>JACAXG010000002.1:595372-1080135 GCA_018881555.1 Amblyornis subalaris | reverse complement strand
CTTCCCTTCCCTTCCCTTCCCTTCCCTTCCCTTCCCTTCCCTTCCCTTCCCTTCCCTTCCCTTCCCTTCCCTTCCCTTCCCTTTTCATTTTAACTTTAATATTTATAGACTTAAAACTTGTTAAATAATACACAAATATTTTCATTCTCTCATGGTCACAGATGCAGCAGTGAAAATTTTACTTTAAAATTGCAGCAACTAGCTATGTTCTGTAAATAAATAAAAAAACGAAGCTACCCTCCCTCCCCCCCAAAAGCAATCAACCATCCCTTTCTCTTTAATTCATGGGGCTAGGAAGTAGGGTGGGGCTGGTGTTTTGTTTTGTGCTGGGGTTTTTTGTGTGTTTTTTTTTTTTGTTTCTGTGTTTGACTGGGGGGATTGTTTGTTTTTTTTCTGTTGTTTTTGGTTTTGTTTGGTTAGACAAATTAATTTCAAGTTCCCTAATTTTTGTCTAAGTTCTCATGTATGAGGGACTTGTGTTTTGCTCAATTTCAACAAAGCTGGTGAAGAATATTTCAAGTCTGCTTTGATGTTTCTCCTTTATCAGCAAATAAAGAATGAAAAATGGTCTGCTGACAAACTGTGGCAAGGGTTTTCCCTTCCTTTCCTTTCTCTGTAAGTTTACCGCAACATTTGATATTACAAACCATGAAATTTTGCTTTCTGCTCCTGAAACATGCCTGGGAATTACTTGTATTACAYTTGAATGCTTCTAACAGATTTAACATCCTGCAGAAAACTTTTAATCATCCATGTGGAGTCAGACTTCAGGCATCCCCAGGGCTCAATAATCAGCCCTTTGTTATCCATTATCAATGTGTAACCACTCGATATTTATCAGTCATTATACTAATTACAGCATGGGAAAATGCTTTCATTTTTTGGATATACACTTACATGGATTGATTGATTCCTCTGCTACTGTTGGAAAAGAGTTGAAGGTAACCTGGGAGTGCTTTCTAGCATCTGTGACAAATTGCTTTGATTCTCTTAGTAACAAAGTAATATGCTCACAGAAGTTCCTGTTTTTTTGGCTAGGATTTGGTACTTTTTCTCTTCAAAATAGCAGGTGATCATGTCCTCATCACTCTTCATGTTTTTCCTGTTTCTTGTACTCAAGCTGATAGTTAAACTAAACAGTGCTTCAAAACCAAGGAAATATTCACTGTCAGGTCTCCTCAAACACRGTAATCAATTTGACAGGATTAGATCAGAAATCATGTGCCCAGCAGGACTAGCGAGTGATTGCTGCCCTGTACTTGGCACTGATGTGGCTGCACCTTGAATCATGTGTCCAGTTCTGGGCCCTCACTGCAAGAAGGACATTGAGGTGCTGGAGCATTTCCAGAGAAGGGCAGTGGAGCTGGTGAAGAATTTGGAGCACAAGTCTTGTGAGGAGTGGCTGAGGCAGCTGGGGGTTGTTTAGCCTGGAGAAAAGGAGGCTCAGGGGGGACCTTATTGGTCTCTACAACTGCCTGAAAGGAGGGTGTAGTGAAGGGGGAGTCAATCTCTTTCCCCAAGTAACAAGTGACAGGACGAGGAAATGGCCTCAAATTGCGTTAGGAAGGTTTAGATTGAATATTAGGAAATCACAGAAAGGATTGTCATGTATTGTGACAGGTTGCCAAGGGAAGTGGTTAAGTTAGTATCCCTAGAGGTACTTAAAAGATGTGTAGATGTGGCACTTAGGGACATGGTTTAGTGGTGGACTTTGCAGTGTTACAACAATGATTGGACCAAATGATTTTAGAGGTCTTTTGCAACCTAAATGATTCTACGATTCTATGTGCTCTGTTAATATCCTAACTTTGCTTCACCAAAACTTATTCACACATATGTTAGTCACTGTAAAAACTTGTATAGGACCCTGAAATTAATTTTAACTTTCATTTCTCTTAGATTATTTATTTGATAGAGGGGGGCTTTTTTGCTAATCCTCTTGAATTGAGAGTTGTTCTGTTTGCCTTCTGATGTGCACTTTCTCTTTTAGCACTAGTTTGGTTTCAGACCACAGTACAGTACCAAACTTTCATCATTACAGTCATCAGCAGTTCCTTGAGAATCCAAGCAGAATTTTTTCTAGTTAGCCTCCTACCTATAATAGCTTTGACATAAGTAGATACTCAATTCTTTGTAAGAGGTGCTTTGAAGTGCTATTTCTTGGTTCTATTTAATTCTATCCAAATGAGATTGTCTTACCTCCTGTGGTTTGATCAGTTCCACAAAAACTACTCTGCAGGTGTCACACAGGTTCCTCTTCTCAAGGCTCCGATTTTTAATCTGTACCTGCTTCTCTTCAATAATACGATCTGTCAATGTGGGCCTAAATTTCATTTAGGCTGATGACAAACAGATTGATGTTATAAAATTAGCCCTTAATATTCCTTCTGTCACATCTGTGCTGCTTGCTCGCCAAGCTGATGACAAGGTTTGGACATTTAGAAATTTCGTACAATTTAATGGCTAAAAAATATACATTGCTTCAGGGGGAATAGACACCATTTTAAATCCTCATTATTTTCTAAATCTGTCATTGTGGGCTCACTATAAAGAATTCTGCAACAGTGAGAACTGAGAATCCAAATCTCATAGCACTAAAATCAAATGTGTATTTTTATATATCAAAAAGTGGTGGTGAGTGGAGTTCCAAACCAATATGGTCCACACCCAGTAACAATGGTCAGAACAGCCACTGGCAATTTTGAACTGGAGAAACTGAACTTAAATTCAGCAACTATTCTGGCACACTTTTCAGAATATCTTTTAATTTTATGAGAGAGACTTTTGGAGCATGTATTTTAAAACTTACTTGGAGCGTTTCAGTGTTCTTAATATGATTTTTACACAACAACTAGACTAATATTAGTTGATGGCATCAAACTTAGATGCAGTCCTAGTGGATATACAATGAAGTGTGTCCCTCCAACAAACCGTTTCTGGCAGGGGTCTTTGAAGAGACTGCAGTAGAATCTGAAGCCAGATTAATGTTTTCTGGTTTTCTGTTTTATCTGAATATGAAACACAAGGCAGAACTTCTGTCTGTTGAGTTTGACTTTCTCAATGAACAGTCACTTTGTTTTAACAAAAAGCAGGGCCTACTTTTTCAATTAGTTTGTATTTAAAAAAATTGAACCAGGCAAAGTCTGAGGAATTTTAGTCTATAATTTGAAAATCAATGTTTCTGTCAACAGGGTCTGGAATTCAAGGCAGACTGAAAGTTTGCATAAAATTTACACAGTCTTCATTTTCAGCTTTCTCTTTCTTAACACGTGAAATAAATTTCTAGAAAAACCCCAAACAAGTCTATACAACTAAACTCTTATCTTTAGATGAAAAGAGGTCAGCTGATTATAGGTTCTCATCTCACATGTCAGAACAAGAACAATGGATTCAGATGGTCCACTATGAATAAATGCAACATGTATTTTTTATGTAACAAGTTTTTGTCATTCTCACATAAGGTTTACTGAACACATAAGATTCCCCTTAGGGATTTCTAGACAAGACTTTTCTGGGTATATTAAGTGATTTCCTCTTTGTCAGCATGACAGAGGAATTCTTTTCCTTTCTTTCTCTGAAGCACAGGTATTGAAGACCTAAAATTCCTGAATATTAACCAAAATTGGCCCAAAATTCTCTAGTTATGATGTTATTGATTTCCTTTAAGCTCTATAAATTCATACAGAAAACTGACTTTATCCAAAGTTCCAAAACAAAACTTCTATGAACATATCTTAAGAGCAAATATATTTGTTGTGAGTAGTTATTTCTCCCACTGCTCATCTGATAAATTGCGTTCCTTTTCTTAACACTTCTCTTTGTAACAGGGAATAGGGAGAAATGGCTGGAAAACACAGGGAAAAAATAATTCCTAAAATAACAATACTGCTTGTATGTAATTTCTCACATCCCATTGCTCACTTTGATTTTCTCTGTGTTAAAAGCAGAGTTTCCTGTTCAAACAGAGCTCATGGTGGCAGAGAGCCAACTTGCAGCTGGGCTGGGGACTCACACTGGCAGGTCAKCAGAGTAGTGAAGTTTAAAACAATACAGCACTGTACCACCCTTCTTTTCCAGAGGTGATAAGAATAGCAACTGGTTCGGGATATCATTAGAAAGATTCTCTGGGTCAAATCCACAGCTATAACACGATCCTTAACCGTAAGACTTCAGGTTAAAGCCAGCAGACAAAGTAAATAATGTGGTTATTGACTGAAACTGGACTCCCCAGAAAAGACAAGAGGAACTAAGAAAGCTGGGAATTAATTAATTCTAGGTGCTTACAGACGTGGTGCAAAAAGAGAGTCATCTCCAGTGCCAGGATAAACTGTGATCATTTTGGAGGTGCCTTTGGTGTGAAGAAATGTCACTTGGCACTGAGTACATGCAAAAGTGTTGCTCCTATGTAGTCAACCTAGACCATAAACTTTTCATGAAAACTGTAAAAACATTCATATGCATGGATATGCTTGGTCTTTATTCATAACAGGAGCCTATACTGTCTTTGGTATTGCAATAAATATTTTTACTCTAAATTTTGTCATCCAGAGTCTTAAGTTAGCTACAAGCAGTTCAGAGCTCCATGGAGTTTAGGCTTGAAAGGCAGGGCAGACATCTGAGAAAGGGGCTTTACCCCATTCTCTAAGACAAAAATATTTCATTACATTTGGATCACTTATTCAGATACAGTCTGAACTTCTGGTATTTACGCTAGCATATTCTTTTAAAGGTAAAAAAAAAGTATATATCAATGTAAAAAGAGCTATAACAGAAGAATGAAGAATCACTGTTCCAACTACTTCTTGTCAAGAGAAGACATAGAAATCCATTTTTAGGCAGGGTCAAATAAAATTCAATACCAGGATACCTGAATATCTCCTCAATTTTGATTCTGTTTGCTTAGCTGTTAAACTCAATGCTTTTTGAACGTTTTTCGTGACATATTGAGCCAGTTTCACTGGTGCACTTTGCTTTGCTCGTTTGTACCTCTTCAGTTATGCACAGCAGGCATGAACTGAGTTTATTCAGCTGATTAAGGTGATTGGCATCAATGGAGCACTGTGAGACAGAATGTACCAGTAAGTGTGGCCTTTCTTTAAGAAAATCAATGTCAAGTGTTGAGCTCCCTTCTACCTCTTTAGCAGGCTAAGGAGGAATACATTGTTCTTTATTTTAAATATAAAGAAGGTCACATATTTGTTTGCATTTTTCTGTGACTGTGGTAATATATTTGTAGTTGAATTAAATTTTGGCCAATTTGACATATTTATGGGGAAAATCATGTGTGTATATAGCAAACTCAAATGCCAACACATCAATTCGACAGTGTGCATACAGATTTCTCTCTTGTTCACTCACATTTCCGAGCATTCAGATGGTTTTCTACAGAATTAGAGAAGTGCTATGCATAAAATTTTGTCTTTGCATGGGATGCTGCTCCACACTCTGCTAATGTCCAGAAAATTCTGGGTCAATGGTTTTACACAAAAAATATGCATATTTGGGCTGAGCACCCAGCAGATCGTATCTGAATAGTAGAGAAACTGTTTTCTCTGACTTTATATTTGTTTTATGCATAAACACTGGTACACTATGAATTAGTCCTTCATAACTCAGGATAGCTTGTGGATGAGCAGCAAAACCCATGCACATATATGACCAAGTCTAGCATTGTAAAGCCTTAAAAGAAAGCCTGCAAAATACATTCTTGCTGCTGTACAAGATAAAAGGAAGAACTGGGGAAACAGCTGGCTCTTCAAATGCTCATCTGCTTCTGGCTTTCCCAGGCTACCACAGGAGATTATCAGATGGTTCTGTCAGTGGTAACTACAGCTGGGTTTTTTTTGTGGGCCATATATAGAAAAACTTAATAACCTGCAAGTAGTCCAAGGTCTATACATATTGTGTGATAGAAAATGAAGACAGTGTCCCTTTCAAAAAGATACTAAAGGATTCAGCTTTTCTCAACAATACTTTRACACTCACAATAATTAAACAGAAAGTTTTCAACATGACTGTGAAAAATTCAAGAGCATCAGACGCTGAACACGAGTTTATGTAGTTGGTTCAGATTAGGATTGTTTTTAAATTAAGGACTTAAAATAAAACTAAATTGAAATTTTAGTCAGGTATCTGTAATTTAATTCAGAATTATTTCAACAGTGTTATAAGGTCTTCACTTTGGAAAGTTTAGGGTTTGGATCTAGAGTACACAGCAATTTAAACTTATTGGAGCACTTCACAAATTGGAATTCTAATTTGGAAGAATGAAAGTCTCCTAAAAATATGAAGCACACCAATAATTTTAAATTATTTTCTCATTTACAAGCCCAGAACTCTTACCATTTGAAAGAAAGACACTTATAACAAAAAGTGAACTGCTGCAATAATTTCAAATCAGTAAGTATAGCGTAGAGCCATCCTGAGGCACTGAGTGCTACACTTTTTTTTAATGGAAGACTTTCAATCTTAAAAAAATAAGCAAGTCTAAGGGTTTCTTCTCTGCAAATCCAAAGACACAGTGAAGTGGTTTGAGATCAGCAACATCCATAATACAAAGGAGTGCATAAACATTTCAGATGCACACAAAAAACATCTCGATATCTCTGAATACAGCTCATAGCTTAGTTTTTCCTTATTTATAGGTTTGCTCATTTATCATCATTTGTATTATATATAAAATCAGTTCAGTATATCAGCCTAGTAGTGATTTTTTTTCCTCTAAGAAAGTGTGTTTGTAATTAATTTTACCTTACATTTATACTTACATGTGTATAAACAAAAGCACTTATTTCACTGTTGTGAAAGAAACCGAGTATAGTGGTTCTGGTCCTCATCGATAATAMAAGGCATGAGAAACAAGTCTATACACATTTGAGTGACACTAAGTCAGGCATGTGATCACAGACCAAAGGAAGTTCATAGTGGAAACAAAAAGATAAAACAGTCCCATTACTATAGTCTAAGATCTGATTTAGCTTCAGTGGCAAAGCGACAATTCTGTTCTGCCTCTCTGATCCTGTCCTATGTCTGTTAGAATTAATTCTGAGTTAGCTTTGTTTGAAAAAATTAATCTTTCAGTCAGCAATATGATACTTTCTATTTTGAATGTTGTTATATTACCATATTAAGCGATATAATTCCTCATTAATTAATTTTTTAACCTCCACTAGATATTTTTCTCTCTCTGTAGAAGTGTCACTATTTCCCTGGTTTTGGAAACCACACATATTTGACCTCATAGTCTCTAACCTCTTCTTATGCAAATGCAATGATCATCCTCCCTGTTCCCTGACTAGCTTTGACAACATAGATTCCTTGATGATTTTTAAACTTTAGCTTCAGTCCTCACTTTGCTCTGAACATTTCTTTTACAGGTTCTTTATCATCTATCATGTGACTCTGATTATAGCTTTCTTGAGCTTTTTTTTCCTTCCACTGCGTGTGATCTCAGTATTATTGATGCTTCTTGAGTATCTCAAAAAGAAGGTCAATATCTACAGCTTTTCACTTCTTTTGAGCCCCAGATAACTGTTCTTCAGGCAGTTTCTTTGGAGTTCCTGTTTTCTTTTCCCCATCAATTATGAAAATTTTGAAAGCTCTCCTCTTTTCTGCCATATCTGCATATGAGTAGCTCTGAATATCACATTCATTCAGGTTGCACCGACTTTGCAACTTTTTCAACTAAGTTTCTTTTCCCTTTACAGATTGTGAGATAAATAGTTGGAAAAAATAACAGGGACAAAGCAGGTAAAGTGGGCAACAGAACAAAATCGACCTGAAGAAATTGATCACTGAGTGGAGTTAGTTTGTAGCTAATTAAATAAGTTGCTGTTGAAATGAATAAACAAATTACCAAAGTCACTAAAAATGAGGGAAAATTACAGAGTTGTACAACGGTATATCTGAAAATAATTTTGCAAGTGAGGTCAACATTATTTTTATGTCAGAAGTGGTAAAGCTTTTGTACAGAAAAGAGAAGTCATTTTCTCAGGGTCATTCAGTATTGCTGGGAATATAAAGTGTGTTCCCAGCCAATTGACCTCTTTGATTGGCAACTCTGCTATGAGTGCAATCTATCCATAGCACCTCCAAAAGTACAAGCTTTGGAGGAAGCAGAGACAGAAATAACACACAGTGTACAAATACTCACTGCATTCAACAGTGAATTCCTGAGATGCTCTGGAACACCCAAGAGAAAGAACAAAACTGGAATGGCAATGCTGGCTTCAGTTTTCATGAAGCTGGGGAAAACAGATTCAGAAAAGGGCTGGAGTATACTAATGAAGGACTTGATAGGCACAATGAACTACTAATTTTGCATTTTTGTGAAACTCTAAAGTTCACTAAGTTCCACTTAAAAAACATATTAGATTTCCCTTATGTATATGTTATAACATACTTTCAAAATGGCAAAGGTTTTAAGATTAGGCCAAAGTTTATAACTGTATTCTGTTTTTCTTCCTTTTCCTAATTCCAGTTTCTAAGTGAAGTTTCCTAATTCAAGTTTCTACCTACAATGGCTAACTGTGAAGTTGCTTTTCTCTCTCTCTGCCATTCATTTGATTAACACTTCTTTTCCAGGCCTGTCCTTTCTACATATCTCTTCTCTGAGTAGGTGGTGAAGCTTTCACTTCTACTCCACCAATCTGGAAATGTCTCTTCATTTACTTTGAGTCACTTTCATCTCAAAGTTATGACCCTTTGTATGACCTATACTAAGAAGAAAAGTATATACTTTGAGAACTTCTTGAATGTATTGCCAAAGAAACTCTTGGTGCTTGAGAAACAAAAACGGTCCTGTTTCCAAAATCTTAAAGTAAAAGAGACAAAAAATGTTACCTCTGGTTCAATGTCTTAAAGTAATTCAATTGATACAGTTTTAACTCCACTTACAACATGTTAATTTAGGTGTCTAGCTAGCAGAGCCTGTTTTTCCACAGAAGTTCACACTTTGTTTGAATATTTTCTTTTTCTGAATACTTCCCAGTTAATTACAGTATAAGACACTTCTCCCACAGAGACAGCTTCTCAGCCTTGCCTTCAGCACACATTGTGGTGTATCTTGTCAGTGTCAGGCTTGGTGTTTTCCATGCTGTGCCTGGAGTCAGTTCAGGCTATTGTCTTGCTCTGAGTCTGCTTTCAGCCTCACCCACCCGCTCTGTTCCTTTCCTCCTGTCTGTGTGCCACTGTGAGTTGTACTTTTATTTCTACTGACCTAAATATTGATGACTCACCTTTTCCCTGTGAGTTGTTTCTCCTCAGCTTCCACATAAACACACCCTTACTTTCTTTATAATGCGTATTATTTCTGTGTGCTTAAGATGGTGAAGATCTTTTTAAGAAGCCCAACACATATATTACAAATCTTGTACTAATACAATAGAATACTAATAATACAATAGAAGTAGTCAAAAATGTAGCTACAGTTTTGTCAAAGTTGAGTATAATTTCAGTTAATTTTAAAAGTATGTGGAGCTTGACTATGAAGACAAAACATAGGCCTGACCCCTCTGAAGTCAGTGATAGTAACACTTGTATATCAGAATCAGATCTTTGACCACCAGCTTATCCCTACAAGGAATTAGGTACTAAGACCTTCAAATTCTGTTTCTGTTGGCTTTTGAGTGACCTGAAACTTGTACTTCACTTGGCTGGAGACGTATTTGAAGCTTTACAGATGCTGATTACTACTTTTCTGCTTCTACCCATTTGTCTAGTATTTCCAGGTGACCTAAACACGATTCTGAAGGAATAAGCTAAGAATAATTTAATTTTCCTCATTTTTAGTGCAGATATAAAATCTGGATTTTCAAGCGTTCTTTTGACTTAAAATTCTGAAGTGCAAACACAAATTCTGCCTATCTCAAAGTTGCTGTAAATTGAACTTACAAATGTATTGTAATACAAGGCAGCTGAAGATCTGAACAAGACTCAACAGCAGTCAGCAGTAAATTTTCCATTTGTGTCTGTAAATACCCATTTATACACGTTGATGTAATGAATCCATGTGCTGAAATATGAACAGTACTCATAAAAATGAGAGTTGATTTTTAAAAATTTGTTCTTTCATTATGTATATATATATATATATATATATATATATACTCTTTTTCTCATTAAGACTCCAGTTAGCTTTTGTTTAAAGGTGACTCAAATTCATTTTAAGCATCCAACTTAGCTAGAGAAGTACACAGGAGATCCTATTGAGCCATGGCCTAATCATGGAGACTTCCATTTACATAATTCATTTTTGTATGTATTTTGCCACCATTTTGCTATTCAAGTGAACAATTTTATCCTAATTTCTTCATTAAAAAAAAAAAATATCTCCAAGAATTTGTTGTTGACTGAGGAAAAGTGTTATTCTTCCAGACATTTTGTGTCAGAGAAGTAGGTAATGAATCTCTTTGATCTGTCTTTGGAGTACTCCAGATAACTGCGAACAGGTTGAATCAGATGTCAGACAGATCAACAGCTTAGAGGTGATGGAGTCATTGGACGAGCCCAGTGCTAGCAGAAGAAAAGAAATGGTCACAGGAACTGATTATGTGGAAATATAAGGGATTTCAAAGTAACATAATAAAGGAAAATTGAAACTGATGCTAAGGATAGATTCTGTAGAACTAATATATACAGTCTCTCTCTAATGTAAAATAGGTTCCCACTAAAGATGCACGGTGATTTATACAAACAGGGTTGTAACGGAGGAAGAGAATGATCAAAGTCAAAATATAGTAAACTGAGAGTGTCTGGAAAAAAATAAAAAGTTCACATGCTGTTCATCACCCTTTTCATATTAGTCCCTGCATCTTTGTATTAACTCTATCGAGGCTTCCTGGATCCAGCTTGAGCATATTTTTCCAGTAATGAGCTGACCAAAATTATACCTAATAAAGTGAAAGTCTTAGAACACCAAATGCTATACAAACACTCAATTAACTTCAAGTAGACTTTTCTCATGTGGCCACTACTATACTATCTGCACAGTTTTGTGAAACAATCAGAGAGGTAGGTTGTGACTAATGATCCTTGGAGATATGAACTTAGATTAATATGAACTTTTTTCCCTTTCTTTTTATGTTGTAGTGCCTGTGAAAATATCCTGAAACTATTTGCAAATGCAGGTTGAATTTGCCGAGCAGATGTTTCTGGAGGAAGTATTGCAGAGAAAATTCACAAAAACTGCAGTCAAAGAGATGTAGTTCTCTTTTTTCCTATCCCCTGGGTTAAAGCAGTGCCATAGGATACAGAAGGCCTTGGGTCCCATTCCTCAGTATTTCTGGAGGAATCTGAATTCATATGCCCTACTTCTCAACAGAGTGCCTTACTCTTCTGAAGGAGAATCTTGGAGCAAAACCTCTTAGTGCCTCAGACTGAAGCAAAATACATCAGCAGTCAGCGAGACAGAGAACAGGCATGTTTCACAAGTACTTTTACTTAGAATTTAGGAGGTAGGTAATTTCCCATGTTAAAGGAGGGAGCCTTATAATCTATTCTCATGTGAGTCTTTAATCATAGGTATGAAACAGAGCTGTACCAATACTGACACTGAGATCATCTTCCCACTTTCATTAATTCAGTTCAGTAAGAGTTGTTTATAGTTTCAAACACATCTTTTTGCCCTTTCCATTTACATAACTAGCTCTCTTCCCCTTCTCCATTCTCAAGATGTATTCATGGTCCTATTCACCATTCTGTAATTGTGATGTAGAGCTTTTGTGAAGCAGATTGCTGGGTTTTATGAGATCACCCACAAAGTGTGGTTATCTTAAATCAAAAGGTGCTTTTGACTTCCCAGCAGCATGCTTGCCTTCATGGTACTCTGTAGACTTTTTTCTTCTTTTTAATCATGATGGGATTTGTGGAACTTTTTCCTCCACTAGAAAGATAGCATGAAACAGAGTGAAACAATATCACAAAATAATCACTGATATCTTGACACTGCAGTTCAACACTTCTGAGTGAAACAGCACTCATACACGTAATTTTGGGATACATCTATGTAATATTATGATGCATCACAAAGCTGTAATCGGGTATCATTTCACTGTGACTGGCTGCAATTTCATCCATTGACAAAGTGGCTCTTTCAGCTCTTTGAATCTGCAGAATTCAGACTCAGTGCAACAGAATCCAACTTTCCAACAGTGATGTGCACTCTACAGAGGGGACGAAGGTTTCCTTCACACAAAAGTGAAAAGAGCAAGCTATTTCACCTTCTGTCCACAGGAAAATAGCACAGTTTAAAGATATCCATATCTAAAGATGCAAACTTCTACTGCTAAATTCACAGAAGCTGTATTTTGGCCTTCTGTGATCTGTGGTTTTGTAATAGGAAGACAGCTTCTTATGAGCATAACCTGTCTTTAATTATAGACACTGCTACAGCACTTTATCCAAATCTTCTTGCATTCAGACTTTTTTCTTCTGTGCTCAGAACATGTTTACTGTAACTTTCTTACCTTTGAGACCACACTCAATTTCCTAGTTATAACCACACTGTGACTCAAATGAAACAGATCATGGATGGAAACTAAAGTATACATTTGATCTCCCTGATGTCCCTATTCAGGGATATGTAAGAACCAGTTAACAGAAATCATGTGTCTGAAATAATTTTTCCGCTCCTATGCAGCTGGAAGATCTTTTGTCTCCTTCTACAGAAGTTACTGATTACTGACTTATTTAACCTGCATGGGGTTTGAGGGAGAGCAAAAAAATACAAGTGTTATAAGGGGCATTCCGGCTGCTTCTTGTACTTTGGACACCAAGGAAATGCTTTTTGCTGAAACACACTATAAACAGTTCTGCAGCAACAAATGGTTTTATTTCTTGATCCTTCACTTTTTGCAATCATCTAGTTATCAAAAAGGCTTTACATAAATACTGTATCAGTTTCTAAATTGATACTTTGATAAATTTTTACTAGAAGTGTATTTTTAAGATTGACAGAATTCAGCATGAGTTGTCTTGATTTTAGGCTATCCTTCAATAACTTTGGGACAATCTAAATCAGAATCTGCCAAATTTAACATGATATCAAGGGAATTCACCATATTCTCTGGCAAAAAAAAATTTAGAGTTGAAGCAACTCCAGTGATATAAGCATTTAGTGTAATTGTGCTGACAAATTTAACAGAGTAGAACGTAGTCTCCTACTTGCCCACGACATTGTGTACGAGAGTTACTTTCCCCCTATAATAATCACACTCATGTAAGCAAAGGAGCTAGTTAGGCATTTCTTAGGCTACTTCATACCATGCTGTCCATTGTGGYGGTAACTCCAAGATGTGTTGCTTCCTGAAGTGCATAGGATGCATAGGACTGGATAGTAGGAGTGCAGTTGCTTTTACAGATTTTGAGGAGATAAAATTTAGAGCTATCTCTTCTCGAGGTCATTTGATACCTTTAGAGAACAGAGTGGTTTCCATACATCYCTGAGCATATGGCTAACAACTTTGCCTGGATCTGACATGTGGAAATAAGTGTACTTCTGTACTGCAGTGGTCTGGAGCCAAACACAGCAATTTCATTCAAAAAGCTGAAGTTGCTCTTCAGCACTTTAAAAATGCAAATGTTCTGTACTCAGGGCAAACCACATGAGATTCACTCCACCTGCTTTGCACAGATCTGACTGTATAATGCAGCTGGGCTTACAGATGTTCTTCACTGCTGAGACAATGCAGCATTGCCAGAGCATACCAGTGAACTGAACTCTCAAGATGCAATTAGGTTATATAGTTCGTTTGGGTTAAGAAAGTATCTTTTATGCAAGAGTTATTCTCTTGTTGGAAGAATGGACATTGATGGACCACAACACTCGCCTCACTCAATATTTTATGTCTGGAAAAACTATGGAGGACCCCTAACAACAAAACCTGCTTCACTGCCTATCACCAGGAATGTAACAGGCATTTGCTGCACTGGCTGTACAGACAGGGCTAAGTGGTTAAAATATTGCAGACCAGCTTCCCTCCCTCCAAATTAAAACTACCACTTCTCTCAATAACTAAATGATCAAAGAATCAGCTTTTTACCAATACTTTCATGTCATTAGGATCAAATAAGTGGCACTATTACCATAGTGGGAAACCCCCACTAGAGTCTGTTTATTGGTTTGTGTTTAAGACAAAGTAATTTTGAAGTGAAAGAAAAAAGATAAAATAGTGCACACAGGAATCACTCTGAAAGGAATCTTTAATAACACTTGTAAGAACACAACACTACACAGCGGAGAAGAAAAAGGTCTAAATTAACTCAGCATTCTTTCTGGTGTGGAAGAGAGCACAGAAACAAGGCAAGCCTACAGTGATACATCTCTGGATATCCTTTGAGGTGTCAGGGACTTGGGGACTTCCTGACTTGGAGGTTCCTTTTGAACCCACTGTACTTAATAGCATTTATAGGCCTGACATCAGTGAACATGCCTAGGAGGTTTTGGAATTCATTTAGATTTTTGGCTTCCAGAACATCCAGCACATTCAGCTCCACAACTTAATTACATACTAAGTGAAAAAGTGCTTTGTTTATTTTAAACCTCTTACCTGATAATTTCATCAAATGCCTACTCATCTTCCATTATTGTTATATTTTCTGCCTTTGCAGTATTTCTAGTTAGTGACAGTGCTCCAGAGCCACTGCCACCATCTCATTTGGTTAATTGACACCATAATCTTAGTATCATATTCTTTCAATTCAGGCATTAAAGTTCATTTCATGGAGATCCTATGCTACATTTTGGCACAAACTTAACCCACCCTGTATTATATTTTAAGGTAATAGTGAACCCCACTATTACATTACCTCACTAATTATCTTCTACTCATCAAATTTCTGACATATTTATTATACAGAAAGTTGCAATTCAATTCTTGCATCTTACTTCTCAGGTTTCCAACATATGAAGAGAATTACTGATACCACTGGTGTTTTGCTACCTATTTAATTTAATCTTTTTCACTTGAATTACTTTTGGTTGGGTAGTTCTTCACTGCTACTGTTTTTTCCTAGGACAGCTTTACCTTCACTTTTCTGGTATATGTCACTATTAAATATATGTTGTTCTATATCTAACAATTTTTCATACATTTTTACCTTCCCTATAAGTTTGAATTTCAAGTGCAAGTAGCCTACCCTATTCAGATTTAGGGGGAAGTCCATGTCTTTTGGTTGGTTTTAGTCTAAATGTCTTCCCAGTTTCTGTGTCTTCATACAGCAAATGTGGACAACGATTTCCTACATGTGATATGGCTTCCTACATCTTATGGAGGAAACTGGGAACATTTAAAATATTTTTACAAAGGAAATCTCACCTTTTTACATTTGGTTAGCWTTTTACTTTTGGGTCTTATCTTTTACTCTTTTTTATGTCCAATATCCTACTCATCACACTCACTACAGTGAAGATGATGTCTAAATGCTTTGGATGCTCCAGCACATCATCATTTAGTACAGAAGTCAGTCATCAGTGAAAACTCAAACCAATTGTCTGTGTCACTGATATAGATAATCTGATAACCTAAGTTTAGAGTCTACCTGTCCTAATCAGTATGGAGCAAGCAGAGTGCAAGAATATATGTCTTAGAAACCTCCTTGAGGTTCCTATGGGCACCCTTCTACAGGACCATATTATCTTTAACCCTGCATGCTGCAGGATTACCTTCCTCAAAATGACCCTGTGCTGTTACACTGGAATTCAGACTCTTCAGTGATGTTCTTCACAGACTTGTCTACTTCTCTGACTTACTTTTCTTATGCCATATTGCTGAGGACTTGCCGTAAGTACTATAATACTTGTTCACCTTCTTTAGAAATATGCAGATATACACAAGCACACACAGAGAAATATACTACAGTTTAAGAAAATATTTTAGTAAAACAGTGAAAAACATTGCATTGGTGTGATCTCAGGCTTGGTTTATTATGAGCTAATATTTTGAACACATGCCACAGAAGAGAATTGTGAAGTGCTACTTTTATATCATGGTTTATCTGATAAGTTCACAAGGGTGAGGACAATGATGGCCCACAAATAAATACTAGCACAGTCAGGAAGGGAACAGGTGGAGAGGCTTAATGAATTACCTTTAATTCTAGAACATATAATGCAAAACACACACGGAATAATTTTTCTCTAGTAAGTCTTTCACTTGATTTCAAGTTATACAGTCTACTCTTAACTGTGTGCATTATACCAATTGCTATTTACCTAAAAAATGTTCCACTCTTCTTATCAGTGAAAGTAACATCCATTCTAAAGGTGTTTGTGTGTTCTCCATCTCTTTCAAAGTATTTTCAGAACAGTCGGAAGCAAAAGAAATATAACAATGTCTTCAAACAGCTTTGGGAGAAAGGCATTAAATTTATATCCAGCAGCACCAAAAATGCTTTATGATAGAATAAAATCCTTTTTTTTTTTTTTTTATGTTTCCTTGGTGGTTTCAACAGGTTTGGAAGACTATCTCTTGAAACAGAGAGACAAATGATTCTGTGTTTTTCTTTCACAGATGTGGATTTAAAATGAACTAATTGCTTTTTTCCCTCTCTGCATGTAAGATTTTACTTTTTTATGGTCAATAAATCTGCTTTTTCAATCATATTGAGATACTCAAAAAGTCCAGTGCTTTGTTGGAGGCTTCATTATTACACTCCATTATTTGAGAGCTGGAAGCATTAAGTATGGAGAACACGAAAGAAAAGTAATTTTCCAAAATTTTACAACATCCTCCTAGGAGAACACTCCTAAGAATGCTGAAGGAAGAGGCAATATAAGCATTCAATTTATGCTGGGTTTATTAATAAAAGGACTGATTCAGATCCAATGAATTCTGACTGAGTACGACCACAAAGGATCTAACTGAACTGCAGTGATGGCTTCTCATGCAACTCAACCACTTAAAGGCAGAAAGAGGGCTGCTAGGCAAAGTGTGACTGACTTGGAGACAGAAAGTGCATATTAGGAAGAAATTAATATTCTTAGGGCTTTTTCATTACAACAAGATATTCAGATATTTGTCTTCTTTTTTCCCTTGTATTTTTGGTTATGGCCTTTCCATTTAAATAACTTTCACCAATGGGCTTCCCTCAGTCATATAAATGGAAAATGGAATGTCAAGGAAACATTTACCTTTGAAAAGACCATTGGGCTCTTTTAGCTGAAAATTAAAACCAGAGTATTTTTTATTTAAAATTTACGTGAAACCATATCTGTTTATTATCCTAAATCCACATTGTCTTGTGAAAAGATGGCAATGATCTCCTGCACTCACACATTAAATGATTCCTAGCTATTGCCACTTGCAACTATATTTCAATAATTTCAAGAGTAACAAGAAAGAAGAATATGAACTATAATGATAAATAAAAACACACAGAAATAAATATGTTCTTGGATTATTCTTTTTGACCAGTGTGTATCTAGCAGTTAAAATAAGGCTAATATAACCAAGTTTTAGAGATGTATGATGGACAAGAATGAGATGGTATATGTGGCCATTTATCTTCCACTCTCATTTTTGCAACTCACAATTTGTATTTTAAGAATCCAAATATCCACTAGATAGTGCATGTGATTCAAAAAAAAGCAGTGAAGAGTCAAGTCCTGTGAAGCRCCAGATCATAAATGATACTTAAGAGTGTAAGATGAGAAAAGATGGCTGTTTTCAGAGTTCAYGAAAGTTGTTTTCCTTTAAGACAGTAGCATTAAACTGACAGAATAAGATGGATAGAAATATCTCTATACTCACAGGCCAATAATGTCTCAATTTTTCTTTTGCCTTTAGTGTTTTGTCCTTAATAAAGTGGCAGCTTACTGTTCTTCATGATGTGGATTTTTATAAAGCATCAGTTTTTTATATACGTGAAGCAGATACATTTATGGAACTTGGTGACAGCATAATATCCGTTAAACCACATCTTATGCAAAGCTAAGAAAGCTCTCCAAGAAGTGCTGTCATTTAGTTTGTCAGGCAGAGCAAACAAGCAGTATCTACTGGGTGACCCTGGGCTAAAGTATGGAAGGCAAAGTTTTGTGGTGACTATATTTGTTCAGTATATATGCCATTATTAGTAAAGGCCAGAAGGTTTGTGTTAACCTGACAGTGGGAGGACTCAGGACAGGTCTCCCTATACTGACTTGTTTCAGTTGTGAAAGCAATTTTATAGCACCCTATATGTGCTTTCACTTATCCTTAGTTTAGAGTAAAGGCAAGTAGTTATTTTGTGTGTGAACTGAACTTTCTGATTGCAGAATAAAATGCACTTTGGGAGAGTGGAGACACAGGATAATACCAGAGTTCCTACACAAGAAACACAAATCACAGTTAATACAACCACAAAACACAATCACAACAAATCACAGTCAATCAGCAGTCATTACATGCTTGTGGCTTTGTAAATCAACTAAAGCCATCAGTGGAGCTAATAGAGGACTGATTGATTGGGAACCAAAGAAAAGAAAGGGCACACAAGCAGACTGTGTTAAAACACATACAAAAATAAAACCAAGCATACTCAACACCAAGGAAGGAGCAGCCTCCACCCTGAACATTGCACTTTTCCTGTTGATGGCCCAGAATGCTGATAGCTCACTGTAACCCTTCCCCCTGTTCTGCTTGAGCAATATAGACAGCATCATCTGAGGACACAGAGGAATATTGTACAGGGAGTCCAATAATGGAGAAATGGTGAAGATAGTAGGAATCTTTTGTATAACAATTTTACTTGTATTACTAATGAATTTTTTATGCATTAATTTGGTTTGTGATTGTTGGTAGCATTGTAGCTGAACTAATGGTAGATTTTTATTAGCCTGTTAAAATTTCAGTTAGATTAACCCCTTAGCTCTACATACATTTGTTCCCTTTTGCCTGCAACAWGATTGTGAGTATTAGAACAGAAATCAAAGTGGGAACTGCAGAAGATTCAAAAGTTTCTCCTGGTAGTATCCACAGAGTAAATTTCAGATTATTAGTACTTGCAGGGAAGAAGGACTATTTAAGTAGCTGGCTGAAGGTAATGCATACTTCTGAGTCAGTCACACAGTAGAACTGTAAAAAATGCAGATCAGAATGGGCTCATCATGTTGATGGATGGACCTTGTTTCATTTTTTTGCTGCTATGCTATGTTTCCTTCTGAGAATGGGGCAGGACAGCTAGCAGAAATGTAACTGCTTGCTTTGTCCTAGCAATCAAGGTGGCAAGAAGGTCTCTGAAGAGAACAAAGTTGTCCATCAGCATTTGGGCATACACAGCTATATCATCTAAGGTGCAACAGAAAGTGTGAGACCTCAGATAACAGGCAGCCTGGAACAAGATTGGGTATCTAAGGAATCTTGAAAAGACAAGGAGCAGACACACAGACTCTGAGGTGACATTTTAGAAAGAACTTTTCCTAGGGACCCAGGAGGAACAAGAGTTTGCTGTAATTGACGATTTGCCTTTTAAAAAACTTATTTATTTTTTATTTCTTCCATTACCTAATATCACATGTTATTACTCTTTTACTTTACTCCACTTGGTGATCGGAGATATTTTGATTTATTTAAGCACAAGATTGGTACTCGATTCATAGCTGTTCTTCCTGCATCTGCCTTTTTGAGATCCCATGTTTTTCTACGAACAATAAAACAGTCCCTATAACAACAAAAAGTCCAAGACAATGTCCACTCAAGGGATGCTTTCATCACTGGAAAAGACATAAAATGTGTCAAGTTTGTCCTAAGAATATTCAATCATCTTTAATTTGAATACTCTTTGGTGAACCAGTGGAACTCTGTTCTGCTTTAGTCACTGCTTGCACATTATTCCTCTTAGCTTCTTATTTACCCTCTCCTGTGCATGCAACTCATTTAACAATATGTCTTCCAGCCTAGTTGCACCACCTGAATTTAAACTTGTTTTCATGCATATTTGGAGAAACTATTGTTACTGTCCCRTAAAATCACTGTTACATGTACCAATGGTAATACATGATGGAATTTTCTGAATTTACTTTCTTTCTTACAAATATCAATATCTTCCAACATACTAGTGTTTCAGATTCTTACCTCAAGGGGAACAGGCTTTCATATTTCTAAGATGAATAGCATTTTTCGGTTTTACAGCATCTGTAATTTCTCAAATTCCACTTAATCTTTTTACTTTAATTATGTGCACGCTCCTTCAAATTTAATACCATCTTCAGATTTCATTAGTGTGCTCTTTACTTTTTCTTTCAGATTACTAATGTAGACATTAAACAAATATAACTCTTGCCAACTCTTGCTAACAAATGCCAAGTCTTACATTTCTCTTCCTAATATGCTGCTGTTTAATATTTCTGGTTTTTGTACTCATTTAGGCAGTTTATAGCCTGAATGGTTATGATCTTATTGAAGGCAGTAGTACTGAACCAAATTTTAAAACTGAAAATTCTGAAGATGCTATATCAAATGCCTCACTAGAACACAAATGTATACAATCTACTTCATTACCATTGCCCATTGCATCAAAACAAGAAATGATGTTTGACTGATGGATTCTAAATTCTCACTGCCTACTGTTCATGGCTCTCTTGTCCCAGCTATTAACGATGGAATATTTATTTCATTGCTTTACAAGGCATTCAGATAATATTTATGGCATCATAGTTGTCAGTATCAATCTTTTCAGGAAATATGTACCACATTTATTTTTCTCAATCTATCCAGTACATTTTCCTTCATCTATAAGTTTTTAGAAATGAGCATTTGTAGGCTTACTAAAGTCAGTAATTCTTTTGATCTAAAAGAAAGCATGTCCCTCTTGCTTGTGTTTGGAGTATATCATCATCATCATCTTCATGAATAGAGCTTTTAGAGGGCCTTCTTTCATAGTGTGGCGAGGCAGTCCCAAACCCAGGTCAAGAAGGTTATCTGCTATTTTGCATAAACCAGAAAGATCTCTCCCTTTCCCATGGCCTTGCAGACCCATCAACGCCAGGCTGATATGACAGTGAACAGCTGCTGTAGAGAGAGATTATGCTGGTATTTTTATGGCTCATAGACACCAAACTTTACAAGGTATAAAAGATTCACTGTGCCTCACACAAGTCGGAAAAAAATCCTTTATGCACCCCAAAGTGTGAGAGGAAAAACCCCTCAAGCTGGGACGCTGGCTTTGAGTAATTCTTCTCTTCTGGAAGTTGAGTGAGAGAAGCCTCAGCACACCATACCATAATACTTCAGGTTTGGTAAGTCATATGAGCTTCTAAACTGTACTATTCCTTGGCTAGCCATAGTATTGATCTATATCGTGCACTGTATATTTCTACTATAACTCACTAGTGAAATCTCTTGTTATCCTCTGTAGTTAGTGATTGGCATATTTGAGCCTATTACCAAGGGTGGCATAGTGTTTATTAATATCTGCTTTGTCTGTCCTGTGTAGTGCATAGTTTATTAGAATCTTATGTCTGTTGTTTTTGTGTCTATTGAATAAATAACTCATTTTTAATAGACGAGATCGGCCATCATTAAGAATCTATAACAAAAGTGATTTTACTCTGGCTAGGGTGCTGGCCATCTTAGCAAGAACTGCTATAAATCTGAGCAGACAAAGGCTGGTTTAAACCCTTATCACCTTTGTAAAATCCATTCGTAACACATGGATATGTGGGATGCAAGGTCACCTGGTATATTCTGAATATTAGTCCATGGAAATTTGGTTCTGTTTGCAAATATGTCAACACACTCTTGAGAATAAGTAGCTAATTATCACCCTTAATTGACACATAATCACTAAGATGTGATGGCTCTTCCAGAACATGAGGGTAACCAAGCATTGGACCAGGTTGCTGAGAAAGGCTGTGGAGTTTCCAGCCTTGTGGCTATTCAGAACTTGACTACATGGACCTGAGCAACCTGCTTTAACTGGACCCTTTGAGAAGGGAATTGAACTAGATGACATACTGAGGTCTCTTCCAACTAACATGATTCCATGATTTTATGAATTTAATTTTTTGAAAGCTTAATTTTCAGTCTCAAATATTAATGAACTTCCTACAGTCATCTGTTCTCAAGTCATTGTTACTTCTGCATACAATGCTATTCCTTTTCTGGTATTTAGTTCCCATTATAAATAAAAATGGAGAGATATTATTTCAGCATTGGTTTATATATATTTCTTGTGATAACAGATTTTTAAAAAGGTGCTTGCTGTTTCAGTTTTTTTAGATATTATTAATTTTGTCTCTTTTCTAATGCTTTTTTACCTCAGTATTTTTTATCTTAAAAACACTACTAATCACTTTTAGACACTGATATTTGACTTGCTATCTAGGCTAAAAAGAATACTACATAAATGTGAGCATACATCATTCAAATGTAGTAAACTGAAACTTGCCGATATTTTATAATTCGCATCCAATTTGGTGCATCGTTATGCACTTGGAGATCTACTGTGTGCATAAATAAGATTTGAATACGCCAATTGTTTCTAAAACATATACTTAACTATGTTATACAATTTGGGAGCATGACTTTGAATCAATAGCTGGCTCAGATACTTTTTCAGGGTGTGAGAAGACCTGAATTTGTGGCATATTGCATCAGTTCTCAAACAAATGTCTATCTAATGATTAAGTATGATTTGATCCACAAATAAACATAATGAGCTAGAAGAAAACCCTGATACTGAGCCTTGTCCTGCCAAAGTGAAAGACTACTGGTCTTGTTTCCCAAGCTGGCTGTAACTGCAGATACATAAAGCAAGCAAACTCTCTCATTCAACAGAAACAAAGTAACACCTGTTTACACTGCAGCTTTTGTAATTAAATTCCATAATCTTAGTAAGTTGTTCTGTCTTGTGCTGTTGTTCCTAGCCAGATAGTGCCACCAGACAGTGCAAAATTGTTCCAAATCTTTTCACTGGAATCGACGTTGAACCGGCTCTGTACTTAATATCTTGACCCCTTCCTTAATAACTATTACTTCTGTCTATTAACAGTTCTCAAAATCTAGACTACATTGTAATCAGAAAACTTCTCAAAGGGGATAAATTGGTTACCTCTGCCCTTTTTAATTTGTAATCAGCTGATATATGTATGCTATGTTGTCAACCCAGTCCTCTCACAGCTGATTCACTATAATCTGCATGCTGATAGCTCCTTATACTTCTCAACTGAAAATATATTTTGCTAATATAGCTCTCCATTATTTTTCTTCTCTTTGTGAAAGAATAGAACTACACAGTTAAAAGCTATTGGGCTTGAGTTTTATTTATTGCAAGTATGTGCAGTTGATTTAAGCCACTTGCACAAATTTAAATCAGACAAGAACTTAGCACTGTTAGCTCCATACCATGTACTCTGAAAGAAAGTCATGCTTGCTGAAGCATACATAAATTTATCTTTGAAGTTTGACACCCTATTCCTTGTCCCAACAACAGCTACTTCCATTTTTCTATAGTTATTACACTTTCAAATATATCTGCAATTGTTTCTTTCATTTTGTGACACATTTATGAAATGTTTAGTTTGAAAGTAATTTTGCAATTTATTTTAGAAAACATTTATTGCTAATACTTTACAACTGACTTCTAATTTTTGCCTGTAAGCATCTTTGTGACATGATTTTGTGCAACTCGTTGTGAGCATAAATCATTGAATTCAGGTGTAGAATTGCTTAAAATACTTTTCTAGCCAGCCAGGTAGTTATACAGCCCAGGGAGAGATTTGCAGACTGCTTAAAACTCAGCTACATAACCATGGATAAAAGAATGTATTGAAACAACCTATTTTACTTCTATAGAGAATCTCTTTGTTAACATTCAGATATGCACTTGCCATCAAACTTGTCTTGATTGGATATACAAATTAAAAGTTAGTCCTAAGAGTTACCGAAAAGGTTCGCTAGAATACCTAAAGAATAAAATGTGCTTTGGTTACGCTCTTTAGTGTCCAAATATTAATTGAAACAAAATTACTTGTCCATTACAGTCACATCGGGATTAGCTTGATTCATGAGAATATCACTGGAACTACAGTTATAAAAGGAAAAAGCATTAAAGATATTGTAGTGACACAGAATCCCTGTAGCATGCCTTAAAAACTATGACAGCAGAACTATAGCTGAATATTTTTCCCAATGCAATAATAAATTAACTGACTTCTACTGAGTCCTGTCTATTTTTGGAATTTTCATATGCCTTTTACTTAACAACATGGATACTTCTTATATTATAATCTGTGGAAATTTTAAGATCAGTAGAAATTTATTTTAAAATTTAAAGAAAATAACCACGTTCTCTCTAAGAACATTTATTGGACCGTCTATTAGGCACAAGAAGTCACTGAACTTGTGGACTGAGAAAAGCTGACGTGCTACAAACAGACCTGAAACCCTACATTATACTACAGAATTCTTTTACTTCTTTTTCACTGCTGTTCATTTTACTCC
This sequence comes from Amblyornis subalaris, assembly GCA_018881555.1. Taxonomy (NCBI): domain Eukaryota; kingdom Metazoa; phylum Chordata; class Aves; order Passeriformes; family Ptilonorhynchidae; genus Amblyornis; species Amblyornis subalaris. The sequence goes on along the minus strand of JACAXG010000002.1, from coordinate 1,055,719 downwards.
AGACGTAACTAACAGAATTGCTTCTCAATACATAAATTTCTGTACCTGTATGTGGAAAAAAATATGCTCCTTCAAAAGCATAAGGAAGCTTAAAAGAATGAAGCAGAATTATGCCCAAAGAGGTATCAGGGTATTTATTAAATACCAAACGTAATTTATTTTCAGGTATACTTTCTATTACTCAATAGTTCCCCTTCTCAATTTATAAATAAACATAAATGCATTAAATCTGGGCAAAAGTACCAGTGCTAAGAGTTTTGTTGGATTTCTATGATGAAAATTTCTGGAAAATGTATATTGTGAGGTACATTTCAAAGGCAATTCTTCACACTAAAGGGCAACATTTCAAAGAAATTTATGTATGTAAATACAAAATAAATTAAGGAAGCAAATTACTAAATGAATGTGCAAATAATGAAGTTCAGCTTAAATGTAGCTGACCTTTTTTAATGAGACAAAAACTGAGTTCAGAAGTATGAACTGACATTGTAGCACATAACAATTAAAAAATGTTCCCAGTACTTAATCTCTGCTCTGCAGCTTTCAAAACACCCGAAACGTCCAAGATGTACATTCTTACAGTGACTTAAGCTGTATTCAGTACTGTCTGCCAGAAAAATTAGAAACCTTAGGACCCCAGCAGTTAACAAAGAAGTATTGAGACAGATTCTGGACATTAAATTTCAGCTTAGAAAAATCCAGGCAAAGTCACAGTGGTGAAGGCTGCAGTACACAAAAGTGCCACATCCCAGCTGGCTAAAGTACACAAGTTCTTGAATCAGCACCTGTGCTTGGTTGTGGAGCTGAGTCCCTGCATTGCCTGGTGCCTGGGCACCTTGATGATCCAGACTGGGAATCTATTGCTTGCACTACAGCTTGTTTCTGGGATTCATGTGGTGTTCACAAGGAGGAACAGAGTTAGCAGGTGTACAAATGGTGTGTGCATGGCCATTGCTGGCCTTGGGTATGGGACACGGGCTGGAAACAGCTGAGAACTCAGAAGTATTACTGTCTGCTGAAACACATCCTGCACCAAAAATGGTTTAGTAAATCCTGAGCATGAGAATTCTGCTTAAATAAGCCTAACTATTTGACAGTTTCCTTGGCTACAGAACAAAAACTAAGCAGGGCAATACCATTAGAAGAGCTTGTGATCCTCAGAACCTTTAGTTTCAACAGGGGCCATTCTGTTAAAAAACCTTGTAAATATATGCCTGCTCCCTGCCTCTCACCCACTAATTTCTTCCTGAGCTCAGTGAATTTGAGCTTGAATCTGAATTTTAGCTGAACCTAACTGCAGCATATGTGAAGGGTGTAACATTCCTGGTATACACCTCTACTAGGAAATCAAACCCAATTAGATGGCTTGACAACAAAGAAATAAACAGGTCATTTAAAATGTATGTATGTTGATTACTAGGACTGCAATTTGTTTTGTATTCTTTATTTAAAGGTTAGTTCCATTTCTCTTACAGATGCTTACGGATGCAAAAAATTCTCATATTATGAAGTAATTAAGCACAGAATGAGAAGTTTAAAAAAGATCTTCATTTGGCACGTAGCTACACACAATGAAAATTTTTGGAAGCAACCAAGGGGAATTCAGACATAAGTCCAGAAGAAGGGTGAGGCATGGGGAGGGAAGGGGATCACGGATAGCACAGGGAAGGGTCAAACCCCTTAGGCTTTAACCTTGCCAGCTAATACCACTACATTTCACTTTAGGCAATTGGGTGGTGTGAAAAGAAAAAGCACTGACTTTGCTCAGGCCAAACCCATTCAGACGACTAAACTGGAAGTCTGAAAAAGGATAATTTAGTTTCTTTCTACCACCTTCTTCCTGCAAGGCTCCCACTCCCCATTTCTGATTTCTGAGACAACAATCCTTCATATGCTGTTGACTCATTTCTTCTTAACCCTTTTGGGAAGAGCTGGTAGTCTTGCTTCTTTTTATTTTTCTTCTATTTACTCTTCCTTTTTAGACCTATCTCTTGCTTAGTTCAACAGTCTGTCTTCTCTCTTCTATTCTCAATTTCTCTTTCTTGCCTCCCTTCATACTCCTTTTCCTCTCTTCTCCTTTTCTGGATTGCACCAAGCATAWAATCTTTCGGTGTTTGCTAGTGTATTTATTGATCTCATTTGTTACTTGTTTGTTGTAATCTGCTTCACTTATGCCAGTGAACACACTAGAAAACTACACCTCTTGGTGGGTAATGTTTACCCAAATGCCTCAGGAAGGGAGAATGCCTGAGTGCTTGCAGCAAAAAATGTGTAAAAGAGAAGGGGAGTGAAGAAAGAGGAAAGAAACCTGTGCAGAGCTGCAATTACTGGAAGTCTTTCTACTGATGTGGTTCGATGATAAATGTCTGAATCAGAGAACCTTCACAGTCACAGGTGTGTAAAGCCACCTACGCAAAGTAACTCAAATTTTTTATGTCCTTTACAAATGCTCTCAAGCTGCACTGTGGTTTGAACAACTCTTACATTTACCTTTTGAAAAATGGTGTGAAGAAGTATTGCCGCCACATTTACATTTTTATAGTATGGCTTGCTCTGAAACTGTTAGAGGAGATTGCCTGGCTTAAAGCCTGGCTCAATGATTCCTGGAGGATATTTTTTCCTGCAGTATCCACCTACCATATGGAGTGCCAAGTAGCATAAAAGAGATTTCAGAAGCAATTCCATGATTACAGTTACTATACATTAAAGGCACAGAAGAACTATTGTAAATTATCTGTATGGTTCTTGCATAATAAATTACTTTGCTCAGATCACAGGTGACAGGCTTCCATTACAGATCATTTTGTTTAAATGCATGGCAATCTTACCCTCRTTCCTGCATTGCCATTAAATGTCTCTTGAGTGACCTTGCACTAATTATTCTTCACCCCAACGTCCTGGTTGCCTCACCTCCTGTGGTCAGCCTGTCTTAGGTATTCAGATGGTGACAATCTCTGGAGTAGAGAGACAATTTTATCACTTACTAAATTCTTAATGCAATGGAGCCTATACTAGTCTGTAGGAACTTCTGTAATAAATACTTATTAATAGTAATAATTAATCATACTAATAGGATGGATTTTGGAACACACGACTGGCAAGAAAAAGTAAGAGTCAATTATTTCAAAGATTTGGACTTGAGAATGAATTGCAACGAGCAATGGCTGAGGACCATACAAGTAGCACCACCTGTGAATGTTTTTATTGAAATGACTCAGCACAGGGAAGAAAGAGGGAGAATAAGAATCCTGTTTTCCATAGCAACCTTCAACTCTATTAGACATGAAGCTATTATTTTCTCTGCTGAAATTGTGTGATATTTTCTATGATCACTTCTTTGTCCATTGAAAGTATTTCTGGGCACGGCCACTACCCAGCTCTTGGGCAGCACATACTGCTCCTCCTGGCAATCAGCAGACTATGTTCTATATCCTCCCCCAGAGCCTCTTGGGGTTTTTTGTTTGCTATTTGTCACCTTTTGCACCTTTTGTTAATTGGACTTCTAGCTCTGTAAGTTCATGGAGGCTTTAAGGATTTGAGTTTTTTTTTTACCAGGAAAGCCCCAGTAGAAACACACTCTCCAATTCCTGGAAGAAGCGAAGTGATGCTCTAAACTTCTTGATTAATTTGCAAAGGACATGTACTCTATGTACTGAGTGAAGGAGGTGTCTTACAGCAAACAAGAAGTGCAAGATTATGTAATTTAAAATTGCACCAAAGCACAAATGACTGAATTAAGATTACACAGCTCCAGTACTGTCATTTTCCAACTGTCTAGAACTCAAGTGGTCAAATGAATACTACTGTTCTTTTACCCTAGGGATTTTTTGTTTTATGGAGCTTCTTAGGTTCAAAAGATAAACAAGCAAGACTTCTCAACCTCCCTGTTTGAAATCCTGTTATATTTTACTGAAAATCCTCGAAAGTTTAGAATTTGGGGGGGGTTTCCCCTCAAGTTCTGAGGGAAGAGCATACCAGTAGTCAGAGCCTTTTCACTTTACAGTGTATTTTCAGTGCACTTGTTTTTCATCTCTCCTCTCCCCACTTCTGTTGCAGTCTCCCTTCCTTAAACACCTTTTACTCCCTCCTCCTCTACTGCTTCAAATCTGCCCACTTGGTTTCTCTTGCCAGCATCTCTCTCTCTCCTACTCATCATGCCAATATTCCTTCTTTACACACCCCCAAGTCTTCCTCTTCACTCTCAGGCTTTGAAGCAAGGCTGTTTTATCCCCTTGTGCATCAAAACACAGGAGTTTTCCTCTTTTCATTTCCTATAGCCAAGCTCCACACCAATATTTTGGTGCTTTCAGAAATCATTTAAAGAACACCTGAAATGCCTAGGACAGAGCTGATCTTCAAAAAACTTAGCAGTCAACCACTAATAAAACTCTACATAATATATTCTGTTATTTTTCAGAAATTCTTGTCTTGGCTTCCTACAGTACAATGTTTTCACTGAGGTGCCCACACGCTTCTATTTGACACTACATATCCTATGCCATAGCATGTGAGACCTAAATCTTTTCAATGAGCTAAGTTTAGATTCCAGGAAAAAAAAMCCCTGTAAATTCTACACAAAGAAATGACTGATAATTTAGCTTAAATCTTACACCCTCTACATTTCAGGCAGAGACCAATATCTGATGTACACATAATAATTGGTCCAATCATACTTAGACAAAGTTGTAAATGAATGAAAACTTGGTATTATACCAGAAACTAGAAGATAATTTTAAAATCAATCAATTTTAAAAGTATGCAGCTACCTGTGCCCCATCATGCATAGATGTAAATGATAAGTGTTCATTCCTTCCCACATTGTATTACTTTCTGTACTTATCTGTGCAACTTTTCCCTCCTGCCCCTGCACAAACACCTGAGAACTTCTAGGGAGCTGGAGGCTGAATCGGAGGTCAGCAGTACTAAACATGCCTCTCTCCTGAGTCCCTTCCGGCTACTGCAGTTTGCTGAGATATGAATTCCCATCTCTGAAGGACTGGCTTCTCTCCCTGCTGGAAAGAAACCATATCTGAGGCAAAGACGTGGTAAGAACCAGGGCCCTGAGGGCACTGCCAGGACATCACGTCCCTGTCCTGCTACAGCCCTGGGGCTCTCCCCACCTGCTCACGGCCCAGGACCCCACGTCATCTCCCCTGGGCCATCAGCCCCTGGCTCAGTGACACCACAGCAGGGCTGGTGACCAGCCCCTCCCAGCCCTGCCCGGCCTTAGGCCATGCTGTTCCGGGCTCACCCCTGGGCTCACATCCTGGCCCGGTCTCAGGCCATCTTTGTCCCCATGGAGGTGCCCGATGCCCAGGGCTGGGGCTGCCTCAGCGCCCCCCGGCTGCCCTGCTCCTGGCCAGGGCAGTGGGAGTGGCCCTGGCTGCCAGGCCTTTCCCTGACAGACCCCTGGGGACCCTATACCGCTCCTGGAGCGTGATCCCAGGGAGCCGCTGCCTCCTGCTGCACCCTGACACCACAAGCAGAAGCCCTGCCTGTATTCTTTGCTTTGTTGATGAAAGCTGAAACATTAGGGAGCAGTGAGGCCAATCTTTAATTCTGTTGGAAACAAATCAGGGTTTCTCAGAAAGGTAAGCAAAACAATAGAAAATGACAAAGTCTGCCTCGTGCATTTCATATGCTGAGGAACAGTTTAGGTGATGCAGAAATAATGAGTTTACTAAGCTTCAGTGGTGAAAGGGAAATATTAGAAACTCGTAAGTGCAAGAAGTCATTGGAAAGTTTCTTACAAACAATTATCATGATGTCCTTGGACACGATGCTTATTTTTCTGTTCCTGACATAAACAGAACATAATAAGTAATAAGCAGAAGGTCAATGCAATGCATCATTTATGTTGTTTTTAATACCTGGATTCCAGGAAAAAAAAGAGAAAGTAGTTTTAAAGCAGTCTGAATATATGTGCACTTTATGGATCTTAGTCAAAAGGGTAAAATACACCCACACATTCACACATAACACAAACACACTTTTTTTCTAATTCCAGACTGATTTTTAAAGTACTTCTATTTCATACGGATGTAAAGGGTTTGGGTATTTTTTGTGATTTCTCTGGTATTCCTAAATTAATTTAACTGGTTTTCCTTCTAGATACATAACAGCATGTTCTAAATGGTAACACAGAGTATTTATTGCTTTCTGGACAGGGACGGTAGTCATGATCCTAGAGACTCTCAGGAGGGAAGCTGGCAATCAACTGATGAATATGCAGTGAACTATTTCCAGAAAAGTCCTGAGAGCTGAAAAAAATGTTAGTTATCAAGACTTCAGGCTTAATACAAGAAATACAAATAATCTAAGCTGACTGTTGTCTGAATCACTACAAAGAGTACGTATCTACTTCTTGAACAAGGAAGATGTATTTTTCTATCTACAGAATCTCACACAGTTATTGTGGCAGAGAGAGGGAAAAGAGAAGCTGAGAGAAAATAATAACTATTTTCAGCTTTTTGGTTCTGTTGTCTCAGTGCTAAGTGGTGTAAGTAACTGGGATGAAGCTGTGAACTGCATTTATAGATACAGAGGATCTTGAATCTATAGCGAGCATTTCTCAGAGAAGAAGGACCAAATTAGAATTGCAGCTTGAAATATAATTTCCAAACAAGATTACAATTGCAGTCTTCAACATTCCCGTGAGAGGAAGCGGAGAGTCATGCAGCGATCTCTTTACTCTTGTGACCAGGACTTGAGGAAATGGCATGAAGATGAGTCAGGGGAGGTTTAGGCTGGATATCAGGAGAAGGTTTTTCATCCAAAGGCACTGGAACAGGCTCCCCAGGGAAGTGGTCACAGGACCAAGCCTGGCAGAGTTCATAAAGTATTTGGACAATGCTCTCAGGAACATAGTGGGATTCTCGGGGTGCCCTGTGCAAGGCCAGGAGTTGGACTCGATGATCCTGGTGGGTCCTTCCCAACTCAGCATATTCTATGGTTCTATTCTATGATTCTGTGAGAATTATCAGAATATGCCTGCCTTGCAGCTATGAAATTGCAGTCCATGACAGTCATTATCTTAGCCTAACATACAAATATAACATGACTGCCAGTATGGTCCAAATGCTTAAGAATAATCCCAGCCAGTTAGAGTGCCTCAAACTGCCGCCCGCTATCACAGCTAGGTTATTGCCCATTTACCCAGGGCCACAGGAAAGCGAGATAGTTGATTGCAGTGGAAAGATGCCCTTAATAAAGTAACATTGGCAAGAAGAATAGAACTGCTACTTCCCCTTTGCAGAAATTAGGAGTGGAGAATGCAGTTTTAAACCTCACCAGGACTGATCATTACTGACTTTCCTGAGCTAATGAACAGGGAGAAAGAATTAAATCTATTTTAACTCAGATAGCTTTCACCTGACAACACAGCACCTCTAGGACGTGTAGACAAACAGGCCACATATCTGTTAACTGAAGAAGTATATTGTAAGGGCCTCATCTCAACACACTGTAGTTAATAACACTCCTTCTGATTTCAGAAAAAAAAAAATAACTTGGAGACTTTTCCTTCTACTCCCACTCCTATTCTCCACCTCCCACTCCTGACATATTATAAGAAAAATCTCAGACACATGATAGAACAGTTGATTTTTTTTTCGATGACCCACTCAATCAGAAATAAAAGAAGTAACACTGGTAAAGCACCACAGTGTAAAGCAGCAGAATAAGCCTGAGTGTCTTTCCCACAGTTGAGAGAGACACTATAAATGAGCCTGTATAATTGTCCTTGTCATGTTGTAGATGTTACACAAAATTCTGCACCAAGGATTCGTTTTCTTGGATTTTGTGGGAAATGAATACTAAAAAAGGATAGGAGAAGTGGCCAGGAAGTGAATTTCATTAATTTCCATGAAAAATGTAGAATATAAATGTATCCTATCATGTAGACAAAGTTAAGCCATCTTGCTTTCTGTCACTTTCTCACAACAAACTATGCAATAGAAAAAGAACATAAAAACCTACATAAAAGAAATAGAACATAAAAACATAAAAGCAGAAATATTAAGTAATTCACTAGATTCCTCCAGAAGACCAGCAGACAATGGCAAAAGAGCAATACCTTTGCCTTTTCTCACTGTGATCGGAAAAAAAAAATTAATACACTAAATCTGGATATAGCTGTGTTTCTTTTTAAACACGAAATTAGGAACAATAATAAAAATTACTTTAGTAGCTCTCAAATATTTTGAGCATACTTATTACTTTGCTTCCATTAAAAGGTATCTATACCACTGGTGTTTCTCTAAATGAAATTTAAATCCTTATTGAATGTGAAGAAAAAATGAAAAAGATAAAATGTCTTGGTCAGTCCACATACTTTAAAATTATTGGCCATTCTCCTGCAATTTATTTAACAGTGCAGCTCTTAGTCATGGAAACTACATAGGAAAAAATCCATCTATTTAATTTAATTATAAAAAAAATTTGCATATATGCTGAGGATTTAATAGGACTTCAGTTCAGGAGAAATAAGTGCTAGGAAGTGATACAGAACTGCCATCATTTTCACGAGCTGCCACTGGTGACTACTGAAGAAATGAGTCCATGATTGCATAATGAATCCCTGCTTTTCTACTCAGGCCAGGCCGCTTGATTTACTGGTTTGTTTCTCTTCCAACAATACGACTTTGCTGTATAGGCAGAAACTCCTCAATGCAGAGATCATCCTACTTGTGAAACACTGGATGTGTGTTTGTACAGGTCCTACCAAAAAACTCAATCCCTTCAGTTCCACCTAGAGGCACGAGCGCATAACAGCAGCGGGAATCACCCAGCACGGACGGACGGACTGGCAGGGGCGGGGGAAAAAATGAAACGTGTAAACTACGAAAATACAAATGTTATGGATTTGTGTCTTGTTTTCTCATTCTCAGATCCAGTTGAAGTCTTCCCTGTGTTAAAAAATCTATAAGTCTGTTTCTGGGTAGATCCTCTTGTGGCTGAAGCATCGGAGCTGACCTACAGCCTTTCCTGCAAGTGCTCCTCTCTCATGACCCAGTCACTCACTGGCCTGAGGTCTGGAGGAAGTGACCCAACCAGGTTGGGATGGGGAAACATCCACGTACATTCAGGTACATACTTGAGCAGAGAGGAAATCAGTATGATCACGAGTCTCATTTCCTGAGGTCAGTTTGGTCAACCTGAATGGTCAGTTTGTCAGAGGAAGCAAAGATGAGTATGTGAAAAGATCTGCTAAAATACACCTTCAGATTGATTAGGTTGAGGGTTTCTTTTCTTCTGTATATCTACAGAGAACTCTGGATTCACTGATTAGGCTACTGGAAACGAAAATAATAAAATAATAAAGCATTTCTGTGACTAAGTTTTAAAACCTGTGAAAAATACTAATTTTATTTTATGACTCTTGATTTTCCTGTATTAATAGCCACACACACCATCACTACTATAATACTCTTTTGAATGTATCTTAATGATATACAATTAAGTTATGAGCTGCCAAATGTACTCGGAAATGAATATTCAAAACACACAGTGCTGAAGTTCACACATATTTGATTACACTTCAGACATATTCAGCACAGAGTTTAGAGGTCACACTTCTGTCTGATATGGTCTGGTGTTACTTGTCAGATTTCAAGTTATACTTGAAATGAGATGAGCAGATGAGAATCATCCTCCGTATCTATTAAAACTCGTTAAGCCAAGCATTACTACTGACTACTCGTCAATAAATACAAAAAAAAGTAGTATCTTCATAAAGCCATGTCACTTATATTTGTAGTATTTCCTATCTCTTTTATTAGATATTAGTCTTCTGTAGAGCTACTTCCCATGAAAAGCAGAAGGACAAGAGGTACTTCAATACTTTTAAGACTCAACACTTTGTGTTTCAGTGTTTGTACCATCAGCAGAAGTAAAACAGCTGTTCCAGAAGCTTCTCATGCAAGTTTGTTCCCCGAGAAAATGTTTCACTTAAATCTGCTCAGGTGAATAATCTTTTGGATCAGGTAACAATTTTTCATGTCTTCAATTTTAGCTGGAGAAACTTTAAGAATTAACTAGTCTCTGTATTTACTTTTATTAAGTCAATTTATGATCAGTAAATCCAAGGTTATTTCATGTAGGTAGTTTGCAATCAGTGTGTTACTGCTTGCCAAAATCAACTTTTGAAATGGCAACTTAGTTAATAAAAAAAAGTTTCTATCAGCTCTTGGAGTGTTGCAATAATGAAGTCCCACCATTTGTGCACCACAGTTCTAAGTCATATTTATCTCCCTACTAACTTTAAAATAGCCTCATAGAAGGTCAAATCTGACATTTGTATTTAAGAAGGATATCTAATTCTATTTCATTAGAAGGTGCTTTACTAGCTTTTTCCAAATCAATTTTGACTCAAATAGATTACCACTTAATTCTTTGTCCTCCTCCACATCATTAATGTGCAATATTGAATCCATGTGCCCTATTTTTGTCACTCATCCTCAAGAACATGAATTCAGATTGAAAGTTCTGTTAAGAATGGGTTACTAGATTTTCTCTGCCCTGACTACCCATCATGAAAGAGAAGTTTAAATAACCGTAATTTGTTAAATCTAGCGAAACTGAGASATATTTGAGAACAGCAGTTATGTCCACCAGGAAAATAATGACGGAAAAGAGTGGTTTAACCTGGACAGCATTAGCAATGGACAAGTCACAGCCTAACAGGTTTTGTGACAGAGCTTTTATAACCAAATCTCATGATGTGATTGCCTGCCAAAGCTGGATGCAGTGATCCAGGAGGCCCTGTCCAATCCTGCTTGACACAGAGTAAGAAAACACTGTGATAGCATTTTGTTGCAATTAGACTCTCAGTGGTACTTTGAATTTCTCCTGCATTAATTTGGAAAGACAACTGTAGTACATGTTAATTCTTTTCTGGGTTTCACCTCTTCAAAGATGAAAAAATATTAATTAATGAACCATGTACAAAGGAAACTTTTTAGCAACTTACTTTAGTAAAACAGATGTTAGGTGGTTCAAAGATGTATCTGAATTTCTGAAGAACAGTTATCTGAAAGTAAACTGGATTATGCTGTTACATATGACCTTAAAATCCAAATCAGTCTGTCTTGAAGTTTCACATTACAGTGGGCAAGGTGAAAAGTTGTTATATCCACTGTAAACATTTTATGTAATAAACAAATTAAGTTTTAAGTGCAGTGAAGTTTAAAACTTATTTCAAACTTCTTACATTTGAAATTAAATTTAGGAAGAAATATTGGACAATTTAAAAATAATTTATCATAGGGAAAGTCCACTATTAAAGAGACTGAGAACATCTGCATTTGAATCAAAATGATTCAAAATTCATTTCACTGACACCCTTGCAACAGAAATATATATACGTTATAATTTAACATGTGACACCTGAAGATGTGTGGCATACATATTTGCATAAAAGCTTATGAAGAAAATGCAAAGCAAAAGCTGAATATTTGTCCCAGTGAAAAAATTTCTTTGGCTTCACTTTGCAATAAATGTGTATTTAAATACAAGATGTTGTATGCACTTGTAAAATTCAAAGGGTGAATTAAAAGAAAGTGGTACATGGAAGCATAACACTGCCTGAGCAATTCTGTAGCAGACAGTGCCAGAGGCAGTGTTGTAAGTACCAGCATATCTACCAGAGGAGATAGCCACAGTACTGGATGCTTTCACAAGAGCTAGGAGAGACATATTTTGAATTATTGCCTTTGGGTCATGAATTTTCAGTTGCGTATTGCATGTGGATTTGTACACATGGAGAGGGGGAAGGACGCAATATGAAGGTTTGCTGCTCAATTAGAAGTGTTACAGCATATGATACAAGCAGACAAATCTTGATTTTGCCTTTACTTGCCTGCTAGGTATAGAAAAGATGTCTGTGTGTTTGGAAATCTGTTTAAATGCACTTAGGTAGTAATGGAGAAGGGATGGCCTACATGGAGATATTTGACCTTCCCAGCATGCACATGTAATGCACAGGTTTTCTACAACATAGATGAAAGTCACCCAACTCACACCTTACTGATATTCAAAGGAATATTTCTTAAGCCACATGTTTTTAGTACTCTTGTAAACAGATTTAGAACTAAAATAAATAAGAAAAAAAGAGAAGAAAACTTTAGAGTAATCTAAATTCTCTGCATTTTTCTGCTAACTATTCTTACTTTGGTAGTAAAAGTCCATATAATAGTCTATCAAGCATGAAGAGCTGAACATTTTTTGGAGTAGCTCGCATTAAATGCTTTCATCCATTTTTTTAACCCTCCTGTTATGTAATAGATATGACTCCATCTCATCTCTATATCTGAGAGTCTGACATTTGGGGAGTGTGGCTGGGTGGGAAGATAGAATATTAGGAGAAAAATGGTGCTATGGCTATATAGCAGTCTGATTTAATACCTCCTGTATTTATAAATGGTGAATATTCCTTGACTCAAAAATATGCACTAGGTACCTTATATATTCCATAATCTATAGAAATAGATATATTTATTTAACTCTACCCTACTGAGTTGGGAATTATGCACTTTCTGTCCTAACATTATATGTCTACTTAAGACCTTGTAAGTCAGAGTGACATTTCTGCAGCTGGTTCTCTTCCTGCTATTCTCTCTCTCAATAAGAAACTCCAAGCCCACTAGCAGGTTGCCTGATGAAGTATTTTGCCTGGTCATTTTCAATTTTTAAATTAAGTTTGCATATGGCATAATAATTGGAAAAGAAAAAAAACATTCCAATATGATTGACAACCTCAAAAAGTCTTAGTTAGGAGAATATATTCAGCTATTGGAATCACTCAGAGCTATAAGTAACTTTTAGCCAAACCTTTTAATTGTGATCTTTTACCCACCATAACAAAAAGACATGATGTAGCCATGCAAAAAGGAACAGTGTATTAAGTATTTACATATTTTAGAGGCACTGACATTCTGATTAAATATATTGTTCATCAACATGAAAATCTGACAGATGAATAATACGCTTTCCTCAAATAATAAAATGGACAGAGTTTACAGTAGCTTCAGGAATATTTAAGAAGTCAAATAACTCTTTAACTCCTTTTTAATGACAGGAAGTATAGAATATTTGTTCTGAGCACCAGGACACTGATGTTTAGCACTGTCTGGTTGACTTTAACGCATGCTTAAACTAGATCAGAAATATAGTTCAAATATTTGAACTCTCAAAGCAGTACCATTAAAAGACAAAGATTAAAAAGAAGTATTCATGTCTGCGAGTGAATATAAGGAAGATGTAAGCTAAAAAATTGCTACAGAAAACTTAAGAAAATGAGAAATACAAGCTTTCTACAGAAAAATAAAATTACACGTAGCTGCTTGAATCACAGCCTTTGATTGGATTTTTCATGATCCTTTCTCGTATGTAAGAGCAAAAAAATAAGTGTTGGTATTTTCATAATCTGTTAGAAAATATGGTAACACAAACATTCTATATTCCAAATGAGTGAACCAGATTTAGTCTATTCATATACAATATAGGGGAAAGAAGTGGCCTATGACAACACTCAGTCTATATATGTCGAGCTGTATTTTTTCTGTAGGTTATGACTTTCAGTCAAACTGTGAAATTCAATCATAAATATTTTTTGAGTATTGCAGGTGAAAATATACATCTAGAGAGATGAGAGGCTCTGTGTATTTTATAGCAGAGAGATAACATAATTTTCTTGAAATTATTCAGGAAGATTTAAGAAATGCAACATGAATTGAAATACCTGGAAAAAATACTGCTTATAGGAACTTCTGCTGAAAGTATATTTAGTACTAGCAATGGACTTTAGCAGATGACTTCTTACAGAACAGCTGACTCAAGAAATTTTCTATGTTTTCTTATCTGAAAATCCCTCTCTATAAAATCTTATCTGTCCAATTCCACCTAAGGGTTACTTTAGAGATTTTTTGAATGCCCACAATATGAACATAGAAATAAACTGCAATACTAAAGTAAATTTTTTAACCTCCAAATTTCCCTCTGAAGTCACTGTTGATACTCCGGGAAATATTTGCTTCAAATTTATACTGATTTCATGTGGAAGACAGACAAATCTTATGGCAAAATAAATTTCTAACTTCTGGGTCCTAATTCGTATCAACTGTCTATAAACTGCTTCCACTTCTGCCACTCTGGATCAAAGACTAAAGGAAGGCAGGCAATTTCATTGTCCACATGCAGCATCTTCAGCCAGATTCTTTCTTTAGTGAGTCTCACTCCTGCATTTAAACACTGACCAGGACCATGGACTTTCTGACTGGGAGAGGTCCCTCCGCAACAAAAGAAAAGACCCGAGTAGACAGATACCAGATGTCCAATACAAGAGTAAAGTGTCTGCACGTATATGCAGATAGTAAATTATTTGACCAGTACTTAGCAAGGCAAAAGTTGTTATTCTTTCAGTGTTAAATATAGAATTAAATTAATTTCTTGAAATGCACACTTAAATAATCTTAATCAAAAATCATAGTCTTAATCTTATATGTCATAAGCATGTATAGTTAAGAAATTATTATGACCCCAGAAAGTGTTTTTATTTTTATTTCAGTCTAAGAAAGATTATTCCTTTGCCATGATATAGCAATGATTTGTCTCTGAAAATAATGGTTCCTGAAATAATTTTAGTTTACAGAATCAGAGAAAACTATCCTGCCAGTGCCAAGTTGTTTCTACCACAGCTAGGCTGCTACCAGTATCCAAACCAGCAGCTGAAGGTAGTGTAGATATATTGACTCTATACTGCAGTACACTGCAGTGACTAGGTGTAGAAATAGTTTATGAATATTATTTTTCCCTTTGCATCTAGATGTCTTTAGAGATAGCTGGCATCTGTAGTGATACTTGCAATATTGTGATCAATGTTACAGAGCACTGGATGGGAAAATCAAGGAAACTAGAAATAGCAAAATGTGGGATGCTTCTTGGTAAGTGTTATTTTGCAGTTCATCACAAGTCCAACACTGAAATGTTGCCATTAGTCACATATACTTGTTGCTGTTTTTATGCACATAAGAAAGGCTTAAAACTGTGAAAACCATCTTCCAAACTAAACAAGAACACTATAACCATCTTGCTATTAGTATTTTCCCTTCTCAAAGGGAGGGTTTTCCGCCTTACTTACAAAACCACACAGAATAGGAAAACAACACAATATATAAACCAAAAAATGTACTCTGAAAGTTTGCATCTCTCTGTACAAATATGGAAGATTTGAGGATATATGATGGAGGACTTAAAATATCTTTTTTTAATTCTTCTAGCCTAATTTTTAACAAAGCATATCAAAATTTCTAGTCCCACGTTGCAGACAACTTCAATTGTCCAAGCTTATAGATGATCTTGAACATTGCCCCCCTATAGATTTCAGATAAGGATACGTGTTTAATCAGTCTTAATCTAATACTTTGGTGAGATGTGGGTCTCAAGAGAAACTGTGAAATGGGAAAGTCACATATGAGAATTATTTCTTGGTGAACTAAAACATTAGAATCTTTTTGAGTTCCATCTGATTTATAAAAGGCAGCAAATGACTAGCAGGAAAATGCCTGATTTCATTCGGATTTGGACTGATTCTAGCCCAGAGGAACTCTTGTTCGGGGGTAGGCATAAAAGAGCCATGTGTTTAAATAAGATGGTAATCATGGCATTGAAAATAAAATTCACAAACCTGAGAGTTAGGTGTTTAAGTTTCTTTGAACAGTGAATAGGGAGAGTTAGGTGCTTGAAGACAGTATTTACAGCAGCTTTGAGTAAAATACAGATAAATTAATCAATAGAAAACTGTAAAATGAAATGTTAAGATTTCCACTTAGTTAATGCCTACAGGGATGGACACCTGAATCCACTTTCCATTCACAGATAACTATGTCATACAGATRACTGGCTGATTCCCTTTTAAATGAAACTGCCAGAAAGATAGCAGCAGTGTTGTCCCAAACAGCTTTTACCTCAAAGAGGGGACACCTGCATATTAGGTTGTCATCAGACAGAAGGAGTTCACAAGCATCTTATCTCTGGGACTGGAAATTTTAGATTGAAGATCGGTCTTTTTACAACCTGTTGCACTGTGCTGCAGTCTGCATACAAATATATAATTCATAGGGCCAGACAAATAGGGAGACTGATCCTAACCGAATGATCATGTCTCTTCCCTGGAAGGACTGGGAATCTTGCTTCAGGGACTTCCTATATATTCGGCACTACAGAACCCTTGAGAGTTTAGTTGGGCTCAGAAATTGTGAGTTCAAGATGTACCTCTGAATTCTTAGCGTTTGACCACCATTGAAGTCAAACAAGCACATCTGGGCTTCAGATTTCTCATCTGTACTGTGGCAATTATTTTCCTTTTTAAAATGGCACTGTCAAGGGCTAGCATACCAATATCATCTTAGCAGTAGCAGTACTTGTTTTACCAACACAGGCCTCTTTTAGCTAGGGAGACTGAATTAAAGAAAATGTGCAGCTTCTGTACATGAGGAATCATGTCATGGCGAACAGCTTTGGTGCATCTTTATGTGCATCCAATTCTGGCAGTTCACTCCAATGGGAAGGATTATTGATCGGCAGAAAGGACACCACTTGGCTTTCAGCTCTCTGACTGAAGGTTTACAGTGAGAACAGGCTGTTTGTCTGTCATTTGCTTGTTTTTAGTCATAAACCCATCCAAAGTTAAATGGAAGTCACTGAAAGAAAATATGACACTTCATAATGCCATTCTGATGCAGACTCTTTTCAGAAAAGTGCTGTATTTCTTTTGCCCTTATTTGGACAAAGGGTTTAATTGTATTAAATTCTCCCCTGTATGTGTTGATGAATTTAAGTTTTGTTCAAGGGCTTCTAGATGTCTCTTGTGTAGTGTCATGGAGGAAGGAAGCGTACAAGTAAAACAGAAAATTAGGACTTTGATGGTCAGTAACACTATTAGAAATTTTTTTTCTTTTAAAGCAGATTTCAGTTATAATAAAATCCAAAATTAACCTATCTCTTTATAAGCTGGGTCTACTCATGTCTGCTTAAACTACCAAGCTTTTGGGTGGTATTATTGTTCTCTGTCCTTACCTGAGAAACACTTTTTAAGACGGGAGTAGTACACTTGGTTTTAAGAGGAGTACACTTGGTATTAAATGTATCTACTTTTTTCTTTTAAACTTTAGCTACAGTTGTACTGTGGCCTTTGAGAACCTACTGAAGTTTTCTTCCAGCGGATAAACGATAAAGAAACTTTCAGTTCAATAAAGCAGGAGCTTAAATTTAGGTAGACAAACAGTGCCAATAATTTGACAGACAAGCTCATTTAATGCACAGATATCAAACTAAACTCACATAGACTGAAGATAATGAAACTACTTACATAACTAATTGGAATGCTCGTTACATAGCATTTTGCTATATTATGGGTTTGGTCTACATTTTTCCCCTAAAAATTAAAAGTAGGGGCTAATCTGCTCTTCTCATCGTTGATGGAAAAATATTGCAAGTGTCATTGACAAAGTATTTTTAAAAAATTCTAGCATTTTCACCCAGCTGCAGTGCAAGTTGAAAACACAAGGGACATTAGCTGCAGTATTAAAAAATTACTTTATATGTAACTATCCCAAAATATTGAGGAAAAAAGCACATAGGCTGGAAAAATAACTTCAGATGGATATTTCTAAGTTAACTGATTGCATGCACAAGAGCAAAATAAGTAAATACTGAATTATTTGTTAACCAGATTTTTTTTTTCTGGAAAGAAATATGATCCTCATGCTATTCATTGCCTTTTTACCACTCAAGTAACCGCTTGGGAGTTTCCACACGTTTCACTGATTACATTATTGTAAAGGGAAAAATATCCCTCAGAATAAAATTTCATTATTTTTACACATCTTTCTGGAAAGAATGCATAAAATGTAATAAAAATGTGATTTAATGATGATCAGAATTTATGTCCTCGACAGCAGACTGAAGAAGAGACTAAAATATGAGGTTTAAGTGAGAACTGAGAGCAAGCAAAACCCAAACTTGATAGCATGTAGAATTACTCAGTGCATGGTACAGAAAACCAATTTTGGAATATTTATAAGACATAATTCATTAAAGTCTTGTTATAATGCTTCTGATAGTGTTTTAGTGTTAATTAGGTTTTTTGCTATGTAGTCCTGTTTGCTGATACAGGTAATCCCCGCAACTAGGATATTTGCACCTAAATGGGTTCTATGTTGTAGGTGTGAGTGCTAACTGTCTTGTTAAATTAATTTCAATTCACACGATAAAATAATGGTGCCAGATAAGAGAGTAGGGGAGAGGGGAGTGTGATGTAAGCCATTCAGCTCTTGCTTTTAAGTTTTGGACTACATCACACACTTCAATTCAGAAAGGTTAACAAAGTTTTTTCTCAGCTTTTAGCCTTTAGGAACTGATTTGAGAGGCAACCAAAACCATTGAGATATAATGGTATTAAAAAAATCATGGGACGTTTGTGTTCCTTATTTGTGTCACTATGCAGAAGCAGACTAGATTTTCTGCTTCACAAATGTCAGACCTTCTCATTATTAAAAAAATACAGCAGAAGAACCATATAGCCAGAAGTATTAGCCTGATTGATTCTTTGCCTCTGTAAACTCACAAATAGTACATTGTGACAAAAATTGAAATCTGAAAAAATCTGAAAAACTGCGTAAAACCACACAAAATGTTGTATGGCAGTAAAAAAAAAAAAAGAAAATAAAGTGTTGTAACATATATGAAATCCTGGGCTTCTTTTCACTTCGGTAATACAGAACATAGGATCTACACTGCTTTTGAACACATACTGGAAAGTCTGTCCAATAAAAATTATGGCATTCAAAAACTTATGCAAGGTTATGGTTTTAAAAATCCAAAAGTTAAATATCAGATCGTTCTAACAGGTGTTGTAAAAAGAATGGATTGACTGTGCACCACTTACCACCTTCATTGTAACCTCTGCTTGTTAACTGTGGTAACATGATGGAAAGCTGATCATATATTAAAGTTCTTTCGCTTCATAGTAAGTTTGTAAAGAGGGCAGAAAATGCCTCAGAAAGTGCTTTGGGGAACATAATCAACCTCGTAGGCTCACAAATACACATTTTTTAGTATCTAACCCAAGTGTGGAGACAAGGTAAAACATTATTTCATTACCCTCCGATTCTCACTACAAACTATGTTTTAGAAATTAAACATTATGTTTCAGAGCATGTCTTATTCCCAATGAGGATTCATTTCTCATTTTATTTTATGAAAAAATGTCTATCAAATTAATTTTATATTTCCAATATTAACTTTATTGAACGCATTAGCTGTCCTCTGACAAGACACGACTGTTTTGTATGTTGCCATTGGAGGGTGTTTCCTTCATAAAGATACAGGTTGTCGCTATGTCCTTAACAATGAATTTACAAAGTTGGAAAATGTCTGTCTCTCAGAACTACAGATTTTACATGTCAATTTACTTCTGAACCTCTTTCTTCTATATCCAGTTTTTTGAGTTCAATGTCAGTAGTATATATTCAATATTTTAAATTATGCTTATTATTTTTATGCAGCTTTATGAGATCATTATTTATAGTCTGATGGTCAGGGCTATCTCCTGGAAAGAAAAAGCTGTGAGAACTCCTAATACTCCACAAAGATTTCAACTTTGGGTTATTTTACAAAAGGTTACTTTTATCTCTTTATTAAGCATGTGTTTACTCCAAGGACATAATTTGAAAATCCATATAATGAGGTAGAAATTGATATATAGGGCAGAATTGGTTTAGAAACTTCTAAATTTAGGTACCTAGAGGTATGTAAAATATTTAAGTTTCCGTTAGTCAAAGGACATCTTGTCGGTATAGTCTGTTGAGCCTAGAGGACAGTTTACCTGCATACAGTACCCCATGACAGTGGCACTTGCAGATATACACATCAGAGTTTTAATTTTCTCAATTCTGCAGTTAATTCTGTTGCTAGCAGAATTTCTTACACACAGTACTATTAGAGAAGTCTTCTGGTGTCTGTGTCTTCACCCGCTTTGAAAGGCATATTTTCTTCCATCTTCTGTACATTTATCTTGAAGTTGTTCTACAAGCCTGTTTTAAGGAATCTAAATTGAGCCTGTAATACTAACCCTTAAATATAGGGCCTATTCAAACACATTAACATATCCAGTATGTTAAATACCTCTTCTTAAACAAAACTAAACAAAAAAGAAATCCAGAAGAGAAATTATCAAAAACATCACCTCTAAAGTTGACCACAGATTACCTATACTTCAAAATCAAATACAAATAATATCAAAAACTTATTCACATCCCTAGAACATTGACCTGGTTTTTCCTTGGTTTTGTGATATTTATTTTCTCAGAAACAATTGGATTAATCAAAGTAAACTGAAAATGCAGAGGTCTAGTCAAGCCAAAAAGAACATTAGTTGTATAGGTTATAAAACGACATTTGGATAACAGTTTGAGCTGGCAGTAGCACGGAGAGGTTGTAACAGAAGAGTATCTCCAAAATAGAATGCCCAGCATCTATAGAAACTCCATACGCAGCAGAATGTGTTAGAAAACACCTTCTCACCTCACTCCCAGTTCTCCCTGGTTCTTCTCCACAATTGTCTGAACAAGCAACTTCAGTGTTTCCCAGAGATTAAGATGTTTTTTGTCTGGGATTTCATTTTGTGTCATCATTCTTAGATAGCTGTGCACCTACACACTCGTCTTTCATGGTTCCTTAAAATGACACACAAGAGATGTTTCTATTTTTGCAGGAAGGTGAGAATGAAGCCAGGATCATGTGCGTCCTTTCACAAGTGCTAGACATTTTCTATACCAAAGAAAGATGGGAAATTCTAGTGGCTAGGTCACAGGGTTGTGGACCTAAGAGCACCTTGTTCTCTAATTTTGGCTGAAACACTGACTCACCATGATATTTAGACATCCATATATTTCCTTGACTGTAAAGAAAATTTTTCTATCTGCTGGAAAAACATCAGAGGAAAAGAATGTTATGTCTGATCAGAGTTTTCTGGTGTAAATCAATTACAAAAATATGAGAACAGAATAGCCTGCTTCAAATGAAAAAACAAAAATAAAACATATTCTAGCTGTCAACTGTACAGGAAAAAGTAAGTAAGAAAAGATAGATTGATGATAGATAGATAGATAGATAGATAGATAGACAGACAAAGAGATAAAACCAGGTGGTTTTGTAAATTTAGCATAGTTTTTCTCCTGCATTTACAATGAAGAAGAGGCAATATAGAGGAGGTGTTTGTTATATAATTTCAGATCAGTATATGTTTTCCAATATAAATTACATTGAGAGCATGTAGAATCTGACATAAGATAAATATATATTACAGCAGACAGAGTGTGCTTTGCTGTGTAGTACAACAAAAAGATGGATGCTTCACATTTTCAATTGTACTTCTTGACGGGGTGGTGGTAAATATTTTTACATGCTTTATTCCTCAAAGATTTTAATCTCTGTGTGTACATGAAATGATGAAGTATGTGTATAAGCATACACACAACTTGTGTACCTAAAACATCAGATGTTTGACTGTCCACTTACAAGAAAAAGGGAGGGAGGGAAAGAATGGGCTGAAGATGCGACGTGCATAGAGTATGAACTGCTCAAAACGAGATTAGACTACTTCCTGAATGCTGCTGACTCTTGCTCTCTTTTAAGAATTTCAGTACTAGCTACTAGGGCACTATATTGACTAAATGCAATCAGAAGATGTTCAAATGAAATAATTCTTTTTTGTTTAAAATCTTTTTATTTGTGTTACTATCTGATATTTTATATATTTATGTTTTCAGCTATTTTGATATATTAAATCCACAGTTTATTTTTGTGAATAACTATTAAAACAGAGCAGGTATCAAAGAAAGTACACACTGGCATTTAAAAGAACATTTAATAGCTCTATATTGCAGTCAAAATTGCAATTGTGAGGTAGTATAAACCTAAAGGATCTAGTTTTGAGTCTGTTCAAAATTATGTACTCTTTACAGGCTAAGCATACATAAATAGATTCATTATAAGGAGTGATCTTGTTTTTCTAGTTCTCTGTTGCTCTATATGTCAGTGTATGCAATCCCTTAATTACTGCCATTCATGTTGATGGAATGACTCCTAGATTTGTGCCAATATCTGTGGTGTGTTTCTGGTTCTATTGTCCAAACCCATCATGTTGTTTAAGCCTGGGCCTTCAATAGATCTATTGGTAAACTTGACATCAGGATCATATTCATGTTAAGCCATGAACTGACAGTAACATGAGGGCATTTTAATGCATGTTTTTGATATATGCGAAGATATTTTGCTTTGCTTTCATAGTTATGGGCAGACAGAGCAGATAAGACAACCAATAGAAACCGCATCATTAGGATAACACGTAGCACGAAGAATCATAACTATAGCCTGTGAAATTTAGAATTATATTATATACTCCATTACTTTGAATAATAGTATGGATTGCAGAATGTTATCCCCAGCACATGCACTTGAATGCATATGTGTATTATATTTAGTTAACTGGCTCTACAAGAAATCTCTCTTAGTCAACATTATCAGAGAAGATGATGATAACATTAAAAAGCCATCACAAATACACCATGCTTTCAGCTAAAAATCTATTTAGCCATAATCTAGCAGCTATTCCACACAACAGTTGGGGTTTTTTTGTAAAATTGCTTTGCTTGGAGCTGTTCATCAAGCATATTACCTTTCATTTAAGATTGCTTAAATTCTGGTATACATTTTTATTATTCTCATTAAGGTCTGGCCATCCTGCATAGCTTAGGCTTAATAAAAAAGATCTTCTATTCAAATTAAGTGGTAAGTTGAACAAATATTGTCCTTGCAATCTTTAAATCATTTAGAATTTTAAGTGATAAACTCCCAAACATTATTTTTATCCTTGTTTCTGGTCATTTCAGTTTTATGGCTAATTCAATTCATATCAGGTATATTCCTTTAATCAAATGTTACATTTTACCAAATGCAACATTTGCTGCTAGTGTTTCTATTTTAAAGGAATTCAACTAGCCTAGCTCATAGGAGAGAATGATAAGTTGAGTTGTATTCTCACTAAGCAGAACCGGGTTGAATTAACTACAGTAAAAACATGGTATATGGTAAACCTACTCCATGTATTATCCCTCATAAACTGGAAGATAAATATAAGTTGATATATACACCTTATGCTTTCTCTGTGCTCAAACAGAGTGCATGATGAAGTAGTCTCATTTAATGACTTGATGTTCTCTTGACCTGTTTACCTGATATACACCAAAAAACTGCTTATGCAGGATGAGATTTTAAGTACCACATAAAAAAATATGGAATGGAAACACGGATAACTGAGGGACGATCAACAAAAAGATATCAAAATAATGGTATATTTTACCTTAGGTTTTGCAGCATGATGCAAGTGCATAGCTACTATTTTACTATTATTTTTTATAATTATTACTATGTTTTTCTGAATATTGAGATGCTTCAAAGCCTGAAAGTCTTAAATCCATCTTCTTTACCCACTCTGGACTGAATTTCTTGTCTTGATTCAAATTCTGAAAACATGACTTCTGAAAATAACTCTGTATTTTAATGACAATGGCCTTTGGAAATCAACCACACAGAAATATATTTTTGCCTTTCTATTTTTTACTTTCCCAAAGAGTTATTTTGACCAAATAAGCCTTTTTCAAAATTTTAGATTGAATACTGACCAGATTTTGTCAGTGAGGACATAAACATTGATTGACGTCACGGATAGGCACGTGAAGGTCTTTGCCTCCCTCTAGTGACTGGTCCAGGAAGAGATTTAACTGAATCTGCTCATCTTACTAAACTTTAGCACAGAGATTCAGCAAAAGATTAATTATGTGTAAAGACACCTGAGAGGTCAATGAGATGCTGATACAACATTAGAATGTGTATACTTGTGATAGCAATTGATAAAATATGGCAGATTTACACTGGACATGTGTTTGACTGGTTTTGATGTAGTTTTACCGTTTTATCAGGCAAAGATACAATATCAATGCTGACAATTCAAGAACAACTATTAGAGTTGCAAGACAGCCTCTAAAATGCATTTCAAAATGCAATTTCAAATATTTAATTAAGATCATTTTGCCAAAAAACACTTCTTGTAGTAAGACAGACCAGACTCCAATAAATTACATGATGTTGGATTTATCAGAGGGAATACTTATTAATTCTGGAGACTTAGACACATTTTGAAGCAAAGACAAGCAAACCTATACTCTGCGAGTGCTAAAAAATATATTGCATTATATTGTCCTTATCATATTATTAAAACTAGGTATATTTATAGCAGTTGCAGTTCTGTTTTCATTTCCTTTTTGTACTGACTGCAAATAAATTTGAAGGAACAAACAATATGTTTTATTTACAAGCAATTTATGCACATGATCTGTATCCCTATTTTCAAAGGAATAGGTGCACAGTTCTCCTCACATGGACAAGTAAATATTCCCCAGATTATTCAACTTCTTTGGTGACACAAGCAGACTTTATTTTTACTTAAGGATGGTATCATACAAGGACCTTTCGTGCTGCTGCACTACTTCTCTTGGATAAACAGAGCTAAAGTTCCACAAAACAAACAGTCATGAGATCATCAGAATGAATGAGAAAAAAAAGAGAAATATAATTATAAAACTATTTAAAGATCTGCTTAATGACAGGAGAATGATATCGGCATTGGGAACAGCTAGAGAACATTCTCACTTAGGTCTAAGGAATTCAGAACTCTAACTCTACCAGGGTTTAATGAGTGGCCTTGGACAAACAGCCTTGCTTTCATTATGCTCTAGCTTCCCCTAGCTGTAAACCAGGGAGGATGGTACGAACTTTTGTGTTAAATTGCCTTTAAATTTACAGGTTTAACAAACTTTAAGAGGTACATGATATAAATGAGAAAGGTTGCTAAACTTTTGCAAATGCAATTGTGCTGTTTTGTACTTTTGGAAGCCATATTGTACTTGATAAGCACTGTTTTCTCCTGTAAGTCGGCCCAAGTCCAGCACCATGCTGGATTTGCAGATCCCATCTGCTGCATTTCTTGGTGACGTGTTATTAGGAAAAACAATGATCACATCTTATTTGATTTAGGAACATCCATKAATTTTTCTGGAAACATAGATACAGAACCAAATTATGACTGATTTTTTTCTGTAGTGAAGTTTATTAAAACTGTTCAATTATCTTCTGTCCTCATTATACATTAAAAATTTGTCAAAATTCCAACTGAAATCTTTAAATTTGATTATGAAGATACAATCACTAGTTGTTTTTAGTTACATTTCAGAATTTTAGTTGCCTGATATTACAAGAAATCACTATTTTTAGTTTGTGAAAATCTACATTTACGTAACAGCAATAAATAGCAATTGATTTCTCAACAAACAGAGTTGATTAATCACCCAGTAAAAATTAAAAAGAAAGTGAACTTATTAGGAGGAACTAATTTGAATTCCTTTTTCTGTTTTAAGCCTCAGCAGGCCATGTAAGCTCTGTTCATGGCTGTGTAGGTGTTAGTGAAGAGCAGTATTATAAAAAAAGTACTGAATTATAAATTCCTCCCATATATACTGATTCATTTTGTGTATGACTTAAGTAAAGAAAATTTTGGTCTGACTCTTTTTCAACATAAAGACACTCCATTATATATTGTACAATATTTCAGAATTAATTTTCCGCATTACGGTATAATCTTAACAGTTTGTGAATTTAAAAAATTTTAAATTTAGGTCTTGCATGGTTTGCCACTTGATTTGATCTGATTCAAATGAGTCAAAGCCTTTTGATTGTCTGCAAGGGAGTTTGTACAAGGGTTTTCTTTCCACAGTGTTTTAATGAAAAAGAACATGATTCTGTAAAGTCTTCCAGCTCTTTATGCAGGACTATTGCACAGGTTAGACTTTGGAAAGTTCTTCATAAAAATAGGCATTCCAAGAGGCATTTATCTTTTGGTTAAGCTCATTAATAAGCATAAGCATAGAAACTAACATGGACAGAGAATTTTTTGCCTTGAAAAATGTACCAGAAGTAAAGTCTGACTGTAAAGCTGGCCCAACAAGTCTGACTGAAGTCAACAGAAGAAGCAAAGCTTTAGCTGGCATGTACTGCCAAACCGTACTTACTTACTGTCATTCAATTTCCTCAGTATCTTTCTGGGGACAAAAATATGACTGTCAAGTAATATAAAGTAAGGAGGGGCTACTATTCATAGTTCCAGAAGCAAATTCTGACTTAGGATATTCTAATGAATTGGATTAGTTTGACGTATTTTGACAAAAGTTATAGAGTCTTCCTGAACATATTTTCAAAGGTTTACAGTTTAGGACCAAAAAACCAAAAAAAACTTCAGTGGTCCATTGTGCTAGTTTTAAAAATCAAAGTGGAGAGGAGAGAGACACAGCAGATCAGTGTTCCCTGTCAAKTTTACCTCCAGGCAACAAAATGCAAATGTTGTTTGCTGGTATGCATGCAAATTTATATTGTAAAGCTGAGTTGCAGAAAATCTCAATTAACTGGTAGACTCTTCTTTATTTGCACTGAAGAATTCCTTTATGGACTATTTCTCCAGAATTGTATCCAGAGACAATGGGAGAAAAATAATTAAAGGCTGTGGGGGATAATTAAGAAAAAAGTAACTGTAAACTTTTTTTAACCCTCTTTAATGGAGGATGTTACAATATGTCTAGGGTGTAATTGTGAAGTCACATAAATGTATACATTTTGTCATTTTGCATATATAGGTATTCATACTTTCATATAGCTTCAGGGTAGCAAATCTAAACCATTACCAATGTAAATTTGTGTATCAATAGGGAAAAAAAACCCACACCAAATATACCACTTGTCCTATTCTAAAACTGAACCCGGTCAAGATTCTCACAATATTAAAAATTTCAGCTAATTGCATTGTACTTCTTCCAACTGTATAGTCAGCAGGCATAAAGAAGTATGAGCACACATATGGTCAAATAAAACGCTGTCATACTGTTAAAACATCCTTCTGCAGCAACTGGCAGAAAAGAGCCTCAGAATACTAAAACCCTTTCCTTGCCCAGTGCTGTGAGATGTCATGTTGCACTGCATACAGATRTGGAGCACACCAGCAACAAATGACTCCGTCCTGTGGAGAACACATGTGCCCASATTATGTCCAACACATTTCCAAAAGAACAAACACCAGCTGCATTGTTTTGCTAATCACTTGGTGATGCTGGAAACTCCCATGTGAGATATCACCTCCTCCCAGTGACCCACCATGTCTACCCCACCTTCCATGCCCTCATTGTAGTGGTGTTAGCTGAGGGTTGCATGTGAGGGTGATACTTGCCATGTTCAGTACTGTGGCATCTACCTTTCCAGCCTCTTACTATGTTTTGAATTCTGCACTCTGGTTCAAGACTCCAG
The DNA here is from genome assembly GCA_018881555.1 of Amblyornis subalaris. Taxonomy (NCBI): domain Eukaryota; kingdom Metazoa; phylum Chordata; class Aves; order Passeriformes; family Ptilonorhynchidae; genus Amblyornis; species Amblyornis subalaris. The sequence continues at coordinate 1,028,254 of JACAXG010000002.1, read as the reverse complement.
GGGCTGAGTCCTCTAAAACAAGTAACTGATTTTGTCATGCCAAACCTTCATGAATGCTAGAGATCCATTGTCCTCCTTTGGGCTGGGATAGAGTTAATTGTGTTCACAGTGGCTAGTATGGGTTGTGTTTTGGATTTGTGCTGAACACAGGGTTGACGATATAGAGATGTTTTTGTTATTGCTGGGCAGTGCTTACACAGAGCCAAGGCCTTTTCTGCTTTTGATGCTGCCAGGCTGGCGAGGAGGCTGGGAGTGCATGGGAGGTTGGGAGGAGACACAGCCGAGACAGGTGACCCTAACTGACCAAAGGGATATTCCATACTATATGACATCATGCTCAATATATAAAGTGGGAAGAAGAAAGAGGAAGGGTGAGGACATTTGGAGTGATGGCGTTTGTCTTTCCAAGAACCTGTTATGTGTGATGCAGCCCTGCTGTCCTGGAGATGGCTGAACACCTGCTTTCCATGGGAATTAATTCCCTGTTTTGCTTTGCTTGTGCGTGCTGCTTCTTCTTTCTCTATTAAACTGCCTTCATCTCAACCCATGAGTTTTGTAGCTTTTACCCTTCTAATTTTCTTCCTGATCCTACTGGTGGGGGAGTGAGTGAGCGACTGTGTGGGGCTTGGCTGCTGGCTGGTGTTAAACTACAACATCCATACAGACTGTCTGTTATGGCACCTATCACAGATACAAGCATCAGAGACGGCAACAAAGTTCAAGAGAACTGTTCAGACTGACTACAGTAAAGGGCAGTTTTTAAATGGAAATGTATGCATGCATATAATGATTCTTTGACCCCCTGGGCTTACAGAGCCTTACCCAGATTTACATAAAACAAAACAATACTAGGAAAAAAACACTGACAGTGACATGGCTAAGATTTAGGTTTGGCATAGTGACAAACACATATAAACAGTGGTAAAGTCAAATACAGAGGCGCTGGGAATCAGCTCCCCAACCCATGAATATTTTCCAAAATAGTATGCCCGACTTCCAGCAGGACACCTTGTGAGTAACACACTCTAGAAGAGCTGACAGCTCATTGGGCATGGGCTGCTCCCATAAGGCTGAAAAGYGCATTTCAAACTCTTCAAGTAACTTATATAAAGAGAAAACTGAAGGGTTCCTGAGGTCCCCAAGTAAATGCATCCAACCATTGCATCACTTGCTGGTTGAGACAGTTTTTGCTGTCTCTCTATCCTTTCTTGTTTTCATTTCCAGAAAGGTAGGAGGGACAAAAGAAAACCTCAAGTTTTGCTTCATCTTAAAATCTTTAAAATCACTTCTGTGGGGTAAGAAAGGCAGCCCTAGTACCTGATCAACTCCTTTTCTTTCTCTTTGTGGACTGAGACACTTGAACTAATGTATCACAAACAGTTCCTGACAGCAAGGATTGTTTGCTTATGCCAGAAAATGCAGAGCAGAAAAGACACCGCTCTTTCTGAATTTTTTGGTCTGTTGGTTTAAGGAACTAAATTGTTTCTCCTCAGAATGTTAATTACAAATATTCTAAGCATTTTCCCATGCACTAGCGGGAGAAGCACTCAGTATCCCAAGACTTTACTGAAGGCAACATTTAGAATACCTTTTCTGAATCGACTAGATGAAGTTATCATTCATGTTTSTGAGGGGGAAAAATCACCACTTACAGACAACTGATGCTACCAGCTTTGTGTAGGGAAGCTGGAAGTAAGAAAGGAAGCACCAGAACTCATAAAAAGCCTGGTTTCAGTCACCACAGACAGATGTGCTCTATATTTTGGGATAATCAACTGAAGTAAAATGTTCAATTATTGGATTGAGTTTAATACATGACATATTGTTTTATTCTTTAGTTTCACTGTCTCAATATTGTACACAGATTTGACTAGATGCCTACAGAAAGGGCACAAGCCTGCACGCTTGATAAATGGGAAACCTTACAAAACATAGTCAGAGAGAAGAAACAGCAAATCTCATAGAAAGAAGAGATTAAAACTGCTTTTACCAAAGTTAGGATAATCAAATTGTCACAGATACCAATGGCAGTAGAATAAGGTTGATGATCTGGTATGATTAAACACCTCACAGATCCAGAACTTTCTTCAAGGATGGATGTCAGGGAAGTGTAACCATTGACTAATCTCCTGAAAAGCATGTCCAAAATCCAGGTAGACAAAGCTTTCCTTGCTGCTGGAGAAGTATTAAACTGACAAGATCAGTGGAGGAAGTATCATTACTATCATTTATCATTAAATGTGAACTTCYAATACAGATAAAGATGTTGGAGAAGTGACTAAAAAGGTGGCAAAACCCATTAGAGGTTGCTGCTGGCTGGATACCAATGATAAAAGCAAAAGTTTTTCATCTGAAAACCACTTAATTTAAAACACCCAACTCATGACAGGCTATTGATTAGTTAAGCATCCTCAACTAAAGCAGACTGCTTTTGTTGGGTTTATTCCAAAACACTTGCCAAATTCTGGTTATGCAAAAATTACCCAGTTTGGAAGGAACATGAGTACATCACAGCTCTGTAGGATTTGCAATGTGAATTAGGTTATTAATCCATCAAATCCAGTTGCCTGCTGCTGAGGATAACTAATTCTTGAGACTTAGAAGAAGTAGAGAAAATAAAAGAAAACCAAGCCACCAAGAACTCAATATAATCATGGGCACCTAACCAATTGTATGGTCCTCTAGACATTTATTTATTTAGATTTATAAATAATAGAAACTGATGTAGCATTATAGACCTTTCATAATTTAAAACTCGCAATGTCAGAATATAAATTCTAAAATATTCCCAACTAAATAAAAATATAAATAAAATGGTCCAAATGAAAAAGAAAGAAAATAACAAAACATGCAAAAATAAATTTTGAATAAACTAATGCTCCCACAAGCTAACAGTAGAGATATTCCCCAAAGGGATGGAGGAAAAAAGTAGAAGTTTACTTTTGCTATTGCACACTCTGATAAGAGATAATGTCACATTTTCATATCACACATACATGTGCAAAACAAATGACCATTTGTTTTTTGAATGGTGTCCATGCAGACTTTACTGATGCATTGCATTTTATTGGGAACATTTCAGGACTCATACCACTTTTAAAAATGCACACATCTCCAAGGACACCCCCAGTCTTCACATTTTTTAACATATTCAATAGCTACTTTTAAATACTATGCCTAGAAAAGATATCCTTCAGCATACAAAAGCACCTGTTTTTCCCTCAAAACCTCAGACTACTTTCTGTAAGCTTTATGTAAATTTTGGATGTTTCACAAGTTCACTTTTCAATCCAGATTCTGAAGCATATTGAAACCAGTACTTAGATGTACCACTGAACTTCTCTATAAACAATACTAAGAGAAATGCAGAACAAGTGGCAAGCACAAAATGCATTTTTTGCGACTACTTCACACATTCATCCTAAATACCTGAATAAAATCTTTTAATCACAGCAGCATGGTTTTTGGGGTTTCTTTTAGTAGTTGAATTCCACATGAATATGCCTTTAATATTCTGGACTGGAACAGTGAAATCAGAGCATGCGCTCTAAGTACATAGTGCTTAAAGTAATAGAAATATAAGAAATTCTAAACGAAGCCCTGTACTACTCCTGTATAAGCAAAACATTGTGAAGAGAAAATGAAGAACACGTTCCAAGTCTTTTGTATTCCAAGTGCTCATAATAATGCATAATATTAAGTCTTGTACTTTGTTCCATAGATTTCACGGAAATTGAATACTATGATGTTACTGGCAAATGATGGTATTATGATTCCTTTTCAGAGGCACAGACCATGGTACTACTTGTATTTGGAATGATTTCTAGTATCATGTCCAAAGTTTCTCATTTCTGTACTATAATGTTGTTTCTCAGCCATCAGTGTGCTGATGTAAATCCAAGCTCAAGGATAAAAACACTCACAAAATCACAGGAATGCAATTTCTAACACTATAGAGGAGTCTGTATTATGATATACATTACGTACCTGGATAAGAAGTACATCATCTTTAAAAAAATAATATGGCAACCATACAGAGATCCTTATTGAACACAATCTGCATTGACCCAAAGTTCACCTTGACTTTAATGAGAGATTTACTGTGAAAGATTAATGTAGCAAATTACAAGTGCACAAACTTGGGATTAATTTTAAACCACACCTGATTTTACCAATTTACAGCAACATTTTCTTTTTTRTGCTACAGAAGGAATGCACTGAAAAATGTAGAAGAAGACTGATAGTAAGATTTCACTGCTTAGTATACAGCTATTATTTTAATAACCTAAAATGAAAATTTGAACCAACTAAAGTGAAGATTGCTGTGGGGATCACACTTGAAAATTGTATTTCTCCCCACAGTAACAGAAATGGGAGTCTTCCTTAGTTATTCGTCTCATCATTTACCCACTTGCTTGTTGCCCAGCAACTACCATGAAGGAACTACAGTTCTTAAACATTCTCATTTTAATCTTGAAAAAGCAGATTAAAATTACTATGTGAGTAATCTCTTTCTGGTGAGGTATTGTATTATTTCAATTTATATATCTGCAGAAAGTAAGCCAAGTGACCAGAGAATCCAGTACTTCCACTCTGTCAAAGGATCATTTTCTCTGCCCTCTTATCAACCCATTTACTGACCAACTACTTAAATATCATTAGGTACTTTGTAATATTTGAGCTATATCAATAGAAGCAAACATCTGTCACTTACATTCTTGAATCATCCCACAGCACACAGTAGGGATTCAATGTGCCCTAAGAAGAAAACAAACAAACCTATTAGTTACTGGTATGCAAAAATATTTGTCATGTTTGACATAAAAATTTATTTGGGTCTCCTCCTACACGATCATCCTCATACTCTGATGAATTGATGCCACTGAAATGGCAAAAGCTTAAGGTTAATTCCTATAGAATATTTAGAAAGAACTTGAACCTCAGAGCAGAGTATTTGTGCATTCTCTGCTTAGATAAGGTAAGCGTAAAGTTGTCTATTTGGTATATCCTAGTAGAAGTAAAATATGACTTAATCTGTTAAGAGACTTGACTGAACATTCCTGGTGTATTTAGAATAAGAACTTTAGACCCCTTTGGAACTTGGATATCAAAACCAGTAATGTCTTCAAAAATTTTAAGGATATGTTGGGCAAAATGTCTAGAGGCTGGGATTTCAGATTCACAGACCCCAAATTCAATACTCAAAGGATTTGTCAATTAGGTCCAAAATCAGCAGAGCTTTTTGCTCAAAATGTATTTATTTTTGCTTGTGGTTGAGCTTTACAATACCAGCTCCAACCTCTTCACAGTCAGTCGAAGATTTTTGATTTTATTTAGAACAGGATAGGAATCTAGGTTTTTTTTACACATCATTGAACTATGGACAATGTTTTGGGAAACTGAAAAGTCTTTATTTTTACTCATGTTTATTTGCTGCCTAGGAAGTGTTGAGACAAAATCAAAATTCACTTGAATTGACTTAGAAGTACTTAGAACTGATAAACTATATTCCTGTTCATCATAAGCATTGGATATTCCCAGGAGTCAGAACTACATAAACAAATTATACAAAATATAGAATAAATTATATGTTTTTTAAAAATCACAAGTGATTTGAAGAAAGAGATGGAATTCACTATTTTTGGATATCAATGCTAGTGAACAGTGTAGATGCAATAGATATAAAGGTGCTTTCATATAAACAAAACACACCTTAATATTTTATTCTCAGAAGTGTTTYATTTATAGAAAAAACATGGCAACCTGTGAAATAAAAATCTATTAAATATTAAAATTATTCCATCCACCTCTTTGTCAAAGATAAAAAAGCTCCTTGTGGAGATGCTTGTGAGAGAGGCATTTAGGGAAATTTTGAACCTCTACTTCAGTATTTTGCTGACTGCATTGAATTTTATGAGTAGAGTATAAATATTTAAAACCAACATATACTTATGGCACTTTATATTTACATAGCACTGTACAAACATAAATAAAGGATGCTCCATCCCCTGAAGTATTTATAATATAAAGAACAGGAAGGGGAAGAGAGCACAGGACAAAGCAGTGGATAACAGGCCAGCTGAGATTCAGAGATCAGGTCCTGCATCACTAGCCAAGAGCTTTCAGATACATTGACGGACAAAGAGATAGAAGGATAAGAACTAAGAACAAAAGAATGTCAGTGCAGAATTAACTTTTTTTTAAAACAGAATTTTATAAAGAGTATTAATTCATATCCTAAGTCTGGGTGAAGAAGTTCTACTTGAAAACTGATGCAGCTGTATGCATATTGAAACGTACTTCTCAAACTGCATCATAATAAGGCTTTGCATCTCTCAGATCTAACACCTGTCTTTCCTAGCAGTGGACATAATACTGTTTATGCTTGCTATTCCCACAGTGCAAACAGAATGAATGCAAAAACACTTGCAGAAAAAATGTCCATTATAAAGAAATCTACAAAATAGAGGGAAATAAAAGCCTTTGCAAAAAAGTTAAACATTATAAACTTGCTGTCAGATCACACACTTTGCTCTCATTGAAATGTATTCTAGTGAAAAGAAAGAGTATGTTTGGCTATTGCAGTCACTAATGAGAGATTAAGCAGAAACATGGAAAGCAGGATAAACATTACTCCCGTTTAAGAAAGTCTTGTGTGTTTGTTCCACCAGCGGTGGCAGCTTGCAAAGGCACAGCACCCTTTCAGAACTTCTTCCTCTTTTGATACCTTATCAAATACCCTTCAACCACTGCAGGGACCACAAAGAGCTTGTTTCTGTATTTGCTTCTTTGCTTTTAATCTGTTGCTCTCTTTTTCACAGCCTTTCTGGGCTACCTCTTGGAAACGTTGCACTGTTGTTCTAGAGCTGCCTCCAACAGCCATGGCTCTCTGTGAGGGCAGTGCTCTTACCAGCTAAGGAAGCAGCTACTGTGTCCACTAACGTTTGCCACTGCTGTAGCATTGATTTACACACTACAGTACATTACCCAGATATCTCAAAAATGGGCATATGTGTGTGTGTGTGTATGTATAAGTATGTCTGTCTGGCATATAAACCTGAACTTTCAAGATGTGATTGGCAACTTTGACAGCTATCCWGCACAGTGCCAGCTGTGTTTTGTAGCTGGGGTTTTCAGTCTCACTGAATGCTTTGTGTCCTGACTCCTTATTTTAGTGGTTCTGGAGTAAACGTCTGTGCTGTCAGAAGGTGAAAGCTCATATTCTCTCTGGAGCAAATAGGATTTTGTTTGAGTTGTGCATTTTTTTAAAAGATTGCTTTGGTGTCTCCTTAATCAAACTACTGGAAAAATGTGGCCACATTCATCTATGTGTTCACAGTGTAGGAGACCAAATATTGTGTTCTCTAAGGCATGGATCATAGAATATTCAGAGTTGAAAGGGATCTACACGGATCATCAAGTCCAACTCTTAAGTGAATGGCCATATGGGGATCGAACCCACAACTTTGGTGTTATTAGCACCATGCTCTAACCAACAGCGCAATGATGCATTGCAACCCACATTCCACTCTGGTCAACTCTCTGTTATATTTGCATTTATCTACAAATCCTAATACCATGCAATATTTCAAACAGCACATGTAATTGTGATTTGTACTTCCTCCAAAAAATAATTCCCCAGTTTTACTAATAAACTGAATAGTTTTGATATAACATGAAGAAATTATTATAAATGTTGAATAAATTAGTATTTTAAGTCTAATTTTAATTAGCCATATTAACTCTTTTAAAATGATCCATTTGCTCATCCTTTTTTCATAATCTCTTATCTACTTAATTTAGTCAGTGGATAAGGAGGTAAAAGAACAAATGTGCAGATAAATTCCCATATATTAGTAGGCATGCTCTAGAAAATGCTTAACAAATCATCATTAAATCAACTTGAAAACAAACTGTTCTGAATAATGAACAGCATTTTCAAGAACAAAGGTTTGAAAGGAACAAATATAACACAGAGACATTAAAAAAATCAGAGGAAAGAGAATACATTTTATTTTCTGTAGGTTCCACTAATCCTCTTAAATCTTACTACAGGAGTGCTTCTCCGACACTCCTGGCATCGCGTCAGAGGTTCTTACTCAGAGAGGAGGAACAGACGCAACTTTGACAATTTATTGCTAAAATAACAAACAGACTTCAGTCTCAGAGCGGTGTGAGATTTCAACAATACATTGTAAAATGGCAAATGTCACAGGACTCAGTGTTGAACAAGAGTTTATAGTGTTTTAGACTAACAGGTTACTGAGACGACTATTGTTTTGACTTTTTGACCTATCTTGGCTGGACCTGCCACCTGCAATGTGGCACTATTTCCACGAATCACTCATCATGTCACGTACTCCTAGATACTTCTACTGTAACATCTAAATTCTTAATTTAAACTATAACTTAACTTAACTTAAAGTATAAAGTTAAAACCCTTCACTAAAAACACCCAAAATGTGCTTTTTGTTTATCACTACGAAAACACAGAACTGTAACCCTCTGCTTAAAGCCATAAATCACCGTTAATTAAGCTAACTCTAACTGCTTCCAAGGCTGTAAATTGAAGACACTGTCAGCTTTTACTCCGTTTCCTTCAATTTTCTGTTTAATAAATGTATTTAACTGACATAATGGTTAATCTGTGAGCCATTAATATATAATGTTCAAATACTGAAGATATATTAACAATATTTTTATCTTGCTGTATGTACATAAAGCTTGTGCTATGGTAATATAATTGAATAAATATCTATTTTCAGCTGAGAAAATTATAGCAAAGAAGATTAGAATTAGATTCAGTCTAAAGAATACTCAAACCTACAAAATAGTATTTCTATGCATCTACAGTGTTAGCTGTTTAAACCAAAGTTCCATTATGAAGGTTAAGTCTTGAACATAGATCACCACACGTATAAAGATATTAAAATTGCATAACTGATTTGTATTCACAGATTTTCTAGAGCAATGTATTGTCATTGTATCTGCCAATCCAACTTGTATATTCAGGTGGATTGAGATCCTACATAAACATAGTATGTATGTAAGTTTAAGGGCTGAAAATTCGATCCAAGCACTTGATGCTTCTCCAGATTACATTATAAGACAAAAACTGAGCCAAAAAAAAAAAAAAAGAAAGGCTCTGATATGTAGGGGCAAGGTTATTGTCTTTTTGCTTTGTCAAGACAGGAACTCATATTCTGTTACTGAAAGGTTGGCAAAGCAAGGTGACAATCAGTGTCTCTAATCTGATCTTCTGTAACAATGAAGTTTCATTTCCAGGATTTTCAAGCCTGGCAAAAACTTGCTCTTTAAATTAATCAAAGGGATGGATTAAAAAAAAAGATGAAAAAGAAATCCCTCCCTAAGAATTTCATAGAATTTTGTCTTCTGGGGATAGCAGTTCAACCTTTTCTTAGTCTGGTCTTGCCTGTGGTGTGCTTGGTTTTTTAGCTTGTCTTTAGTCTAGAAATATTTTCAATGCTGATACATTGCTTACTAATTTTATTTTCTTATATAATTTTTAAATTCATTTTCTAGATTATGACCAAATTAATGAGAATTTTTTTCTCTACCTGCTACCCCACCTGCCACCTTACCTGCTACTTTTGCAAGTAGTAATTTCAATTTCAAAATATAAATCTCATACTCTGTAATCCATGTAAGTAGCCCTCAATCATTGTTAAAATAATAGATTATAAAATCTAGCATTTAAAATTACCATAAATTCTTCCTAATAATGAGCTTAGTAAGATCAAAACAAGTATTCTATTTCAAAGGTGATAGTTGTTTTTTTCCCTGATAGATAGGATTAATTTGTGTTTACTTCAGCAAATACTTTGTAACATTTTAAGTGAAATATCTGACAGGAACAAAAGTTATGTCAAAGACTGATATTTTCTCTTAATAGATATGATGTAACTTAGATTGGAAAGAAAATCAAATAAAACGAAAAATGAAACCTACATGCCCTAAACCATCTTAAAAAGAAACAGAGAACTGAATACCCCCAAATAGACACAATTCTTCATCAATACACTTTTAATGTTATTGAGAGGTAAGGAGTCAGCTCAGTTTATGTTCCTCTATTCCTTTTTTTCTGCCAAACTTTCACTGAGATGTTCTTTGCATTGGCATTTTTCCGGGAACTGAATGGCAGGTCTTAATGATCATTGACAGCAAAATAGTTTCTTCTAGCCTTGAGTAAAATGTAAATTAAAGATCTAGAATTCAGAAAGTTTCTTCATACTTTTGTCCAGACTCCCTAATTCAATTTTGCTACAGACTGAAATATTTGAAACTTCACCAGCTGAATTGTAACTATATGACCACTTGAGTAACTGTTTATAACTAAAAAATTACAGCTTTAAAGATTGTTTCATAACAATACTCTTTTCAAAAGCTCTAGTAACGCTCTTCTAATCGACTCTTTATGACTTTATTCAAAGCAAACTCTAGCTGTTAATAACATAAACAGAGAGAGTTTATATGCTGTGCCTTCACATAAATTACCTCCATGCTTGTTATTTAACATTATTTTTACAATTTTGTATATGACAAAAATTTCCCACAAAAGATATATTTTAATCTCCCTGTGGGTGCTGGGAGTCTGCTGACAGCAGAAAGAAAAATTCTTAGTATTTTTCATATATTTGGAAATAAAGTCTCTTTTTCCAGATTTAAAACATTTTTAATGCGAGATTAAAGCCTGAAAAGTATAGAAATTAAATGATTGCACAAAAAATCTCAAACATTTATAAAAACTGTAAGCTAAATTGCAACCAGTGCATTTTTTTAGTCTGCTACAACAGGTTAAGTAAAAACTGTCTTTTATAAAATAATGAAAGAAAAGAAGAAAAGGCATGAAGAAATATGTAGCTCTATGACCTATGCAGGGAGCAAAAGGTTAAGCAGACAGCACAGTACTACATTTTCGGTTGTAACCATGGAATTATTTAATGGCAACTCTTCAGTAGAAACTGCTGTTTAACTGAAACCCTCAACATTCACAAAACAACAATTAATTTTTTTTGCATATATGCATGCATGAAACAAGTACACATTCCTTTCAAAGACTGTTAGACTGTTCCTGGGTTTAAATTTTAGAAGTCAAACTGGGTTTTATTACCTGATATTTAAAACAACACCACTTTTTTTCTCTCATGTGATCTGGCAAATACTCTTGTAAAAGTGTATCAACTATTCTTGTACTTACATTAGACAGATGGGCCAGTTCTATCTCCAGGAAAGAATCCGTAGTTTTAGGTTCAGGTCGTATAGTAACAACAATGATTTTTGAATTAACAACTGTAAAATTCCTGTAAAAAAATTGCAAAAGTGGAAAATTTAACTTTGTACAAGGTTAAATGAGACTTCTAATATTACATTTAAAGATCTCATGGAGTATTTTCTGCCACTTTCATTGACAAATATTAAGGGAGAAAATAATTTTTTGAAAGTGTTGAAAACACTTATTTCCAATTGTATCCAACACATTGAAGACTGAAGACCACCAATGGTGCAGAAGTGCAATTCCTTAAAGTACAATTTAAGAATTGAAGATTTAAGATTGAAGATTTAGCAATTTAAGAATTTACAGTCTTCTACAATAAGAACACTGTATTGATGACAAAAACATTGTATACATGTTTGAGAGTATCTCTTCTACTTCTTTCAATATAGACCCACAAGATATGTTTTATGAGACAGTAATTTTTCTTACAAAATGCTGAGTTACCTTTTTCTGACTGTTAACTGTAAAATTGTGAAGATGGATGAATGCAATGGGAGACTGTACAGTTCTGTTGATTCTGTGCTCATGAAAAAAACATACCTGTTTCCAATTCTAGAAAAAGTCATTGTATTTGGTATATGAGTGGGAAACTTCATCAGCTAAATACTTTTTAGAATTTAAACCACAGTTGTGCCCTGACTGAAATCCTGCCAAAACCAATGAATTTTTTCTCATATGTAAGATTAGATTTGGTCTGATGTTATTTTACAGGTTATGCAAAGTAATAATTTTCTGTCAATTTTTCTAATTCATCATCAATTTCTCCTATCACGTAAAACGTGGATCACTATGAATCATAGCAACCTTTCTAGGACAGACCTAGTAATGCCAAGGTTATGCTAATACAGGCATAAAGACATGTTGACACCATGTTCATGTCTGAGGTCCTTGCTTCTTATGACTCTGTCAGGTTTAGAACGACCTTCAGCTAGCCTGACTGTTTCTGATGAGCATTATGGTATTTACTTCGTGTGCAATGCTGCTTTCCACGTCTCACAGAAAGTCATATTCACAGGTGGATATTATCAAAGAAGAAACTAGGCAGTTTAGATGTAATTATAATAGGCTGCATAAATATTCTGTTGTTGTTGCTTAATTGCTTATTTTCTCTAGGGAGTTGGCATTTAGGAGAGGATTCCATTTTGTTGGATCATTGAAACAAGAATTGCCATGGCTACAGTAACAGAAACTTAGCTCAGCAGACACTTCATTCAGCACAAGGAATGAAATTGTTCTTGTGGGGCAAGGTATGAGTTCTAGTCCAATTTTACTCAGCCAAATCACATAACAAAAATATAATAGAACTGGCTTTCTATTTTACTTAATTCCTATTTCTTCCCTTTGGTTGCATTTTAAAGTCTCACACATTATTGACAGAAACATATCTATCAGGCTAACATTTAATGTTCACAAACTTTCAGTGCATTCTGTAGAATTACCGTAGCTGAATATCTACAATTCTTCCCCAACAAGGTATAATTATTAAAAAAACACCCCAAACTGAACAAAACTCCAAATAAATAAAAAATTGATTTCTCTAACAGATCATGGCAAGTATAAATGAAGCTTAATAGCTATCAAGAGATTATGTCCATTTTGGAAATACATGCAAACTGATGTAAATACTGACACTTCAGTACCATTTTACAGTCAGTCTTTGTGATCAAGAAATGTTTTTTTGCTGTATCTCATTCTGGTACAGTTCTGATGATTCTAGGGTGAGATCTGAAAGAACATCTAAGTGCCTACTTTGTAACTTCAGACTGTTTCACAAGAAAATTATAACTGCCTATATTGCTGTGAAATGAAAACTGCATCCTTCATCCCTGTCCTGTCTGGGCTGAATGCCTAGCTGCATATTTCATATTTAACTGTTTGGACAGTCCCTGGAAGAATACAATCTGGCAAGTATATTCTAAAGTATATTCTAAACTCACATAGCATATTAAAATGCCTCTGAATTAAAGCTTGAAGTTTTGTAGTCAAAAATAATTTCAACAATTTCAAAAAATCTCAAAACTACTGATATGGTGCCACTTCTATCTCTGTTGAAGATTTTTTTTAAAACAACAGCCTAGTTCTGAGAAGACTTATCCAGGATTTTAAGTAATCAGCTTTCACAAAACGTCCTCCAACATTTCAGTTTCAGTCCCTCTCCTGTTGTGAATGATAGAGTGGGAATGATCTATCTCACACTTCCTGGGCAAGTGTGTTATCTTATAGCTTTGTTCTGCTGGAGAATGACTTCACCATTAGCTCCCTCTCCTTCATCAAAAGTAATCTAAAATTCAGCTTTAGTGAGAAATGACGTTGTACAGGATGGTTCTCTGCTGGCTGTCCAGAAAGATGCTCACCAGGGTTAAGTTTTGAAATACATTATTAAAAAAAATTCTATTAAATTCCCTGGGAACTATGGCTGAATCAATTCTTGAAGATTCAAGATAGCAAAGTTTGATTGAATAAAAGCTCAAGAAATGCTTCCAGAGCTGCTGTCCTTGAGGTTTTTTCTGACCTGAATTAATAACGATATTAATAAAATAGAGTTATTTTATTAAGAAGTTTTCCTACCAGGGTACAAATTTTGAGGGTATTCTTTTATATAAGGGAATTCATATTGATCCTATGCAATATGAAATTCATGTTTTCTTTTCTTTTTAGCATGACTCTATGTTACTCAAGAAAAGTGAGCTTACGAATAAGGCATGTTGCTATCTCAAGACAGCATGATCGAAGTTATAGATCAATGTGTAGAAGTTGCATACATTATAGAAAAATTACGGATGCTAAAGCTGTAATGTGATGCAATAAAAGCCTGTCTGAGGTACTCCATCCTTAGCCCAATAAAGCTGACCTGAGGAAATTTAAGGGCCTTTTTGGCTGTACAGCACCTGAAGGAGGGAGTTAGGAACAATGTTTCAAAAGGGGAAAGATAACATTTCAGTGAAGAAAATTTTAGCAGGAAATTTATGATGGTTGTTTAAGTGATGGGAAAAAAAAGCTTGATACAGTAAAATTCTTTATTTGAATCTTTAAAAAGATTCTTTATTTGTTCTTATTTCTTAAAGGAAAAGTTAAAAACTATCTTACTTTATGGCAATATGCAATGTATTCCTCCAGAGTGCCCAGGAGAGAAATTACATATAATATCTTTTTGAAGAGTATTATACTGAGAATCAATTTTCTGTGAACCTAACAATAACATAAGTGTGCTCAGGGGTTCAAGAGCTATGGAAATAATACTCACTCTAGGGTTCTGAAAATATTCAATATTTCAATATTTGCTATAAAAAAATCCACAAGACATTACAAGAACAGTGCAATGCAGCAAAGTGTATCAGGAAATAGGATCATAGGAAGTTTATTTACTTGTGCATGGAAAAAAAAATTATTCTATTTTTATGAGGAAGAATAAAGTCCTTATTTCTTTGTTTCTCTAAACTCTTATTTAAAATATTCATGGCAAAATTCTCTGAATATATATGTACCAACAGGATTAAACACATTGTCCAAAAACTTCTATATTCAGTTGCAAGTTTCCCTCTCACACTGTGTTTACTTACTTTTAATAGACTCTATGATAGTGAAACAAAGAAAAATCAGGCACATATGCTAAAATGCAGCTAATTTTGGATTTTGTGAAATATATTGTATAGGTTGTCCTACATAATGAAATCCTCATTTTATTCACAGAACACCTCTGATGTACCAGATGGAGATTCTGTGGTTAGGTGCTTTGGAAGACTTTCCCTAAAGACATACTGAGATATTTTTTGTTTGTTTGTTTATTTTTTTAAAAAAGAAGATCCTTGTGACGATGCAGAAATTTGCATACCTTCTAGTGATAAAATTAAGGAATGTATTGGAATGCATGGCACCTTTGTTCTTCTGGAAACTACAATCAAATATTTTCTTTATTCCCACCATAACTTCTGTAGCAGGAAATGAGATCACACAGGAACTAGTAAAGCTTTCTAGATATCTAACTGCAGTGGGTAGAAATCACCTCTATTATCAGGTTGTCAAGGTGTAAACAATGTGTCCTTCAAACTCAACCATGAGATCATTTTACTTATTTTACCTTGGTTTAAGTTTTGTTCATCTTTATTCCAACCATAGATATCTATTAAACTGTTATTTTACTTAGAAAAGCATCACATAAGATGCTCATCCAGAATGTTTTTTTAATTCCTGTTTTGTTTGTGGATACACTTCTAGGCATCATATAAAAAATAGAGGATGTTATGTTCCTTCACATCTTACAGTGCTTGCTTCATGGACAACAGAAAAGCAGTGAAGCATTTCATTATGTTCAGCACTAATATGGTTATTACAATAATATTTATTGGAGCTAAGCAAGATTAGTACAAGGAGTAATGCACAAGATGATATTTTTTTCATTTCAAAATGCAAGTGAACAAAAATAAACCTTTTCCAAATGCAGTGGGATGTATAGAAACCTTCACTCATGTACCCGAACAAGTGTAAAATGATAAAACAGACCATAATAAAGATCCCTTTAAAACCTGCATGTCAGTTCTAATTTTCATGGAGTATAATAATCACACTTGCAGCTTTTTTTCCAATTTCAAACTACAGATTCATAGAATCACCTAAGTTGGAAAAGACCTCTAAGATCACCAAATCATTTTTTACTTAAAAGTTGTCATATTCCAAACAAACCTTTGACTGATCACCCCCTTGTCAACCAGACCACAGGACTTAGTGCCACGTCCAGTCGTTTCTTGAACACCTCCAGGCATGGTGACTCCACCACCCTGGGCAGCCCATTCCAATGCTTAACCACCCCTTCACTGAAGAAATTCTTCCTGATTTCCAACCTGAACCTCCCCTGGCAGAGCTTGAGGCTTTTTCCTCTTGTCCTGTTGCTGGTTCCCTGGGAGAAGAGGCCAGCCCCCACCTGGCTACCACCTCTTTTCAGGTTGACTGATAAGGTCTCTTCCTGAGCCTCCTTTACTCCAGGCTAAACAATCTCAACTCCCTCAGCTGCTCTTCAGAGGACTTGTGCTCCAGACCCTTCACCAGCTCCTTTGCCCTTCTCTGGACACTCCCCAGCCCCACAATGTCCTTCTTGTAGTGAGTGGCCCAGAACTGAACACAGCACTCGAGGTGTAACCTCACCAGGGAGTGAGTCAGAGTAAAAGAGGACAATCACTTCCCTGGTCCTGCTGGTGACACTATTGCTGATACAAGCCAGGATGCCATTGGCTTTATTGGCCACCTGGGCACACTGATGGCTCGTGTTCAGCCTGCTATTGAGCAACACTCCCAGATCCTTTTCCGCTGAGCAGCTTTCCAGCCACTCTTTCCCCAGCCTGTAGCACTGCAAGGGGTAGTCATGACCCAAGTAGAGGACCCAGCACTTTGCCTTGTTAAACCTCATACAACTGGCCCTGGCCCACGGATCCAGTCCATCCAGATCCCTCTGCAGAGCCTTCCAGCCTTCCAGCAGATCAACACTCCCATTCAACTCAGTATCATCTGTGAACTGATTGAGGGTGCACTCAATTCCCTCATCCAGATCATCACTGAAGACATTAACCAGGGCTGGCCCCAATACTGAGCCTTGGGGAACCCCACTGGTGGCTGTTTGCCAACCTGATGTAGCACCAATCACCACCAGTCTCTGGGCCCGGCCATCCAAGCTAGTTTATTACCTAGTGAAAAGTGTACCTGTCCAAGCTATGGGCTACCAGCTTATCCAGAAGAATGCCATGGGAGACAGTATCAAAGATTTTGCTGAAATTCTATCTCAATGAACATTAAAATATCTGAATGTGTCAAAATGCATTCAATAGTATTCAGTACCTTCATCAATCACATCGACAAAGGGATTGAGTGCACCTTCGGCAAGTCTGAGGTGACACCATGGTGTGGTTGACATACTGGAGGGAACGGATGCCATCTAGAGGGACCTTCACAGGCTTGAGAGCTGGGTCCATGCAATACTCATGACGTTCAACAAAGCTGAGTGAAAGGTCCTGCATCTGGGTCAAAGCAATCCCTGATATCAAAACAGTCTAGGCCTGTCAAAAAATACTGGAGGATACTGGTGGATGAAAAAGTGAACATGAGCCAGGAAAGTGGGCTTGCAGCCCAGAAAGTCAATTCTGTCCTGGGCTATCGCAAAAGAAGCACGGCCAGCAGGGCAAGAGAGGTGATTCTGCCCCGCTACTCTGCTCTTGTGAGACCCCACATAAGAGTGCTGTGTCCACCTGTGGAATTCCCACTGCAGGAAAGGCATGAAACTGTTAGAGCAGGTCCAGGGGAGTGCCATGAAAACGATCAGAGGGCTGGAATATCTCTCCTATGAAGAAAGGTTCAGAGGGTTGGGGTTGTTCATCCTGGAGAAGAGAAGGCTCCATGAAGACCTTATTGCAGACTTTCAATACTTAAAGGGGGCCTATGATAAAGACTGAGACTTTACCAAGGTCTATAGTGATATGACAAGGCACAAAGGTTTTAAACTGAAACAGGATAGATTTAGATTAGACATAAGGAAAAAATTTTTATAACAAGGGTGTTGAGACACTGGAGCAGGTTGCTCAGAGCAGCTGTGGATGTCCTGTCACTACAAGTGTTCAGGGTCAGGCTGGATGGGGCTCTGAGCAACCTGGTCTAGTGGAAAGTGTCCCTGCCCATGGCAGGGAGTTAGAATTAGATGATGTTTGGACGTCCCTTCCAACTCAAACCATTCAATGATTCTATAATTATATGAAAACAGTTTGAAAATGTGACACTTTTGAGGTACTATTTTAAGGCCATGAGATCATATTTTGAATATGACATTCATGGGCAAAGAAATCCAGCATGATACACTTCCTGATGAGGTAGGAGATGTAAGCGTAAAAGTTTCAGTATTGCTTCATTATAAGAAATGTATTTCATTAAGGAAGTGCTATATTCCAAACAAAGAAGAGACTAGAGGTACCTGGGTATATGTATTATATTTTTCTATCACAGATTAATAATGACTTTTATTCCTCATCCACATACATAAGAGAAAGTAATAGTACTTGTTTCCTTTCCATGGGCATCTGAGAATTAGATTCAAATAATACTGAACAAATTCAAAGGCACAGTAGGATACCTTCGTATTTGAATTTCTAAAGACTTCATTTATGAATAGATATACATAGATTATTAGACCATTTTGCTTAAGTAGCTCATAAAAGCCATCTGTGAACTAAACTGTACAGTGAAATGGTTAAATTTGCAGTGTAGATCAGTAATTAGCTGAAAGCAGAACTGACAAAGGCAAAAAATTTGGGAACCAAAAAGCACTCATAGTCCATAGTGTTTACATTGCTATTACTTTTATGTCTCTATTCTGCCTTTAGTCCTGCTACTTGGTATGGTATTGTTTCTGGGGAAAATCTAGTAAGGCCTATCTCACTTTTCTAATGCATGAACTAAGAGCCCTGAAAGACTTTTCATATAAGCAAATATACAGAATTCAATGTTTACACCTTTTTTTCTGTAGATTAAAACTATTGACCTGTGAGAGCTGAAAAGGTGTGATCACAGAATGTGGTTTACAATATAAAGGTCTGAAAAGTACATGGCCATCTTGATGCTTTCCTAGGACTGGCAGATTTTTTTCTAAGGTCTACCAGAAAGAACTGACTCCAATAGCCAGTTGTCACTGGTTTGAGTATGGGAGAAAAAAAAAATCTCTTACAAACATCTCTTCCTTCCTGGCTAACTTCAGAAACTGGTACAACAAATGGGAAGTGCTTAATGACATTTCAGAAGTGGATGAGCTGTCATTTATACCATGCCTTAAGCACAGATGGCTCTTGCCAGCAATTTCTGGCTTCCAGCTGCCCTGTCAGGACATCAATGTTCAAATTGTGCTCTACCTCAGAGAGATTTCTGTCCCTAACATCGCAGCTACTCATTGCATAACACATTGCAACTTTACTGGGAAGTATTTTTTAAATTTCCTTAGGAATTAGCCTTTTTTTGTTTTCAGATAGATTTTGGCAAAAACTTCTTGCTTTTTCATCGTTTGTTTCAAATCCTGAAGTTTTGGCTAAAGAGATTAGGGAAAGATGACCTGGTGGCTTCCTTATCACTATCTTTTCTAATTATTGTGCATTCATTAGCAGCTATTATGACACAATGTATACATATTTCTTTTACTGTAAAAGGGCATTAGTAGACCAATGGTGCAGAAGATCATATAAAATAAGAGTATTAATGAACCATGAAATTATTTTAACTGGTAATTAGAAAAGAAGGGGTAAAATATTTATTTCCAAATTGTCTTTTGTCAAGTATAGAAAGGAAAAAGTGAAACAAGAGGCTCTCCTGCATCTTTTTGCATGTGTATGGCCCTCAAAACTGACATACTCCAGCTGTTCAGTACATGCATGTCTTGTTGGATCCTCTCTATACCTCTGCTGTCCCTTCTGAATACAATTTGAACTGAAAAAGTACTTGGAAAACTAGTGCTAGAGACTTCTGTAGAAGCAGAGCAGACAACCTTAATACATCAGGTTATGATGCCATTACAAGATCATTTGTAGTAACTGGACAAAGAGTGGATTGAAATACAAGTAAAAGTGGCCTGAGCATTAATGTACGTAACTGCATATACTTCTAATCAAACATTTCTGTAATTGAGCTTAATATAAATTACATAAAATATAAATTAAGCCGATTTGATGAAAAGGCTATTCCTATCATACAAGTGACTGAGCACGAAGGAAAGATGAGTATATGCATATACATTATAAACATAATGAAAAAAAAAACCRGCAGTACTAATGTGCAAACAGTCTTGGCTATCTGCTTTTATCCTGACATGTAGTATAGTTCTGATCCTGAAGTAGTTCAATTCATATTGTATTTATGAAATTTCTTACCTCAAAGTGGGCAAAATGAGTTCTAAATTTTTGTATAGCACTGCTCCAAGTACAAATACAGTTGATTCATCAAGTTCTGAAAAGAGTAAGGCAAAAAGATTTTAAAACTCTCTTTCCCAAGCGTTCATCAGCATAAAAAACTCTGAATACCATTTATCTTTGTAATATAAGTTTTATTTTAAATAAACCATCATAATTTTGAATTATATACTGGAAATCTGTCATAAAAATGTAACACTGTCGGGAACATATACAAAGATTTAAACCATTGAAAATCACATTTTCAAAAAATCCATCATTGTGTACTGACATCCATGCTAGTTCATTTACCTTTATAATTAAGCATTCCCAAAGAAAGTCTTTAGAGTTTAAGGCCTAGTGAGTAAATTCTCTGTCAGAGATCTGCACCGCAATAATACTTGCAAATTGTACTTGAAGTTAGGGTAATTTGCCTACTGAGCATCCTTCGGTAAGAGTTAGGAGTTGGAATGACTCAGTCTGCTGGAGCAGAGCAGCTTCAGGGGGTTCAGCAGAGCTGCACTTCAGCTCGCCTCATACCACCACAGATTAAATCCTGTGCACAATAACTAAGTGAAACATTGTCTCTTTGGTGTAGAAAATAACGTCTAGGATTTGTGCAACGCTTTTTGTTCAAGGTGCTGAATTTAAGACCCATCATTTCCCTCTAGGATAAACCATGGGTACCATATTCCTTTTGAAGAGGGATGAAATAACCACTCCTGTAAGTGGTCCCATGAGACAAAGATTCTGAGTTTCCTTGATGACAAAAAATTAACATGCTGATAGGCTTTTTTACCTGTCGACATAGGAGTGAAGATATTTTTGGGAATGACAACCCTATCTTCTGAGTTTCGTGCCCAATCAACCATTCCTTTTCTTCCTTTCATGGGGAAATTGATGTCAGTTAAAACAGATGCAGCAGGAAGCTTCTGAATGCTAGCCACTAGTAAGAGAAATCATAAAATCAAATAAAATAGTATTTCATATGTTAAAGCATCATATAGTGATAACATTACAGCAATAACAGGAATAACAAAACTTTTAGTGATACATTTCAAGAAAAGCAGGAATTCATAGGACATTAACCGGCTCAGAAGGCATAATCTTCTGTTTATTATGCAGTTCCACTATGGATTAATTGTGTGATATTGATCGTAACATTTGTCAGCCAGATTCTGATTAAGTTTCTTAAGTGGGACTATTGAATGTACTGGCTTATACCCTGAAATTCACATATGAGGACATTGTTGTATCTTCAGAGCAAATTCTAAAATGATCAAAAGTGACAATGAAAGGAAGAGGATGCTGAAAATTGCTTTGGGAAACATAACTGCTATATGCAGGCTAATGAATCAATAACAGAACTTTTATCCTCTATACAGGCACAATTTAAACATAGATCCATTAAGGAGATTCACATATTAAAAGACCTCATTGTTTTCACACAAATGAAAGTAATGCAGTATAGCACTTGATTTCTTTTCCTTGAAAGAACAGCCTCCATTCTGAATCCTGAATTATATTTTCTCCAAGAAACCCCAACCCTCAAAACAACATCAGTGTTATATCTATAACAGATATAGCAAGACAGAAGAAATAGGTATCAAATCTAACAATAGTCAGTTTGGAATTTTGTTTACTCATTCTGATTTTCTCCCTATTTTCTAACTCAACTATCATCTGGAAATCAGTTTCAGCTTTGCTGTGAAATCTAAGTACAACTCCATGGCAACACTGTCAGTGTGTAGTAAGACTCAAACTACTTTTAAGGAATTGACAGGGCTGCAAGCGTTTACGTACACTCAGAGAGATGACAACAACACATTTGGAGCACTAGCTCCATTCTTAATGTAAGTCATGTTGATAGCCATTTCCTGTGCAATGCCCTTCCTAATCAATTTATGAAGAGGCTAATGTAGTTGGAAGAGTTTGGATATCAGGACTATACTTTGATCTGCATAACAAGTTCACTGCAAGGACTCTGCAAGGGGGTTAAACATGAATACAATGGGGAACAGATGTAAAAGCAATCAGAACAGAAAAATTAAAGTAGAAAACCATTAGGTGTCTCATCAGAGGATTTTATTTGAAAGAAAACTGTAATTCAAATCCAAGAGAAGAGTAAAATTAAGAAGTTAACAATATTAACTCTACAAATGCATTCCTTAATAACTGACTCTTATTTTCAAATTAGACTGGTTATGTATTATAGAATCACATTAACGAGGTGCTACTTGAGGTTGTTTCAGGCTTTCCACTATAAAACTATCATCGGGACTTTATAATGCTAGTTACAATTCCCTCCAGGCTGCAATTGGCAAATACATTCCCAGCTCTAAGGGGATGCTCAGTCTTGTGAATTTTCAGATGGTGTGTGGAGGGAATAGAGTTCAGGTGTTTCAGAATTACTGGGGCATAAAATGGATTGCGTGCTTTCACATGCAATCAATGGCTATACAGAATATATTAACATTGTAAAAATGGATTTTTTCCAATAGTTCTTAAAATCTAAAAATAACTTTGTTTTATTTCCCACATAAATAAAATTAAACCAACAAGTATTTAGTTTTCAAAATTAAATACAGCCTGTATAAGACAATATTGGGCTTTTTTTTTTTAATTTGCACAGTATTTATCTGTGCATCTACCTATCTATCTATCTAATTAGATAGTAGAGCCTTAATATTTCATTCACCTTTTGGATGACAGTTCCCTTTACTGAAATAGGAAATCAATGCTATTCAATGGAATTCACTCTGCAAAACAGAAAACCACTTTAGGACTGGATAAATGGTGAGGGTCTAGGATAGTACTCTCTGTTAATCTGTCTGTATTTTAAATTGGGCCATTTATCATGGTACCTAAACAATACTAAGAACCAGAAATTCCAAAATACTTGTTAATGTTTAGGTGATGAATAACAAAACCACAACATAAAACCTAAACATTTGACTCATGGCTTTTATGGCATAAATACAAATATATGTATTTATTGGGCAGTGTCAGGTTTACAGTTGGACTCAATGACCTTGCAGCTCTTTTCCAACCTAATTGATTCTATGATCCTATATATTTCCATTCATGGTTCAGACAAATTTATTTTTTTACTTACAATCAAACAAAAGTCTTGCTTATAAAACCTGATTTCCTTTTATGACAAGGTAACTCTCCTAGTTGATCAAAGGAAGCCAGTGGATGTAATCCCTTTGGATTCCAGTCAAGCTTTTGATACTGTCTCTCACAGGATCCTGCTGGACAAAATGTCCAGCACACAACCGGATAAACACAGCATGGGATGGGTGAGCAACTGGCTCATGGGTGGGGCACAAAGGGTTACAGTAAATGGGGTGACATCAGACTGGTGACCTGTCACTGATGGGTACCACAGGGCTCCATTCTTGGCCCTGTGCTCTTCAACCTCTTCATAAATGACTTGGAGGCAGGACTGGAAGGGATACTGAGCAAGTTGCAGATGATACAAAATTGGGAGGAGCTGTTGACTCCCTTGAAGGCAGAGAGGCCCTGCAGAGAGACCTCAATAAATTTGAGGGCTGGGTAATCAGCAGCTGTATGAAGTTTAACAAGTGAAAATGCTAGATTGTGCAGCTGGGATGGGGCAACCCTGGATGTATGGACAGACTGGGGAATGAGATGCTGGAAAGCAGTGCTGTGGGGGTCCTGGTCGATGGAAGGTTGAATATGAGACAGCAGTGCATATTCCATGTCCTTCAAAGTTTGCCTCCTACAGATCCACACAGATTATTAGGTCCTTGTTTATCCACTTTGCCAAATGATTCCATGAGGATGCGCCTAACGTGGCTGTGGTGCTTCAAGGTGTAAGATAATTTAATGKAATTTGACTGGTCTGCCAACATGACCAGGTGGATACATGACACAGGTCCCACCACTTCAGTACCACTGTAAACTGTACTTTATATTTTAGGAAAGCTAATAGTCTTATTAAATATTAGTCTATGACTCATTTCAATGAAACTTTGGAGCGTGATCAGCTGTATTTCCATTGTGAAATGAGGCTGTCTAACTCAGTTTTAATCTGCAGCATAAAAAAATAACTTATTTTGAGCATGAAAGTTAACAGGACTTTTAGAGGGGAATGTATATAATTCATGTGCTGGGTCAATCACGTCAGAAACTCAAATGTGAGTTTCTTATACATAGATAATAAGATGTCATTCACTTTGTACTTTACTGTATCCTTTTTATGTCAGGTTTGTATTAGAAAACAATGCTCCAAATACTGGAACCCAAATGATTCAGTTCTGCCAACACTACTACACAACCACTACGTCTTCTCATTTGAAAAAAACCAAAAGTTTCTCACAGAGTTTTTTATTATTTTAAACGACTATACCAAAACATCATGTCCTGAATTTGTGATATGGAACACTTGGCAAACAAGGACACTGCTAGGCACTGTGGTGTAAGTATTTTTGCTTGTTTATACATACACGCAAATTGTATACTACTGGAAAAATAGTCAAAGAGAATACTAATAACAATAAAAATGTAAACTGGGAAAAAAAGATGAAAAAACAGAAAAAAAAGAAAACTAAAACGAAGATGATTTAAGCAGAAGTTGAGGAAAATCTTTGTGTGTCATGTTAAATTAAACTCTTCCAGTATGGAAAACTCTCTTTTTTATTTATTTTTATCATGGCAATTCCTGTGAGTCCTGTCCGCCATTTTGGGCACCACAATATAAAAAAGACATTAGGCTACTAGAAAGTGTCCAAAGATGGGCCACGAGGATGGTGAAGGGTCTGGAGGGGATGCCATATGAGGAGTGGCTGAGGGCACTTGGTCTGTTCAGCCTGGAGAAGAGGAGACTGAGAGGAGACCTCATTGCAGTATTCAACATCCTCAAGATGGGAAGTGGAAGGGAAGGTACTGATCTCTTTGCTCTGCTGACCAGTGACAGGACTCAAGGAAATGCCATGAAGTTGTGCAAGAGGAGGTTTAGGCTGGATATCAGAAAAAGGTTTTGCACCCAGAGACTGGCTGGGCTCTGGAACAGGCTTCCCAGGGAAGTGGTCACAACAGTGACAGAGTTCAAGAGTTCAAGAAGCATTTGGACAAAGCTCTGAGGTACATGGTGTGATTTTTGGTGTGATTCTCTAATGATCCTCATGGGTCCCTTCCAACTCAACATATTTCATAATTGCATCATTCTATGATTTAGTGCAGGTGCTCACTGTGCACAGCTGCAGTGCGAGCTGCACATTGAGCTCTGGGTGGCAGCAGCCTGAGACAGGAGGCTTCTTCGAGCATTTTTTGGATGCACTTTGGTATAAACTACAAGACAGTGGTTCAATTACACATAAGAATACATATATATTTGATGATTCCATAATAATTATTGATTTAGAAAAATCCATGTAAGTAGTCTAGTCTAATCAATTTAGTGATTGCTTTGAACTCTAATGGATTCATTCTTAATATCCTTTACAAATACATCTCCTTTCCCCTTTATTTCATTTTCATGTTGCAGTTGCAGTATCAACCTGTTTGATACTGCTCTACTGAAAATTTCAGAATTGGCAACTAACAGTACATACCATAACCAAGTAATAGAATATATCTTTGCAACTGATTAACGCCAAGCTGACAGGAATAGAGATTTTTCATCACTATACAAATTACCTGATTACACACAGTAATATGTGAATGATATTTAAGCAGATTACTTGGAACAGCACAAAAGTGGTTAATTAATGTGTCAAGAAAACTCAGAGTGAAAAAAATAGTATAGTTCCTGTATGTGTAGCTCTTGTAGATCATGGCCTAGAAAAGAAAAGCTGAAATGTATTGCCTTGATCCCTATAACCCTGAGTGAGTTATAAGATGCCTAGTGCAACTTCTAGTAGCTCTGCTCTCTGACTGATCTGGGTTGCCTAACAACAAAAACATAAAGCAACCAAGTAAGTGGCATGAATCATTTTCTCCTTCTCTTTAGTATTCACCCATTAGCCTTCTGTGTTCAAAAAACCTGGTAAAATTTCAGAATAAGCCCCTTGAATAATATTAATCAATTTGAACAGGGTATCAGATTCACTGAAATGAAGGACGGAAAAACAACTGGATGTTTGCTCATGGACTAAATGCAACTTCACCTCTCACAACAGAGATTCAGGTTTTAAAATTACAACAGGCACAGGACACCCCAAGAGTCACACCATGCCTGAGAGCATTGCCCAAATGCTTGTTGAATTCTGGCAAGCTTCGTGCTGTGAAGCCTGTTCCAGTGCTCAATCACGCTCTGAGGGAAGAATCTTTTCCTAATATCCAACCTAAACCCCATCATAACAGCTTCATGTCACTTCCTTGGGTCCTGCCAGTGGTCACCAGAAAGAAGAGGTCACTGCTTGCCCCTCTGCTTCCCCTCAGGAAACTGTAGACCTGATATACAGGTTACTACAAAGGTCTCCCCTCAGTTGGAATACCAGTTCTGTTTTTGCTTTCTCATAAATGATAATATTCTGGTTGTACTTTGCTTTATAGCACAGTGACAATGCTGATCTCTAATTTGCAATAACTTAAGATACAAAATATGATTGCATTTCAGTTACAGACAACAGAGAATAACTGTGTATATTAGCAGTAGCATTTGCTATTTTCCTATCCTATTTTGACTTGCTCATTGATGGTATACTAGGTATATACTATTCAACATTTAGTAAAATTGAGCTCATCACATAACACATTTTGATTTTTGGAACAAATGATATTACAYTGCCCTTCTGGGACAGATTCTGCTAATTTATTTCTGGGTAAAACAGAACTGCTATTGTCACAGATGATTTTAACAAAGAATATGAAAGGGTTTTYGTGTTGAAATTTAGAATACTGAGCATTTCTGCAAAACATCTCTGTTAAGAAGACTCAATTAGAACAACATTTATACATTCTAGAATTATTTTTTCGACCCTAAATGTAAAACCTTTGTTTTTTATAGAATAAATAAGGTTATTTAAGTCAGCCCATGTTGGATACATGAGGAACAAAGTCTTTCCTGGATCATCAACAAAGAGCCAGACAGACATATTGAAGAAGGTATTCCTAACAGATTTGCTCTCTCCACTTAAACCCCATCATTTTAAAGACAATTTGCAACAAACACAAATCTTGAAATCCCCATTTAAAGGAAAGGGATTTAAGGATCGCCAGATTTGCTACAGAACTCTGCATGTGAGCAGGCTTGATTAAAATCCTTCTCTCAGTACGAAGATAAGCCCACTTCTTACCACCTACAAGATTATGTATAACAGAAGATCTGTGGTGAAGTGGCATCCTCTAACATGAACATAAGATAAAGAACAAGGTAATTTTCCTTCTGTAAATAATACTCATGAAATCTCCTTGCAGTGAACCAACATCAAACTATGTTCAGAAAAATGCTCATAATACAACTTAACAGATCTACTACTTCTAATGACTATCTACACAGAAGTGATGAATTCTTAAATTAGAACCTACTGCCCCATGGGCAGACAAGACAGGGATGTCCCTAGAAGCCTGCTCTGTGCTTGCATTCCTGAAGCTCATCAGCCCAAAGCAGCTACTGTCTCACTATTCAAGCTTTGGGCAACAAGACACAGTATCAGCATAGGCAAAAGCAGAAGTAGAGACTTCATAGATATTTTCACTAATCAAGCATGAACTTTGCATGAATCATTTTGGTGTCAAGCAATCTGTACCTTAAATAGGCTCACTGCTTGAAGGTTAAGAATAATGCTTTGGTTAATTAAGAGGCTACCTTAACAGTGATCTCTGAATATTTCCCTTCTGTTTTCCATAGACATTGCAGCGGGGAAGAAAGTTACCCATTACCATAATAGGATCAGTATGATATATAGGACAACTCAGAAAGCAGCATGGTTTCAGACAATGATGAGTATTTAATAAATACTCAGATCTCTTCTGCTACTTACATCATTTAAAAAAAATCATAGGCAGCAGGCAAGTGTTTTCTTTTGGTTTTGTGTACTTTTGTTGTTCAGTATCAAATTCTGTATTTGAGGAAAAACTCAAGAGTATACAAATTTCATTGACTGATGAAATATTACATATGCATATGCAGTCTCACAAGTGATTTCTGATTGCACATTCATTATGAGAACTTTGTTCCAGGTATGGACATAAAATCTAAAAATTAAAATTAAAAGTTCAAACAATAATTAGACCATTCAAAATTGCTGTTATAGACAACAAATCTTTCTTAAAGATAATTATGGAAAATATAAAAATTTATTCCCAGAGAAAGAGCTAGTGCAAAGAAGTAGCTCTATCATCATAGAATTTGTATGTACTCCAGGTACTACTTCTGCGTGTCCCCCTTGGGGGAAAAAAAAGCTTAGCATTTTTGTAATTTTTAATAATTGTTACTATTTACTAACTAGTAATGTACACTATAAGTTTAATATGGTTGTTTGAAACTGGCAAATGTGGAATATAAAGAACAAAATAAATTTGCTAATCTGAATCACGAGCTTGAAGAAAACCCAGTTGAACTAATGAAAATGTAAACAATTTTTAAATTAGCAGTCAGAAGAAAATGTATTCTCACAATAAATGGAATGCTTCCTGAAATATGTGATTRTTTAGAAAAATGCTTGAAACACATGGTAGGAAGCTGAACTTCATTAATTAGAAGACAACTCCATCTTCTCGGCATTATTTTGAAGAAGGTGAAGATATGAGCAGCCAAATAGACCCAGAGCCACATCAAAGGTACTCTGTGTTTCTGAAGGAGCTTTATTTTACTTCCATTCCTCTTAGTATTACTGTACATTCATGTTACTAAAACTATGATCTCAGGCAGCCTCTCCTGCCTTGTCATAAAACACTTCCTAAGGAAAAGAAAGACTCTGCATAAAGCAAGACAGAAGATGGAGACTGATGCAGGAGATATAATGAATTGGCATTTAAGTGCATGAGTTTTAATGTACGGACACAAAGTTGAAAACAATAGGCAATACTGAGGGGGAAAGGTCACCTACACCATTTTAGCTTGACTGTGCAGGGAAGGTGCAGAAACCAAGCATTTTTCAGTCACTAAGGTGAGTGGAAATTGTGTCTGTGCTGTGATGATTCTAGCTGATAACAAGAGCAAAGAGAGTGAGACTGAAGGCAATGTTAAGACAGTGAGCTCAGAAGGTGGGAATGATGATGAAGTAAAAGAAGGGAGAAAGGAGAAAAGCTGAGACTGAGAGATTATTTACATGTTTATTTATCAAGTTTACTGATGATTAGATATCCAATAAAAACCATTAAAGAAAGATGGAGAGGACTTTACAGAGAACAAGAGATCAGTAAGGAGACAGACATGAAAATCATTAGCAGGGAATTGATAAAAATATTCTATGAACATTACATTGCCTGGGGAGATGTAGAGCAGAGGTAGAATGATTGCTTCCCAGAAGTAGGAAATTGAAGCAAAGAAAAGATGGCTATTGTTTTACCTCTAGGGAAATGATAACAACCTATAATTCAGAAATCTATAAAGATGTGAACTAAGTTATGCAGGATATTGAAAGATGATGTAAAGTAAACTTGCAGGCATGGAGATGGAAAATTTGATGTAGAAAAGCCACACACAGAGGAAACAAAATAAATAATGGGAATCGATATATGTTTTTAGTCACAGCTTTTTGTAGCAAACTAGAAACAGATCTCTACTATATTTTATTGTTGAACAGCTTTTTCGTAATCATACAAAATGGTGTGGTGAAGAACTTTCATGTAACACTATGAGAAAATTAAAACTAAGAGAACTGCAAATCACTCTGGCATAGAAATGCAGAGATTACTAGTATGAAAGCAGCTAGCGAATCCTAAAAATTAAAGATCGATTCAAGCCATATCCTGTAAAACAGTGGATATGGAGGAAATGCTTGCAGGTGGCTCCTGTTTTTACAGCAATTCACCAGGCATGTACAAGTTTCTCCACGTGTCTTTCCAGAAGCAGAAGAAGATGACACTGCTTTCTTTACACTTCAGCTCCATTAAGATTGAGAACTTAGATAAGATCCTGAAAAAGCTCAAGCCTGTAGGTATGTTTACTAACCAGACTGGTCCCCTCTTTTAATGCATCTGCAGTTGTTTGTATTTTAAAACCTGGCCAAGTCAGAGAAAGACTTACTGGTCTAACATTGCTTGTCAGAATACTGACCTAATGTTTTGAGCACTTGAAGAAGGAAGATCTGCATGCAATTACATTCCCCTCTGAACATGGAGTCCCCATCTGAAGGCATTATAAACCACACCTTTCTTAACTTGGATGAGAATTTCCATTAGGATTCAAGGCTATCACCATCAAATCCTATGTAAAAGGAAAGGAAGGCCAATCCCCTGTTTGAATATACATTTGACAACAATCACAATACATAAATCAAGGGTTCAGAAGGAAGGCACGTTTGTTTAATTCATCCCAGAATAACTATGAAATGTCTCAAATTAGTGTTTTACTAAATTCTTGACTCTGATAATTTAGGAGAAAGAATTTAGTCATAAACTCAGCATTTCCCGGTCAGCATCAGACTACTTCTCTAGTGGATACCTACCATTCTGAGTCTTCTGTTCAGCATGATGCCCAAGCTGTCTGTAGCAGTGCATCCCCATTACACACACACACACACACACCCACYCACCCACCCACCCCTCTACAGCATAAGCTGCACATACACAAAATCAGCTCTGAATTTATCCAGCTTTGTAACTTAGATCAAACTTCAGTGAAAAGGGCTGTGAGAAGTTGGGACCCTCTGCCCCTTCATTCAGGAGCTGCACTTCAGATGAATCTGCTGTGACTGTGCATGGCCATGTATTTTGATTTTCTAAACTTTGACCTGCAGATTCCATGTCAAGGTCTAATGACCTTGGACCTACCTTATCACTTATCTCCAGGAGAGCACTGGACCAGATCCTGACCCTGATGCTTTGATTTGACTTCTTGGCTTGATGTCAGATCTGCCTCATCATTACAGACTCGTCTGCTGATGTGGAATACTAGCTGGTTCCGGCTACCACCACAGACCTTCTCTGCTCTTCTTGTTTGGATGCTGTGGGATTTCGCCTTTGCCACTGACGCCATTGTGTATGCCCTGCTGTCTCCTGTTTTCCCTCACAGAGGAGCCTACTCTTGTTTCTCCCTGAACCCAGCAGCTAAGAAGCATATGCTGCAACTTTTAGACAGGCTTGAGCAGAGTCACACAAAAAATACGAAACAGAACTGTTAGAAACACAGATCTCCTGAGTCTCAGTTTCATGTGGAGGCCCTGATTCTATCCTTCCTCACAGGAGTTCATAACTAGGTCTTTATATTCTGGAGGCATGTCTAATTCATCTTGAATATACACCATGGAGGACATAAACTGGATTAAGATTTGCTTAAGGGATTGTAAAAGGTTGTCCTGGGGTACTGTGAAATATAATTGTCAGGATAATGCACACATGCTTTATTTAGATTGTTTACATCATGCATAGCAGAACAAAACCCAGTACCTCAGTGGGACATATAGACACTATCCAATATAAGTAGTAAGTAATACTAATTAGACTGAGTTTGATTTACTTGTTCACATTGTTGAATTCCAAATTAACTTTAATAACTCAGGAGAAATATCTCGGTGTTATTATGGTCATTTCAATAAAACAACTGCACAATGARGAGGTGCTTTAAAAAAGATCTAACTAGAAAATTTGGCCTATAAAGAATGACAGAGCTTGGTTATTATGAGCTGTTATAACGCAATCACATGAATCACTATGGCATGTGGACCTTGTACTCAGCTCTTATCTAATTCTGGTCATCCCATCTCCAGCATCCCTCGCTTCTTTCCTCCCACTCCCCCCAAATGAGAGGCTTTTCATGTTTATCAAAGTTGTGAGAGGAGGAATCAAAAAAGATTCAAGCATCTAAGAAAGAAATGGAAACAGTCAACTAGTCAACTAAGTCAGATGTTACACCATTACTTTCTCCCTTGTCAGAATTCAGGTGCCTTACATGTTCATCCATTTTGAGTGCAGTTGACAGAAAAAGATAGAGATGCCTAATTAGGGTTGCTTGTGTTGCCTTCTCAGGGTTTTAAAAAATCTGAATTTTGTATGCACAGTGAACTTAAATTGCATTTAGGAATGCTGGATTAACCCTTGCTTGTACTGATGAGTAGGTAAAATGCAAGAACATTATTACTGACCTCAATGCCAAAATTAAACATAGAATATGGTCCAAATAATTAACTCAATACATAGCATTATACCTGCAGCAGAGAGACTTCTAAGTCTTAAAAAAGTCTATTTGGATTCAGACCAAATTTTCAGATGACCTTAGAGTGCCTTCAGTTTTGCTKTTGCATGCAGTAGAGAATTACCACTTTGGACAGCTCATGTGTAGAAAGTACCATGAGTAAGAAAATGTCTCTGGTTTTCCCGAGGCATGACAGATACAGTCATAAGGAACCATCATTGTGCCTGGCTCTGCAACACTTGCATTACTAACACAAGCACCCCATGGGACTGTGCTCTCTCTTTGGCACTACATCCTACCTGCAACCTATTTTCTGTTACAGTTATTCCAATACAAATCTTGGGTTTATTGCTATTGTTCTGTCTTCAATTTCTTGTACTGTTCATTGCAGTATGTTTATGAAACATATATTCAGAATAGGAGTCCCCCAAACTGGAACTATACTGCTTCAGTGAACTATCCCTTATTTCCTGGAAATATTGCCTGTAGGTAGAAGCTTTATAAACTTAAAATTTGATTCTACATTGTGCAATATTCCAGAAAACACAATTATATGTATGATGTAAAGTGGAAAGGAAGAGTTTGGGCATGTTATTACATAAAAAAATAATGGTGAATTTTTTTAAAAAGGAATATCAGGAACATGAAATATGGAAATAAGAAGCAGGATAGAATTTTTGTTTTCTACTGAGCAACAGTTTTTGAGACCCACCAACACAACAAAATGGCTTCAATTAATTTCCTGTACCTGAAGGTCCTGACACAGAGTGACTGAATGTATATGCCAGAGAAGCTACTGATTTACTGAAAATTTTTGCAAATTCTTTTTAAAAATAATCTATACTTTCAGTCTTGCAAAATTATTCAGTGTCAAGTATTCTACACCTGAGTCCAGTTCTGCTATTACTGCCATACCATATTTGGGGTTGCTGTAATTATCTCCACAGTTAGATCTAGGAGATAGCTAGGGGAAAAAAAAAAAAAAAGATTTCTTGCCTTCCAATAGTATTTGTATTATAGTCTGTAGTCAAGATGGCTTTCCTAGAACAAATCATTCCCTGGAGAACTGGATAATCAAAACGTGCAACTATATATGATCCTTCCCCACCACATCCTGATTATAGCATTGTTACCCAACAAACAGTATTTTACAGGAAGCTGGAAACAAAATTGCTTTTTCCCCCTTTAGTTATTTTCCTTTCTCTGCTCTATGTAGTTTTTCCAGTGCTATTGCTTTTATAGAATATTTTTTATGTACTAAATGGGTTTTCTGCCTCTAATCCCAAAACATCTAAATGGTGCTTTATTGGAAACCAAACTGACTGCACTCTGGTGGCAAACACTCCTAACAAAATTTCTGAACTGAACAAAAAAGGAACAAAGTCAGGGGTCAGTGTAAGGATGCTCTCACATGCTAGGATGCTCTAACTAATGCTAGTTATTTGATAATATTTCAAAGCAGTAACTTTTTTCAGAAGCACAGATGTGGTCAGCATAATCTGGACCAATCTTGATATGAACTGTGGCTATTAATTAAATCTTGACGGTTTCAAAATCTGTGCTCTACAGTTACATTATGTTTATTGCGAAGGGACATTTGAATCGAAATGAACCATTTTCAAAAGGTCCTCAAAGTCATCATTCGGTAAATGAGACTTCCAGTGTATATGCTGAGACAACAGACCAATTACAGTGCTTGGAGAGAGAAATTAATTGGACATAGAATAATTTTTTCCCCAACACCTACAGGAACAGTTACATCTACAAGAGGGGTCAGAAGGAGAATCCAGACAACTATAGGCCTGTCAGCTTGATCTCCATGTCAGGTAAGGCCTTGAGTGAGCAGATCCTTTTGAGTGCCAACATGAGGCATGTGCAGGACAAGGGGATCAGGCTGAGGCAGAACGGGTTTAGGAAAGACAGGTCCTGCCTGATAGACCTGGTCACCTTCTATGAAAAGATGACCCACTTAGTGKGTGAGGGAAAGGCTGTGCATGTTGTCTACCTAGACTTTAGTAAAGCCTTTGGCTCTGTCTCCCCTGCCGTTCTCCTGGAGAAGCTGGCAGCCCATGGCTTGGACAGCAGCACTCTTTGCTGGGTTAATAACTGGCTGGGTTGCTTAGCCCAGAGAGTGGTGGTGAATGGAGTCACATCCACCTGGCAGCCAGTCACTACTCGGGTTCCCCAGGACTCAGCATTGGGGCCAGTCCTGTTTAATGCATTTATCCATGATCTGGGTGAGGGGATYGAGTGCACCTTTAACCAGTTTGCAGATGGCACCAAATTGGGTGAAAGTGTTGGAAACTGGAGGGCAGGAAGGGTCTGCAGAGGGATCTGGACAATCTGGACTGATGGACAGAGAAAAATGGTATGAAGTTCAATAAGACAAAGTGCCGAGTCCTGTATGCGGGTCACAACAACCCCGCAYAGTGCTACAGGCTGGCGACAGAGTGGCTGGAAAGCTGCCCCATGGAAAACAACCCGGGGGTGTTCGTCAACAGGTGCTGAACATGAGCCAGTGTGTGCCCAGGTGGCCAATAAGGCCAATGGCATCCTGGCCTGTATCAGGAATAGTATGGCCAGTAGGACCAGGCAGTGCTTGGCACTGATGAGGCTACACCTTGAGTGCTGTGTTCATTCTGGGTCCCCCCCTACAAGAAAGACATTGAGATGCTGGAGCATGTCCAGAGAAGGGCAACAGAGCTGGGAAGGGTCTGGGGCACAAGTCTTACGAGGACTGGCTGAGGGAGCTGGGGTTGTTTACCCTGGAAGA
This sequence comes from Amblyornis subalaris, assembly GCA_018881555.1. Taxonomy (NCBI): domain Eukaryota; kingdom Metazoa; phylum Chordata; class Aves; order Passeriformes; family Ptilonorhynchidae; genus Amblyornis; species Amblyornis subalaris. The sequence continues at coordinate 993,011 of JACAXG010000002.1, read as the reverse complement.
AAGGAGGTTCAGGGAAGACCTTATCACTCTCTACAACCACCTGAAAGGATGGTGTAGCCAGGTGGGGATCATTATCATCTCTTAACTAACAAGATACAAGACAAGAGGAGATGACCTCAAGTTACTCCTGCGGAGGTTTAGATTAGATATTAGGAAAAATTTACTGAATGAAAGGGTTCTGAAGCATTGGAACATTCTGCCCAGGGAAGTGGTGGAGTCCCTGGAGTTATTTAAAAGATGTGTAGATGTGGCACTTAGAGACATGGTTTAGTGGAGAACACAGTGGCATTATGTTAATGGTTGGACTCAATGATCTTAAAGGTCTTTTCCAACTTTAACATTTCTATGGTTCTATGATTCTATAAACATTAAAAATAGAGCTGATGAGGATTTAGCAGAAGTGATAAAATAAGTAAAATCAGTAAAGTGAAACAGCTCATTTAAGCATATTAATAGGAATAAACAAGTTTTATTATTCAACAGAGGTACATATTATTGGGAATTGTACACAAGATAGGATACGAGGGAAGGATAAGATAAGGAATCCCTTAAACAAAATCTGCAAGTATATTTTAGTAAGTAAATCCTTGGGCTTTTTATTAACTACGTTTAGGTTATGTTTAAGGTATTTTGATATTATGCCTTCTTTCACTTTTAGCTCTTTCTGCAACAGAACAATTCAACATGGGTCCAAATGATTACACTGAGAACAAAGAAACCTCACTTGAATAGTAGCTTGACCTCGTTTTTCTTACGTTCCTGGGAAAACCCTAGCCACCAACTACAGAATAATTTTCTCCTTTAGTCCAAACTTCACTATACTATAGACTGGATCTGAATGAAAGTCTACCCATTTAGATACTTCTACTAAATGAAACTATTTCAACATGAAAGATTAAGATGGGCATATAAATACTAAGTCCTAATGTTCTGTACCACCAAGAGGTTCAAATACTGTGAAGAAACAAAATAGTATTTTGGCAATTTAACAATCTCTAGCTTGTCAGACAGCCTGGGATAACTGTCTAACACAGATGCGAGGTAACATAACTTTATCTAAAATTTTTTAATGGAAAGTTTAGCTTTCTTTCAGTGAAGCTCTAAATAAAAGAAAAAAAATCTAAAAAAAAAGAAAGTGGTAGTTGAAAAATCTCATTTCACACCCAGCTACATCTAGGAGAGACTTTACACATTTCTAAAAGCACTGACAGTGCAGATTAATGTGAACATAGAGAATGCTGAATGACAGGTAAAAAGTTGGATCCAGCAGCTGGTGCTATCAATAGAAATTATACCTATAGGGAAAAAAATCCATTAAAAATGTGCATGTGGCTCTCTAGAAAGAGACTCCCTCAAACCATGCACTAAAAAGCTCATGAGTAAATATGCTGTTAGAGAATTTAAAGAATAACAAAATTATGAATGGAAGAAAATATTCTAACAAATGCATACAAGAAACAAGAATGACCAAATTCCTACACAGTTGCTTGCCTCCGCATTTTCCAAGGTTTAAAAGAAAATTCCTAAATGCATTCTTTAAGAACATTCAAAGAACCAACACACACAGTCAGCAAATGCCATCTAATATCTTGTCAAATAAAATGATAAACAGTATATACATAAACACTTCAAAATCCTCTGAGCTTTGCTGTTGAATACCATTTCTAAGTAGAAGAAGTAGTCCCATACTTGAATGTCTTTCCCTATTGATGTGAAGTTTCTATGACGACTTTACGAGAGTTTTGGGTATCTATAATTTTAACTTCTGAAAATTATTTCTACGTACAACCAGAAATGCAAAACAGATGATGCAGTATAAAATCACCAGCCAAGTCTTCCAGTAGTGGAACTATTCATCCAAGCAACAGGTATAAGTTCAATCTGGTAAACTTAAATGACATTCATTTTGCAGAAATTAACTTTTCTTTGTGCATTGTTGACTGTGAATGGAGACCATTATTTTTCATTGCCTAGATAGTGATGCAATTTTCAAAGCTAAATGAGCATTAAAAACATTCATTCCATGCTTCTGCAATGAACAATCTAAGATACCTAATGGCAAAATGAGACATTCCTTTTAATCTTTATGAATATATTGCATCCTCTTGAGGTTAAAAGAGAAAGGAGGGGTAAGCTTGCTATATTTTTGATAAATGTTTCCCTCACAAACATTTCCTCTCACAAACAGGAGAAGTCGTGTGTGTGCACAGGCAGCAGCCTGCCTCACTGCCAACCCCTAAAGATCCAGTCATGCTGATGACTGTCCCACAGTTTCTTCCCTCGGGCAGGCCAGTCTCTTTTCATTCCTCTGCTTTATCGGAGATGAGATTTTGGTGCCAACACAGGGATGAAATATGTTTCATCAAAGGGCAAAATTCATACACATACAAATGGGTTTCCAAGTGTTTGCCTTTGACATCAGCTCACATTCTAGTTATCCTCCTCTACAATAGGACCAGGGATAGGATTTTCTGGACAAGTGACTGTACTAATATACTATTTTCCTGTAGGTGTTTAGATCTACCTCCCTTCAAAATACTCAACTACTGAGTAACAGAAGATAGCATGAGGCCATAAGATTTTAATAGCAATGTGTTACAAAAAACAGCACGTAGCCAACCCTGATAACTATTAACTAAAGTAACTGGTGCTCAAAGTGGAACATCTTATATGTTAGAAAAAAAATTCCACAAAATAATAGTCATTAAATAACAGCATAAGCATTGAACCACAGATTATATGAAAAACCATTCAAACAATCAGATCAAATATCTTTTCTAGAAGACTATTTCCCAAACTACATTAATAGAAGATTTACAGAATAATGCTGCCTATGGCTGATTACATATCTCTGTGTATGTAGAGAGTGTTTGTTTAAACAAAAAAAGAAAAGCAACCACAACAATATCACGCTATTTAGCAGCACTGCAGGGTGATTTAAACATTTGTGCACGCACCTAGTGCCATTCAAACACTGCAGGCCACAGAGCTGTACCACATATTTTGAGTGAGGAAAAGTTCTTTCTCTGTCTCCTTCCCACTGTAATGGAGACTTACAGCAAGGAAAAAAAAAACAAAACAAAAAAGGTACATTCATCCACAGTAGAACAAACCTCTGATTTATATCACAAATCTTATCACAGATTCTTTATCTCAGCCTCCAGACAGAGCAGCAAATGGAATCCTAAAACTCACACCTGAAGTCAAGGGACAGTAACACTAACACCATGAAATGGGTGAACTTATAGGTTCAGAAATCAAAAGGAACAAAATATCCTTCATAACTTTCAGGTCCTCTTCATGATTTTAGCACACACAGTACATGAACCCTTTGGGATGCTTTGAACTGATCTTACTAACACTTAGCTCTGTGGGCACTATACAATCTGATCTTAACAGAATGGCAGAGATATATGTAGTATCTTTGGTCTGTATACCGAAGTCCAACTCTCCATATTAAAAAAAAATAAAATAAAAAATTACACAAACAAAATTAGTCAGAATTATATCTGCATATGTTTACATGACTTTGAAGCTTGATCTCAACAACATCTTAGAGTTTCACTGCCAAAATAATTACTCACTATAAAACCACTTTTCTCTGATATTAGTCCATTAACACTCTCAAGAAACTGACTTGAAAAATGAAATATTTCTATCCAGTTTGTTACCTCAATTGTTATGTTACCTTCAGGCTCCGCAGTTTGAAAAAGGCAGAACTTTACCACTATCTGGAATTAAAATCTAGAGTCATCACCAAGAAAAGAATACTTTTTCAATACAGCAGGTTGATTTGTCTAGTATTCTGGATTAAACTTCTTCCCCTCCCTTTTCTGTTTGTTTTATTGCTTGTTTGTTTGGTTGGTTGGCTTTTTAGCTTCTTCAGATTTTTGGTTGTTGCTGCTTTTTCTATTTGTTAGAGGCTTTTTTTTGTTTGTTTTGTTTGTTTTGTTTGTTTGGGGGCTTTGTTGTTTTACTGTTCGTTTGGTTGGTTGGTTGGTTTTCGGGTTTTTTTCCTTGTTTTTTTTCTTTCCCCACCCTCGAAAGGCCAGAAAATGAAAATGAACTTTGTCAGCTGATATGCCATATCATTAGCTTGGTATAAACCATGTTAACTCCAGATTCACAATGGAGTAACAGACCTCTTTCTGACACAGTGCAAGTATCATGCAGAGCTAATAGCTCACTTTATTCTTATTTTAACTAAATCATAATTTGTGGGGTTTTATTTTAATTCTATTTAATTTTCCTTCTTTCATTTTCAGTAGTAAGAGAGTAAGAAAATGTTGTGGAAATTGTTAAAACTGAGGGTGAACTTTGCTATTTGAAATACGTAGTCACATTATCTCTAGCTGACCATCTCTGGCTGATATACTACCAGATGATGGCTGGACACTCTTGCGGTAACTCTTTCAGGGACAAAAAATCCCAGGTTGTGTAGAATTGCATCTTATTTTTGGACTGTGATACTCCTGTTTAAGGAGAGGACAGTATAGTTTGGAATATCTTGACACTATACTTCATTGAACATGATTGTTGCCACTTGGCACTACCTTAGTATGAAATGAACTCTCCTGGGTGTGCATTGACTCCATTACTGCATAAATGAGAAGTTACCACCTAGACTCCTAATTACTATCCCCTTAAGCCTCATTCTACTTGAAAATTGTTGGAAGTTACCTTTGTCCAAAGCAAAGAAGTGAGCATGGTCAGATACTTAATTTCTCAGGTCAACAGTTAAATGCACCAGTTAAAAAAGGGCCTGTCATACACGTTGATTCCTTTAGAAAACAACAGCTTTTAATTGCTCATTTGAAAAAGCAGAATGATTCAGAGATGAGTTTACAGAGGTAGAAATTTAGGAATGATACAAGAATATGAGATACATATACTTAATTACTGTGAAAAGGAATTTCCACAAACGGACTGTAGATATTTGTTTCTGTTTCAGTTGGAGGCATTTTTTTCTAATGAGAAAAAAGCCTGGATGTCTCCAGGTTTTACAGCTTCCATTTCTTTGGAACATTTTACTCTACTTAATATAAGGTAGAGAAGGGAAACACCTTAGATTATTCCAGTTTACTATAGCACCCATTTAAAAATACTGAATGGTTAATTTATTTAGCTTTACCTTTAAAGTTACTTAATAAATTGTATATACAAAACTAACTACAGAATTATGGCTATTACTAAGAGTATAGCTAGAGAATCAAGTTAGGTTTTTATCCACATTTATGAAGATTTTTTGATAAAGATTCATATAGACGTTCCCTTGATATTTGGAATTTTTAATCTTAAGTAACTGAGAGGTGTATTTTCTCAGGATCATTGAGCATGTAGGTTTAGAAAAGAGGGAAAAAATCTACTCTTTTATGCACCGTTCATAGCAAGTTTTCAGGGAACATGAATAAGCTTATTTTATATTGAGAAAGAAATATGAGCTCTTGAGCATTTACTTCAGGCACCAAGTCAGACACTGCAATGAGCTAAACCTTCAAAATGTGCATGAAGTCTTTCCCCTTTAATCAGTGGAGAAAGCTTGAGTCTTCTGAAAGTCAACATATTGATCTGATCAAGGAATTGCTCAGACTGCTGTAAAGGAAATGATACGAATATATATGGAGCAGAAGTATATAAGGGTATAAAAAAAATGCAATTGACATTMCTCTGTAGTTTCCCTATTCTTTTATCTATTTTTTTATCTTCTGGAAGCCTTTAGCCACTGATTATTACATATGGTTTGAGCAAGAAAAGAATACGGAAACAGGAAAGTGATACTGGCAGCACGTAAATCTTAGAACTTGCAGGATTTTTTGAGGACTGAAGAAAAAAATGTGATAGGTGTGCCCTTTCACATAAGTAGAGCATCTGCTCAACCAACAGCATACATGTTTGGGGCAGGAAAGACTGATGGGCTACATCTGAGTGTGAAACAAAGAGGATGAGAACTGGGAGCCAAAGTCGTGCCTGAAAAGAACATGTGGCAGAAGGCAGAACTTAGAACTTCTCTGACCACCATGTTTGCAATCCAAGAACAAGAGTGTGACCAACCATGCACCACAGGACAATGAGAAAAGCATTAATTCTGCCTATGAGGACTGGTTTCTCACTTGGACTATTCCCTGAATGATTTCTCGACAATGTTTGGGTAGGTGCCAAGAATTAAACAGTGTGGATAAGTGTGGGATAATCCTGAAGCCTGAATTTTGTACTTTTTCATTCATTTATAAACACAGTCATGAAAGTCAGATCCTAGCCTGAAAAGGGAAGATGATTGGCACTGGCTCTTTTGGGCTGTTTTGAGAAGAAATGGAAACAGGCAAAAGTCTATGCAGAAAAATTATGTAATAAAGTATAAGAAAAGATTGTTACCTAAATATTGATTATTTGGTGTGTAGTTTACTAGTTATTCAAAAGAGAATATAAAGATTACATTAATTAAAGATGACTTGTGTTTTTGTATCTATTAGTAATGTATTTAATTGCAAAACCATGCAAGTTTCACTTTATTTTTTCTTTGTGAAAATTTGTTCCTGACACCACCACCCCCAATTATATTAATCATTAGAGAGGTATTTACATATGGAGTATGACACACTACAAGGAGTGATTCCTGTTCACCATTACAGTAGCAAGTGCTATTCACAACATGGCTTAAAGGTGAAATTTTCCTTGTGAAAACATGGGGTACTCTGGAATAACTTGACGGAAACAGGAGAGAAATCTGAATGGCTTTTTGGGGCCATTCTACTGAATTTGCATTTTTATTTGTCTGACAGGTGCAATTTTCTTTCTATTAGGAGAAAATGTTGAAATATTAGCAGCTGAATTTTTATTAGCTATAAATGCCCGCTTTAAAATTTACAATACTGTGCTTTAGCACTACACAGACTCAGAACAAGTAATTTCATTACAAATGAATTCTGAGTATATGTGTATAAACTTATTAAAATATTTGTTTCCTGACTAAAAATGTTAGACGTTTTCTTTACACCTTTGTACAAATTAATACAAATGCTGTGGCCTTTTTTTTTCTGTTTTCTTTAACATATTTGAAAATAGACCCTTTCAAAAGTTTAAATAAATTGAGTTTCTTGGTATATTTTTGACCCGTATGACATTAATGATATAGGAGTCAGAGGATCTCAASTGCTGCATTTAAGATATACATCACTAATTCTGATACAAAAAAGATAAGCAAACTAAGGCAGATGCCATTCAGATAAGTAAACAAACCATATAATGTGGAGAAGCTTCTAGAAAGTATAAATAGGAGTTACAATTTACAAGATGTAAAAATCTTACCATAGGATAAGGTGAATGAACCCACAATAACCGAGAGGAATCCAGCTTTCTTACTTTCTAGCATTCCCAAAGCTCAGCATGTGTACCATTCCTCATGTCTGATAGCTAGAGTAGGTACATATTCTGAAAGCTCCCTTGGTCACAAACATTTCTAAGTGTCTCTAGCTAGAACGGGAAAATTTTAAGATACACTCCATATATCTGCAGGATTATCTAGTGTTTTGGTAAAATGTCATGGATATGAACATGGAATGGAAGAGTGAAGGTGTAACAATAAAGTATGCAAAGATAGGAGACAACGGACACTTGTAAAAATTTTTCTGCCATATGGCATCCTAGACCGTTGGTGAAGGCAGAAATCAGACTTTGTTCTCTGCCAATGTTTATGAAACTTATGTAAGCAGCTCAGTTTCAAGTTTTAAATGGAATGGTAATTACTATACTGAATCAGGTTACTCATCGGAGTACCAGTGTCRCAGCAGCCATTTTTAAGTAGAGGGATAAAAGGCTGTTAGTTAAAAGTTGATTTATGCATGCAAATATGGTTTACACCTCTTCATTTTGTTCATAAAATATCAGAGCTAGCTGGATTTACCATGTAGACATAGATCTACTTGTTTCTATTTTATCTCTTGTAGGACCTTGGCCTCATGCTTTTTCAGAATTAAAGGTGCTACAGTACAGTTAGGAATCTTTGTTTTTTCCTGTGAGCAAGATTAAAGAGAGATGTCAGCTTAGTTTCTCCTTGTATTCACTTTTGGATTGTGTACATGTAGTCCATTTTAACAATCTGTTCTCAAATACACATTCTAATAATTCCAGTTCTCAATCTGATTTATTATTATTATTTTTTTTAATTATTTTGGTTTGGTTTGGTTTGGTTTTTTGATCATGCAGCTCTGAGCCTTTCTGTTTTATTTACTCACAAAAACCACTCCTCTTTGCTTTAGATGATACAAATCATTAAAACCTGAGCTAGTCACTAGGCTGCCTTTACAGCCAGTGGCAGAACTTCAACAAGGCAACCCATGCCCTTATTTCAGATGTCTGAGATGGTACGAGTTGCTCTCCTGAGCAGTAGTTTTCCTTAATTTTATAGGAAGCTAAGGGTGACTTTGGCCGACTTTGTGATGCTTAAAGTAAGTAAAATGCAACCAAATAAGATAATCTCAATTGAAAAGAGCATTGCAAGTGATGGCTACTGAAAATTAAAAAAAAAAAATTCTTTATTTTCTTTAGACTGCTTGTTTTGCACAATAATGCTGTTCTTTTCTCTGAATGGCTTGAACTACTCCCTCTTACATGCTCTGTCAAAACTGAATTTAATCTGCCAGTGGATATCCTCTTCTTTTCATCTTGCTGTACCCCCTGGAGATCTTCAATTTTTCCTGCCTTTGACTAGTCTGAGTAACTTTGTGATATCTGCRTATTTTATAAAATTACTGATCATTCAAGCATCAGTATTCATAAAATTAACTTTAACAAAAAGTGGCTTTTCACATGCTGAACATTCTGGGTTTTTTCTTTCAGTTCCAAATAACATCCATGACAACACACTGCACTTCATGATTATTTGGTTTCTCATTAATATGATCTAACAGCTGTAAGCTTGATTTTTGACAATAGAATGTTCTTTAAAAATTTTTTAGCTGCTGCTTTTAAGGAAATTTATTTGACAACATAGGGAAAATTTTCCCTTACAAAAGAATCCTAATCTGCCATAGGAAATACATATCTCCTAATATTGCTCCCTATTTTCAGTTCCACATTCCACCTCTACCTTTAAAGACAGTTATGTCTGTTGCATTCCAATCTTCCAGTCTAGAAATTTTATTTTCAAGTTAAAGGTTGAATATTTCTCGATAGCAGTTCACCCACCTTTTAGTACGTATCTTCAAAAATCTTAATGGTTTACTGTGATGAGACCCCAAAAAACCCCATCTCCAACCAAAGCACTGAGATGGATCTGCTCAGGCCTTTAGTGCTCCAAAAAAATTGAAAAGGCTATTAAAAGCCAAGATTCTCTAATCTAAAATCAGGAACTCATCTTTTAAAACAGACAAAACTGAGAGCAGTTGGTTAACAGAGAACGGTAACGTGGTTTAAAGGCTTTTTTCCCACTGCATGTTGTATCCTTGCAGGTGGGTCTGTGCTTTCAGTGAATTTAGGGATTCTGAGTGGTAGCAAAAGCTTCTGTTTGTTCACACTATCATTTTCCTGTGCCTGCTCAGCTGGTCTGGAGGAGGAGGAGGTGGAGAAAGAAGAAGAAAAAGAGCAGGATGAGGAAGGAGGCTTCTACCTCCTATCAGAGGCTTTTATTTCACCTAATCATTACTTAAAGGAATATAATACAGAGCATAGTGATGAAACAAATACAAATACCATCTGTCCCCACCATGCATGATGAAAGCAAATTGTCGCTTTTACATTTTTAAAGTTTTTCATAGCATATTCTCTACCCTTGAGAGGAAAGCTAAGAGGAGATGGGCCTTGCTTTAATGGAAATGCATTTGACTTGACTGAGCTACCTCAATAACCTAATAAAGTACAGATATTGGATCATCTGGATTTGAAACCAGTCTCTGATGTTTTGTTCAGAAGAAATGAAAAATTTGAGTTAACAGCCATCACACCGAAAAGTTTAACAGTGGCATGGCAACTGTCTTTATGGTCTCCTTAGCTATTTTCAAATGTATTATAATGTGGCTTATGATAGCCTACCATATAGTTAATGCAACTTTCATCACTTCCCATTTGTCATGAATTGAGAATGTGCAATGGAGAGTCATTGCAGCATGGCGGTTGTGTAGTAACTTTTTAAGCCACAGCTACTTGTTTCTGTGTTTTGAAATAAAAAAATAAAATCCCCTCTGTGGAAGATCTCAGGGGATTAGTGTATCTGTGAAACACAATTAGATGTTCAAATTTTATATGTACTGCTATTCAAATAGAAATGTCATTCAATTAGCAATGAACTCTTAAACTGAAATTAGCAAAAGGAAACCAAGAACTCAGTGCATTACTGTGAAATTTGCAATAAAATGGAATTGTTTTCTCTGACAAGAAGCAGCAGTTCATATTTAGTACTCTATTATTTTTCTGAACTTTAAAGTGATTTGAAAACAAAAATACAGCAAGAGGTATTTAAAGTATGTGAAAGTGCTGAGAGAATATTTTATGGCAAATAACTATGGAATAACTAGGACCCCTGTCAGCCTCACATCTGTGCCTGGAAACCTGATAGAATCTATCCAAAGGCAAACAGAGAACAGGGAGGTGATTAAAGGCAGCAACACAGCTTCACCATGGGCAAGTCCTGCCTAATCAACCTAGTGGTTTTCTGTGACRGACTGACTGCATCAGTGGACAAGGGAAGAGCTACGGATGTCATGTGGATTTTTGTAAAACCTTTGGCATGGTCCCAAAATGGTCTCTAAACTGTAGAGATAAGGATTTGATGGGGGGACTCTTTGGTGGATGAGAATTTCTTTGGATGGTCACATCTAGAGGGTAATGGTTCACGGCTGAGTATCCTAATGGACACTGATGACAAGTGGTGACCCTCAGGAGTTCATGTTGGGACAAGTACTGTTTAATATCTTCATCAAGCACATAGATGAAGGGATCAAACGCACCCTCAGCAAGTCTGTAGATGACACCAAGCGGAGTGGTATGGTTGACACTCCTGAAGGACAGGATGCCATCCAGAGGGACCTGAACAAACTCAAGAAGGGGGCCCATGGGAACCTCAACTAGGCCAAGTGCAAGGTGCTGCAGCTGGGTTGATGCAACCCAACCACTGGCATCAACACAGGCTGCAGGATGAACTAATTGAGAGCAGCCCTGAGAAGGACTTGGGGATACTGGGGGATCAAAAGCTGGACCTGAGCTGGCAATGTGTGCTTGCAGCCCAGAGAGCCAATTGTATCCTCAACTACATCAAAAGCCACGTGGCCAGCAGGCAAGGAAGGTGATCCTGCGCCTCTATTCCACTCTCGTGAGACCCCACCTTGAGTGCTGCATCCAGCTCAGGGGTCCCCAGCACAGGAAGGACATGAACCCGTTTGAATGGGTCCAGATGAGGGTCAGAAAAATGAACAGGGGGCTGGAGCACCATTACTACGAAGACAGGCTGAGAGATTTGGGGTTCTCCAGCCTGTAGAAGAGAAGGCTTAATGGAAGTCTTACTGCAGCCTTTCACTCCTTGAAGGGGGACTATAAGAAAGATGGGGAGAAACTTTTTAGCACAGCCTGTTCCAATAGGAAAAGGGGCAATGGGTTTAACCTACAGAAGGTAAATTTAGACTAGATGTAAGGAAACAAGTTTTTTACAGTAAGGGTGGTTAAACACTGAAATAGGTTTCCCAGAGAGGTGGTGGAGGACACCCCATCTCTGGAAGCATTCAGGGTCAGACTGAATGGGGCTCTGAGCCACCTGAGTGAGTTGAAAATGTCTCTTCTAAATCAGACCATTCTATGATTCTATTCTATGAACAATTGGATTGTTCTGTTTAAAGGCAAATATAGGTAAAATTTGGGTCTCTTTTATGTACAGTATTTGCTTCCTGCATTAAATGTGTTTGTTGTCTTAAAGAATATTGTTATAGGTAAGAACTCACACATTTATAAACTCTTGTTGGTACAGAATAATTAATGCTAAGACAAACTCATACAACTGCATAGTTTATTCTTTTCAGTTGAGATCAACATAAATGTTCCCTAAATTCCAAGTACATAGGCAGTCAGACAGTTATGCCAATGCCCTGAGGACAACTACACTAAAACTGAATTATTTCAGATACATTCGTTCCTTGTTAGTGAAAATAAGCAATTACTCCTTGCTGATAACAGCCTTCTGTCCCCATCACAGCATGTCACCTGAGCTCAAGTATTCTGGTCAATGATTTGCACAGCAGTGACCCTGTCCTTTTTTGATGGCTGACCGAGCATAGGGGGGATAAACTCATGCCAATGTATCAAGGCACAGAGCTAGGTAGTCAGATTAAACCTATAAATTCATTTTCAGTTTTCATAATTCATTTCTCAGTTTCTTTCTATTCCTTTGATGGTTTTATAGTTAAGAACAGACCTCCTGACTGCCTAAAATATCTTATTACTGGTAAGAGGAAGATTGTAAAAAGACTGTTACGATTCTGCAGTTATCTAAACTAGCCAGTGTACAGTACAGTTTCTGATTCAATTGGAAAGTTGTTGCTGTTTCCCACGTGAAGCCACGAATATGTAGACACACAGATTGTTTAAATGCATCTTCTTAAAACATTTTCTAGTTTGTTTTTTTTTTCACATTTTTCAGAGGACAAACAGATTAGAATGCACTACAATATGCCAAGCAGAATGGGCCGTGCTCTTTAAATAAGCATATCTTTTTATTTTGTCATAAAAATGTCATGGAACAAATATTTCAGAAAAGAGATTTTTCTTTATAAATGTGTGCAGGGTCTAGCATAATGAAGGACTGACAACTGGAAGAAGCTTTACGTGGTACCACAGTGCAAACACTAGTACCACAAAAATATTAAGTCACTGGTTAAAACTCTACTGAAATGTTTAAAATATTTTAAGACTTCCAGAGTTCTTTCTGGTGAGTTCTTTGACACGCATCCAGTAAAAGGTTGTGCCTTACAGGGGCTAGTGTTTACAGTCCTGTCACTCTGTAATATGAACTGGAGAACAATAATAAATATTTATTATTGCAGAGCAGCAGGCTAAATATTCAATAGGGACAATCCAACATTTTCCTGGCTTTATTCTGCCAAATAATTTCAAAATGACTGTATTTTCTAACTAATTTTAATGACTTGCTGAAGAACTGACTGACACATATGTGCAGTAAGATGGTAACCTAAAATCTGAAAAAATGTATTGACACCAGAAGTTTTGCTATCAGACAAACACATATTTTGAATTTGCTCCTTACATACAACTTCCTAATACTTTCCTGGCACTATAAATGTGCAGGTACAGAAGTTAATTGAATGAAAAAGGTACTAAACAAAGTCAAAATGCTCAGAGAATAGCTTTTCAAACTAATTTTTAGTTGAATTTTTAAAAAAATGCTGCAATATTGCAGAACTTTTATGACTACTAATAAATATAATTGAGTTGGTAAGCATTTTCATATTTGATGCTTGTTATTATATGACTATTTTACCTGGCAACTCTCCAGTAGCAAAAAAAAAGTTTGAAAAATAAATCTGAATAAAATTTTGAAACTGATACACATTGAAAAACTAATGTAAGAAATTCTAGACTTTAATTATTTTGGCAACCAATAGATTTTTTAAATTATTGCTTACCTATGCTGATTATTATCACACCATAATGTGTGCAAAGACTGTTCTTTGSGAGAACAGAATATTAAAAGACATAATAATAAACACTTCTCAACAAAATAAACATTTCTCAAGCTATTAAGTATATGAATATTATTTTAATTAGCACAGTTTTATAAATTAACATTTGAAACACTGTATATCGTGGAAACGCTCTAACACATACCTACAATTCATAGTATTCTGGTGAGTATTTTCTTAATTTTGATTATAAAACTTTGCATTTAGATCTTGAGATATGATTATGGAGAAGTCCAATGTGTAAGGCATTCTGCATGTGCTAAACCAGAGAGGAGATAACCAAGCAACAGATAATCTGGAGGAGGAGGAGCAGCTCAATCTGGATTGTGATAGAAGCAGCAACTCTATAGTACATACTTGCAACTTCTGATTTTCAATAGGTCATAAATTTCTATTTCTTACCTACATTTCCAGTCATTAGGTATGAATTCTGAAAGTCCATCATTCCCATTCCAACAATGTGTATAAAATCTTCTATCACCTGCATTAACTCCACCGAGCCTGGGTAGATCTAAAGGAAGGTCAGACATGACATTAACTGTCAAAATGTCTACAGCAGCAAATTCAAATAAAATCCAAACACTGTCAAAAGAAATGTGAGATTTAAGAGTCAAACTACTCCTCCCATGTTTCAATATCGAGCATTACTGTAAAATAACCATTTTGCTATTAAATTGTCATATAAACAGACACTACCCATAAAGTTATGTGAAATTAACTTTGCACTAGAACTGTGGAATGTTTCCTCTAAGTCACCACACTTATCAAAAACTTACTGGCCATTACTTTCATTATTGGTTAAAGCATTTCATATTACAGAATAACTCTAATTAAATATTCTTCCTTCCTCTGGAAGGTATCTTCAGTAACTTCAGAACCATTGATACAAACAGCTGAGTGCAAATCTTACCATGGCCTCACCAGCATGATAACCTTTGATGCATTAATCAACATGTAAGTAATATAAATTTTTACTGGTAGTACAATTTTAATTGCTGATATGAAGTAGTAGAATCATAGAATATCTGAAGTTGGATGGGGTCAATGGAGATCATCTAGTTCAACCCTCTGTGCAAAGCAGGATCAGCTCTAGCAAGTTGACCAGGACCACATCCAGTTGGATGTTGAATGTCTCCCAGGAAGACGACCCCAGAGTTTGTCTGCATAACATGTTCTAGCAATCAATCACTCTCACAGCCAAACAGTTTTTCTTATATATATAAATGGCATTTTCTGTATATTCATTTCTGCCCATTGTTTTTTATTCTGTCACTGGACACCACTGAGGCCTGGCTCAGTCCTCTTTACTCCTCCACCCCTTCAGGAACTTTTAATATTGCCAGGATCCTCACTTTTCCAAACAAAATAATGTCAGCTATTTCAGCCTCTCATTGCATATCAGATGCTCTAATCCCCTAAATATGGGAATGGTCTTCATTCCATTATTTTGTGCCTTGTATTGGGGAGCCTAGAACTGGATACAGTAAACTAAAATAAACTGCAGTAGCCTTGGCATTGCCAATGTAGCCTCTCAATTTGACTTTCAAAATTATAAGAACTAGCATATTTCCAAGAAATATAATTTATTTGCAAAGCTGTAAGCTACTAACAAAAACATTTTTTTATATTTAATAATACTGATTAATCAGCAAAACAGCATTAAAGATCATAACAGTTATCAATAATACTACAAGTTCTGTTCCTATCACATACATAAAAAAATCCTTTTTAGTTTTTATTGCCTATTACACACAAGACAATTTTCAGTAACACAGTATTCCGCAATAGACAAATAATGAATGACCTGTTCATTGTGCTTTTTTCTTCATATCAGTGAAATGTCCAAATTTCACTTTATAGCAATATTCAACCCACTCTTTACACTACTGGGACTGCAGACTCTAAAAAAGGCCTATAGAGACTATAAATTCCAGCATGCTGCACTCCATCTTGCTTTATCTATCTAGATCCATAGCTTCTTGGTTCAGGATAGAGAATTTCCAACATGCTTTGTTTTCTAAAAGGTAGGGCAGCAATACTGTTTTGAAGAAGAATTTGTTGTGACAATTATGATCCTAACAGGTTGCAAATGCTGCTTCAGGTGAAGGAGACTTAACGTTCCTTTTCCTAAAGCCGAATTACTGATGTAGTGTTTTTGCATCCATCTCATTGAAAGCACACACACTCACAGATTATGTACTAAGGAAAAATTTCAGTGAGAAGATTTTTTTTAAAATCTAGTCCTTGCATATAAAATTTTATAGTAATAACTAGCAGGAACTGTTGAGCAGTCAGTTGAGCAGGTATTCTGAGTTTTTATCTATCTGAAGTACTGGTTAATCAATAGAGTGCCAGCAGATTGTAACGAAGAATATGCAGAATAGCTCCCCTGTTTTTTGAAACTCCAGTACAAACTTATGTATTGTGGATTGAAGTGGCTTCCTGTGTGCAGTGCTTTACATCAGCTCTTAAAAAAAGGCAAATATTAAAGTGAATGCTGCATATCTGAATGCTATATAACCTGTAATTAATGGTTATCAACTGTTGGCATTTAAGCTAGAAAAAAGGATGTGCTGAGGCATTGCAGCTGTACACTTGATTGAAAATCAGCAATTTGCTGACAGTGTGTAAGATTTTCTTTCCAGCAAAGATGGAAAGAAATCTTTTCCAGCTAACAGTAGTTGTGGAGTTTTAAAAAACTATGCAAAAAAGGCAAAAACTGGCAAAAAGTTTGGTTAGACTGCACCTAGGTTCGCAATGTTTTATTACAGAAAATTTGGCTGAGTGGCTGAACCAGAAACAGCATCACCTTTAGTCACTGGTGTTTGTACTGAGTTGTATTCACAGCACATACTGATTTGCACACATTCTTTTCTATTTCAATTCTTACCTTGATTTTGACATAAAAACTGAAAAAATCTTCATAGAGGACGTAGTAATGTCAAAGAATCTTTTTTTCTGTTTTAAAATTCAATTATTTTTAACCCTAAATTTTCAATGTTTTATGCAAAATCTGATAGAAAATAATATTTTGCATAGGAAATTTTTTTTTGCTTTCAATTGTGAAAGAAAAAAGAATCTTAGGAGCACTTTGCATTCCTGCTCACCCCTCCTAGCTGGTATGAAGAGCTACTTGCTTCCAAAGTTTCTTTGAGGCTGCTTGTGTAACTGTACAAGAACAGTAATAAGACCAGTGGTATTGGGGTTTTGGGGGTCATATCTCAGTAGTGTAAGATTTAGTGAATTCCCTAGCTCTGTCACCAGGCACCTATGGCCCTACTACTCCTGTGTTCAGCTCATCTTGGTGCTTTTTTGGGCTCCTGCCTACCAGTGCTGTACTCAGATCTGTGAGACAATGAATTACCACGCAGAGCGAAGGAGCTATGGAAAAGTAGAAATAACTTGTTCCCTCTCTGTTTTTCAACACTGCTCCTTCTACCAGCAGCAATGAAAAGAGGGAACTGAAGATTTACTGTTCCCTCTTTACCTCCACATTCTCAGAATTTCCTCTTAGGTGCTGTCATCCTCTAATCTCTGGGGCCAGACAGCAGACATGGCATGGGTAAGCAGGCAACGTGGAGGTAGAAGACAAGGTTGATGATATAGGATGGTATCATGTCTGTTTATTAGTGGGGCTAAAATAATTGCTTAATATTGATTTCCTTATATTGGCCACATGCATGTGATTTTGCTGCTTCCATCCACCACCACTAAGGAAAATGACACACTTCAACTATTTTTGTACCTGGCTCTCATAGAGAGTAGCAGAAAAACACCAAAAGAAAATTATTCTCAGCTGAATTGCATTGTGTCAGCTGCAGCATCAAATGTCTACTGCAAGATTTGAATCAGTAGTGAAAAGTCCTGATCTTCCCTTTCTTAGTGGTATCATAAACATGAACTTACAGAACTGACGGTAAATAGCTTCAAAGATCTTTAAACACCTAATGATTTATTAAGGACCACACAAAAAGTGAACAAATTTCAAGTATCTATATAACACAGTCACAATGACTGGACAAGAGTAGACCAAAAATCTATGTAAGCTGTTTTCTTGCCTTTGATAGAGGCAAAAAGCCGATATCTAAGGAGGACTATAAAGCAGCAGGCACACAGTGACACTTCTTTTGAAATTCTTGCCCAGCCTTTAGCAGTTTTTTTTGCCAAAGGACTTCCTTAAGCAAAACCAAGGTCTTTCTTTCATAGATTTGCCCATTTACCTTTTAAACTTGTGTCCTTTCAGTGGCAAGAAGTTCTGCAAGCTAGCTTTCTGTAGAAAAACTATCTCCTGTATTCATTCTGAATGCCTGTTATTTTACAAGAAGCACAAGTGAGTAGATTAAACATGACTGCATCACATTCTCCAAAGCACTCCTGATTTTAAAAGCTTCTATTGCAAATGACTGCACTTGACTCTTTTCCATACTGAAATATCTTGCTTTGTTTAATCATTCTTCATATAGAAATGTTTCCCTGGCTTTGACCACCTCCAGGAATTTTCCCCTTTACATAATTATGTTCATCCCTATTGTCAGTGTTACTTGTATCTGCATAAATTTGATGGTATTATGGTCATGTTCATGAACATAAATATTTACATCATCCAGTAATTTCTCGGTATAAGCATATAGGAAATTCTCATATTCAAGCAAAAAAAAATGGAGTTTATTTGAATTTTAAACTCTTTTATCATAAATTAATAATTTTTTTCTAGACTTTCCTATTTTATAAAGTGTTATCATCATATCTAACTTAGTCCAGAAATTTTTCAGTCCTGAGGATCGCAACTGTTCTTGTAAATACGACTTTCTATAAAATGTCTACTGTTTGCATTTCTGTAAGTTGTTGGATGATGTTGCATGAGGTCTTTAGGTGAGTTCTGATGTGTTGTGTTTAACAAATGGAGCATTGCAGCTAGCCTTTAGTTGCGTTTTTCAGCTTTCATACCTCATTACAATGACCAAAGCAAAGGCATAGTGAATAATCCCACGGAATGTTAGTAAAAATCTGTTTATCAAGAGAAGCACCTTATATTCTTAATATAATTTCAATATAGGGAATTAGCCAGTGGGTCCTGGAATTGCTCCTTTTTGAAAAGGATCATTTTTTTCCCAAAATATTCTCTCACTTGGGATTTCCTTTCAACCACAGCAGGGTGCATCTTTAACCTGATTTTTGAAACCATATATTCAGCTTGGTCAAATCTTACCTGTTGCGCATCCTCCCATTTCTCTTTGTTTTCTTCATCTAAGAGATTACTAATGATTTGAAAGAAGTTCTGAAAAATCAATTAAATAAAATACACAGTAAAATTATTTCAAAGACATAAACTGCCACATCCCTAATGTGACATTAAGAAATCTTTCCTTTCTCTATTACAGATGCAGTTCTGCAGCCTATTTTCTGTCAGTGGAAGAGATGAGGCAACAGAATAATATATTAGACTGATAAAAGGGCACATATTTTATGGTTAATTTTTAATTTTTGGCTATATAATCAGGTTCCATAGTACCACTTTGTATAAAACAAGAATCATTTCAAACTTGCTAAACTTCTAAGTGTGATGCTGTTCTACTTGCAAATTGCTCTCATTCCAGAAACTAGACAACTATATATTTTGCAAAAACCCAAAGTACATTTAAGAAAACACCAGTCTTGGAGTCTTTAGCTTCTATTCAAAATGTTAAAATGGTCCTTAACAGCCATATATAGGGCATTCAATGGTATTTCGTTGGTAAATACTGTTTCAAACCAGATGCTTCTTATTTTTGTGTCACAGTTGCCTCTATCATTTTAGGAATTTCGACATAAAAGGAATAAGTAGTTCGTATTTCTTTGACCTTAAGCTGTTATTTTCTTTTTCTGATGCTTCTATTCTTTTAAGTATAAGGGGAAAAAAAAAAAAGGCAGGATATTTAGATACGAATCATATATTCTAAAAATCACTTTTCTCCAAATGTTTGTCGAGAAGTTTCCTTTCTAATTTTGTCTGCTCTCTCTATCAATTTGTATTCCCACCTTCTTTATCTTTAAAAGTTAAGAATTTGTGCAGTGTGTTCTCATCTCTGTATCACATTTTGTGCAGAATGTCAATTTTGTCTACAGCCTGCCAATTATAATTTATCTGTTCCTTCATAAAAGATACATGTAGTTTCCAGTAACCATAGCTGAAGAGTGCAATTAAGTTCCCCACAACCTCTAAAAATCTTTAACTGGAATACTCACCACAGGACCCTGCTGGAACTGAGATTTATGGACATTACCTCATCTGCACTTACTTTTTAGCCATTTGGGGGTACAAACGGGACATAAATAAGGTTTAAGGAAGAAGTAACTTTAACTCACTATTATTGAAAGTACAAAGGATTCGACTGCACAGCGACTGAAATTAGAGCAGAAATAACTTCCAACCTTAGTGTATGGTGAGTATGCTTGAAAAGACACTAATTTCAAAACTGAGATATCACAGATGCTTTAGGTGTCTCACAATTGTATAAGTAAAACATTTTTAGGATGCGGAATTGAAGAAAACTCGTGAAAACTATATTTTTATACAATAACATTTTACCAGTCTAACCTATTCCTAACACTAAGCACTTGACAAGCAAAAGGATCTCTCTTTGCCTAATCATTAGGAAGTTAACTGTGCTAACTATAAAATTCACATGGATAAAAATTTCTCTAACTTGACCAAATTTACTCTTGAGGTGACTCACACTTTGCTGAACTTGGACAAAACAATCCTGTACATTAATGAGGCTATAACTCTTCTCTCACTGAAGTCAGTAGCAAAACATCCATAAGGTTCAGTAACACAACAAACTTCATGAAAGAAACAAAATGGCTCAGCAAGCTCCTGTGAATATTACAAGTAAGCACTTGGACAAGATGATGGGAATTAATGATACGACATAAAATAAAAATGTTCTCATGGTTTGATCCAATTTGCAGCAATCCTGAAGAAAAATTTCCAGTCAAGTTGAAGATAAGAGTAGAAATAGATACATACTGCTTATATACCTGGAATACATTTAATCTCCTTCAGGAATTCAGCAGCAAAATAAAGCACAATGCAAGGAGTTATGTTTGGTGTTCGTTACAAAGGATCCGACAGTTTAACCAGCTTGGCAAATCACAATTGCGTAAATGCAACTTCAGCTAGGAAAAATGTACGTCTTCACTGGTCCCCCAAGTAAAATAAACTATACTGGCCAAAGCAGTTTCATGGCACTATAATCACATTTATTGTAGTGCATTGGAAATTTGGCAAAGAGTTCTACTACATAGAGTCTGCCTTATGAAGATTTTGCCTGAGCAAAACACTTTTCAAAACACGGTAGTTCTGCACTGTTCCAGTGCAATAATGCAGAAATGCAGTGGACAGAAATTTTAACTTTAACTTATTAGGGCATCAGCAGCAGTCTAGCTGCAGCAGCATAGAAGTCAGTGTGGGATAATTTATCATACTAGGGAATTGTTTTGAAGATAGTTTTGCATTACATTGCAGACACTGATTCCCCTGCACAAACAGTCCAAGCCTTAATTGCAAAAGTATCCACGTCTGTGTAATGAGAGCTATATGAGAGTAGTCTAGATTGCATGAAAAACACTCAAGAGTTTAAAACGTTTCTTGCAGATGATATATTACATAGGTGTGCTAATAATGTTATGTGTTAGTTAAATTTTACGTTTATTTTAGTTACAAAAAGATTTAAAATGACCAATAATTGACAGAAATATATGTGAAAAAGCTAGTAAATAATCCTAGACTCAAGCATAAACAAAAGATGAGCAATAACTCAACTAATATATACTTTGCACATGCTAGTAAACCATAAATGATGTATATGAATTTAGTAACAAGAATACGTTTCTTCCTGAGATCTTTATTTTCTGTATTTCTATCCCTGGTTGGTGCCATATTTATGGTAGCAGTGGAGGATGAGATGTGTGTATGTTTTTCAGTCAAAGCAATCTTTCAAAGCAATATCAGTGCTTTGTGAATTAAACAGAGACGATCAAATGAATTTGCTGCTTCAGTAATAAATAGATATGAGATGCACTCCAAAAATGTGACAGGGGAAGAAGGGTTAAAAATTCTGTATCCTACTTTGACTACTCTCTATTTATTGCATTAATCCTGCAAGAAACAACATTGTCCTTTAGTAAAATGACTGACAGATACGAAGGCTAAATTTTAGAAGCATTATGAATGTGATCTGATGGTATTACTGCAGCAAACACTGGGCTTCCCTGTAGAATCAAGCTTCTTCCTTTCATAGCAGGGCTTATATATTACTGAACTAGCCCCCATAGAAAATGCTGGGACAGCCAGAACCCAATTTTGAAGTTCTTTATTTTTGCCCAGGCTTTTTTGATGATTATGCCAATTACAGTTGTGAATGAACAATTATATTTTACTAATTTAATTTCCTTCCTTTCAATTTTTTTTCTGTAATAACAATGGCTACAGTTTTCTGTTCCTGTCCAAATTCTTTGACCCTCTCTGCAGGCATAAAGCTGTCATAAATCCTTTTACACAGCTAGAGAATTCCTCCCTAGGAGGAATTAATGGATAGCCTTAAGTCACCTCCATTTTTGTACTTCATCATAGGGAATGTGTGTGTGGGAGGATGAAGGTGGGGGGGAAAAAGGATTGGAAAACCCTGTTAAACCCTGACTGACAGCAATGGTCCCTGTGGCTAATATAAAAGGGATTATATTGCTCTAACTTCTTTAGGGAGAAACTGTGTTTCCTGTTGGTTGTTGCATCAGGGGGTTGTACAACTCAGTTGGCCATCCTGTCCTGAAAGGTAGTTCCTTTCCTGTTATCCTGTCCTTAGAAGGTAGTTAAAGAAATTTTAGACCAGTTCTGGATAGTGTTCCAAAATGCTTCTTATATTTTGCTTATTTAAAATGTGAATTATCTTCCTGGTATAATCCTTCTCACATAAGTACAGTGGCCATCTCACAGCCTCAGTGTACCTACGCAGGGTATTTTAAAGTAATTCYCATATTAAATAAAAGACCTTGCTTGCAGAAGGATTGAATGACTCTTGTCTTGCAGTTATTTGTGCTACTGTACTGATATTTTCAGTCCCTGATGCAGGACACCTTCTTGTTTAACTACCTCATACATGGTTATTTATGTTCCAGATATTGTATGTGCAAGTATACATAAATATCGTTGCAAAATAAGGTTAAAAGATGCAAAAGTAAAAAGAATCATGTAATAACCCAGAACTAGGTATGCATACCTTATTTTGCTCTTGGTATCTGTCTGCCTAAAAAGGTGGCATTTTCTATGTAGCACATCAGGCAGCAGCACCTTCATTTTGGATAATTACCTGGAAAATTTCTAATTTGATCTCACTTTTCTGTTAATTCGTTTTGTTATGGAGTCTCTGAATCACAACTTTAGCACTATTCATGAATATTAATACTGGATATAAACCAGAGATTATAGGCAGTGGAAGGACTATCCAGATGGATGAATGTATAAGAAACAAGTATATTCAGACATATATACTATTTCTTTCTTAGTTATAATGCAAATGTTGTTTTTTTATGGATCTTAAAAAACACTATTGCCCATAATTCATCACAACCTACTTTTCTGACATCATGCAAAATGATAAATTATGACTTTCAGGGATTTTAAACCTCACTCATGATTTTCTAAAAAATTTCTTTAAAACCAAAATCCATCAACTAAGAAGTTCTACTTTTTATCTAGTTCAAAAAATAGAATGTAATTCAAACACCACACAAAGCTTCTTCATAAAGAAGAATTTTCATGTAATTTTCATTTTTACCTTTTTGTCACTGACTTTGATGATGAAATAGGAAGTATGAAAATAAGTGATAGTGAAAATAAAAAATAAATACAATACTCCAGAGTACGGTAGAATACGACATATRTTTACATATGGGAAAATCCATGTTTCTCAGAAACTGGCAGTAAACTTTAAACTTGTGTTACTGAGCTGGGATTTCATTTTATATCATCAGAAGTCAGTAAAAGAAACTTTGCTTAATGTAACGCCTGGGCAAAACTTGGGCTTACTTCTGATTTCACTAACTTTCCTGAATACTGTTCATTGGGTTTTTTTATTTTACCTTAGTTTGCAATTTGTTAATTTTTTTTTGTTACTTTTATTTTTTCTGACTTTGAGTTTGAGTGTCTTTTTTAAACTGGGATTTAAGAACACTTTTTATTTAGGCATGCAAATACTGAACTACAGTTATTTTTCCTTGGTTTGAGAAATCCTTTCTTATTTCCTTCAGAATACGGCTTACTAATTTTTACCTTTTTAAATTTCTCAATTTCTAAGTTGTTAATTAAAATTATTAAAATAATATTTAATACTTTTGCCAAATTCTGCCAGAATACTATTATGAATTTTGGAAACAGCTCTACATTGCAGAATTAAACAGAACTTTTGGCACTGTCATCAGTGGGAAAAGGATCAAATTCTCTCTAATGTATGTAAACTGCACATGACCTGATCTGCTAAGCCCATGAACAAAATCATTTGTACCAAGCACTTTCTCAAGCCCGGTTCTAACAAAGACTTCTGTAGTGCCTGTGAACCGTGAAGAAGTCACACTGGGCTATCAGATTACTGATTGCATTAAAAATTTTCCATGAATAAGATCCTGCTTAACAGTAAAACTTCATGAAAGTAGGAAAAGATACTCACTCTTGTTCAATCAAAAAAAAGAAGGATCGTTCAGTAAAAATACCTTTTGAAAAGCGCTGTTTAAAAAAATATTACTTTCAGCTGGCTACAGACCAACACAAGAAATGTTGGTTTTACTGTGGAAGTTARTTGTTCTTTGTGCATAGAAAAACTAGAAAAGTGATAATATAATAGCAAGTTCTTGAAAACTTAACTATGAAAAAATGTCTTTTCCAAGATATCTCCCTTCATCTCCATGCATCTATTCCAAAGTGTATTTATAATCTACGCTTACCTTCACAGAAATACATATGCATGACCTGTACTAACTTCATTAGTAATTTATGAATGATYATTAAACTCTCTTTTTTATAAATATTATACACATCTACCTTCTTAGTATTCTTCTTCAGAACATCTACAGTCTTTGAAAAATGTCTAAAATTCTCAGATATAGATGAAACCAATATCTTGATCTAGAAGTCCTGAGTAATATTTATTTCAATCAACACTATGCAATGAGTTGTGCAGCCCATTATGTAGAAATAATTATAGCGATTTTAACTCTGACAGCATTTTATTTGTCCTCTTGCACAAGAAGAGGTAATCTAACATGTGAAATAGAAAATTCATATCAAATGCACTATCCATCACTCCTGTGCACTTTTAATGAGCTTCATTTATCTGAAATGAAGAAGTGATGCCAGAATTACATAACATTGTGTATAGATTTTGAACTGAAATGAACCAGTTTTGAACTGAAATGAACTGGAACAAAAAACACTAGCGAAATGCTTAGCGTCAAAAAATACTAACATCTGCTATCAATCAAACCAAACCTTCAAAGAAAAAGATACTGAAATAAATGTTACAAAGTATTTTATATTTTTCACCCGCTGCATTGTTTTGGATATTTGTCTTATTAAATGTAGCCAAGTCTTTTTTCTATTTTACACTTGGATCTTAGTTTTATGTGAACAATGCTTACGTCTATCATGCAGAAGACTTTAGTTTCCTCAGCGGGTAAAACAGTTGACATGCAGTATACTGACATAAACTCCATCAATTGAAACATTACCTTTACAATGTTTCTCTTACCTGCACCCCATCAGAGGCAGGGATATAACTTGCTCTTTTAAATGTGTCTGTAACATTTCTGAGAATTTCCACAGAAATTAGGAGGTCCCCAGCATAAAAATTTTTCCTCTGTGTTAAATCCAACAGTGTCTTCGTTACTTGGGACATGCCATCACCAGCCAACATCCTCTGTCCCTTGGCAAGGTGCTCTTTAATCTGCACCAGAAGAACAAAGTTAACATCAGAACTCTTTAGTGAGAAAAATGTATGATAAATTCTAAATACAGCCAAAATATTAAATATTAAAACTATTAAAAAAAAATTTGTCCTGTTAAAGACAAAATAGTAGTCTATGACGATTGAAGTATTATTTCTATCGAGAATCATCAATTTTATACTGAAAGATTCTGAATTTCTTGTGTTTCACTCATTGTTTCTTGGAACTCCATGGGCTGGACTTCAGATTTTATCTGCTATCATGGTGCTGCAAGGAACTGGCCCTCCTCAGAGGAACACCTGTACAACCACAGTCGCCACTCATTTAACAACTAAGAGCTCTGAAAGGAATAAATGCTAAGGCAGTACTTGTTAAAATCTAATTTCCTGTAGTAAAGTAGACCCTTCATCTCTTCCAGCCCAGCTTGGCTAGTCAATGCAAGAGAGGTGGTTTAATTGGAAGCTGATCATGGTGCTCTCTTCCATAGCACTAACACAAAGGTGTTAACTTGAAACAATCCTGATTGTTTTTTTCCAAGAAATGTAAATTAAATTATGAATAGCTCCGGTGTATCTGCCAAAAGAGCATACTTTAGCAGTAACTCTCCCAGTAGATCTGTTCAGGACTAGTGACACAAAACAAATATGCTAGAAGTACCATCCCGATAAGAAGCTGAACTTGTGGATCTGATTAATTCTCAAAGCTGACTCAGTATCCCGGGAAGATGCAGAGTGTATGACAAAGATAGGACAAGGCCAGACAAGGCAAAAAAAAGAGCACACGAGTTAAACAACCTATTTTTAAATATATATATATATATATGAATTTATGTATAAAACCACAAGTTCTTCAGAATTGAAAACTAAATTATCATAGAATCATAGAATATCCTGAGTTGGAAGGGTTTTAGATAAAATTACCCAAGACGGACCTCACGCTAAGCAGTAGGGCTGAAAAGAAAATATTCTGCAACTGGCAACCTAAATGCTGACACAGTCCTTATCAATGTATCTTCAATTGCTT
The DNA here is from genome assembly GCA_018881555.1 of Amblyornis subalaris. Classification (NCBI taxonomy): domain Eukaryota; kingdom Metazoa; phylum Chordata; class Aves; order Passeriformes; family Ptilonorhynchidae; genus Amblyornis; species Amblyornis subalaris. Next base: position 966,333 of record JACAXG010000002.1, on the reverse strand, counting down.
TTTAACTTGGCCTTATTACTGACATATAGAGGGAAAAATTACTAACGTAACATACATGCTATTGAAAGTCTCTTCTAACCTTCATGATTCTGTGATAATATGGTGGCGATGTGGAAGGAAGAGTGTAAAGATACTTTTGCCACTTCCAGATCTCTCCAGACACATTGTGTCACTATGCAGGCCTTCATTATAGAACATAAAATGAAAGGATACACCATATAATAAAAGTAGCACAGCATTTGAAAGGGTTCAAAAAACTCTCATAAAAGCAAATGAAAAAATGCAATCATCCTCTGACATACAGACTCTAAGCAGTGGGGTTTTTTTCATGCTGTTGGTTCATATTTTGGTTACATTCTCAACCAGCCTTCAGATAAACTAGATATATGTAACACAGCTGGGACTGGGCAGAGTGGCTGCTTCAGGTTTCACCCATGGCCTTGAGTCATCTTTTAAGAGCAGCTGGAGATTGTTATGGACAACAACTGCCTTGCCAAAATCCTAGAAATACTTAAGACTTGGGAGAATAACATCCTGCTGCATTATGGACATGGAGTGAATCTATTCTACACCATGAGTACAGAGGTACAAGCATAATGGTAGTCATATTATTTAGAAAAAAAAAATCTGTGAGAACTAAGATCATTAATTGGTTTGTTTGGTCAGTTGCATTTTTCAAACAAGTATTTCAGCAGAAATACTTCCCTTAGTCTTCAGGCAAGAAGCTTGCTCGCAGAAATAATTTTGTGGAGTTTATATTCCTTCTAGAAGGAGACTTTGAAAGTAATCATGTAGCAAAATAATAGTGGAGAAAAAGTGTGAGAATGGAAGGCAATTAATTTCAGTAAATTCAGGGATCTGATATCGTACACATAATGAACAACTTTCTTGGGAACAAGTGAAAGCAAACATGAACTTAATTTGTGTTTGTTCCTCCGAAAATTTTCATGTGAAATTGCCATTTGTCTCATCTACTCACACATTGTGTCTTGGTAACAAGTGAAAAGAGCATCAGCCAGCACAGTAACTCGTAAGAGTAGAACTTTTGCTGTAATTTGTCCACTTGTTCTTTACATGAGAACATATTTCCAGATTTTGAGGATTAACAATAGTCAGTGTACCATTAGTTAAGCCCAAAAGACATATAACATAAAAGACAGTCCATAAAGCTGAACTCCCAAATCTAACATGCCTCAGGATGTACTGTGGGAAAGGCATCACACAACTTGAAGGCAGGGTTTAAGAGAGAAAAAAGATGTTCTTTTAATACCAGTAACAACAATGTGATCAGTCCTCATAAAAACTCTATAGAGTCTGTGCTGTTATGCTTGTATAAACACTGGTAGGAAGACTGCTATTTAGCAAGCTATTTTGTAGTGCATTATTTTGCTTCCCTTTGTTTCATCTCTATGTTCAACTTCCATGTGTTTTTCCATGTTCCTGCAAGACCTTACACTCACATTTTAAAGATGGTAGGAGCCAAGCTGTAGATGGTTTTGGACCATACAAAGCACACAGAAGTCTTGGTCTCAGCTGCTTTTGGAGTGCAAATAATAAATTGAAATGATCCTAGTTTTGACTGTTTTTTATACTTTTGAACAAGTACAGCCCTATTTTCAGTGAAAAATTTTGCAGATCTCTAACAGCAAAAGTGAGAGCTGTAGTATAGCCTTTAGTGCTTTCAGCAAGACATTTTGGTTGCTTTTTGGACACAATGATAAAAAAGGTCTAGCAAGTGCCCACAATGTCACAGGACTAAGTTATTACACCTACTTCAAAAGCAGCCAGGGTTGTGACGCAGGTGGTTCAAACTCTCTCAGAATTACTGGCTCTTAAAACTACAGCACAATTTGGAACTCATTTTTTTTAAATGACATACCCAGAAAGCTCAATTTCCCAGCCCAAGTACCCTTTCTCCCTTGGGCCACACCACTCATACACAGCTTCAAGAGCACTTTTTTTTTCATCCTTTCAAGCTCCAACCCAGAAGTTCCTTTCCCTGATCCTTAGCTACCCCTCCAGGCCCACACTGCCTCAAGGTAGGCTAGCAGCATACCCTTACAAATAGAATAACAAAACAGAAGGTTGCGATGTGTTTAGGTAAGAAAAATGGGTGAAAATTAGAGTTGATTAGGAGAAATTTTTGACTAAGACCAGCAAGCTGTGTGTGGGGAAGAATTAACAGCCTTTTTATTATCTGCTTTTTACATAATGTATTTTCTTGTGGTAAAACACCTTACAACACCTAAAAACAACTTTAAAATCATGGGCCATTCACTCAGTTGATGTAAACCAGTGCAATACTGTTAAAGCCACTGAAGATGTTCAGATTAGTAAGAGTTGAAGGTAGTGGATTATTGCACAGCTATCACAATAATCTTTCTGGAGGAAAATACAGATTATTTTCATCAGTAGTTAGTATGTCTTTTTCACCACACTGCTTATTTTCTGTGCGATGGTCACTGTGATATTATGCACTGCCTAAGAAAGCTATTTTGGTCACCACTCTAGGTCCTTGTAGTTCTCTGTGTGAAGGTCATTTTTTAGTGGTCTTACAAGCATGCTCATTAAAAATAAAGTTTATGAGCCGAGAGATAGTGAAATGAAGCAGCTGTTAAACTGACACTTCAGTTGTCAGCCCAACCTCTAGCTCCCTGCACTATATGGCTGCATACTAGAAAAATTACTGAACTGTTTAACTGGACTTTGACTCAGGGTCCAACCGCCTTTGTCCCCCAATTTATCAGAAAGTATGATATAATAAAAATGCCTTTTTACAAAGTCATATCTCCTAGGCCTTCAGCATTGGAGTACAAATTTATTACTGCATAGTAATTACCGCAAACTTAACAGCTAGACATGGTTTAAAAGGACAGAAAACACTGAACCCTCAAGAAACCTATAAAAGACTGAAAAGAATTATTAGTTTGAAGAGTAACTACACCATCAACCATTTTTCATTATTTTTTAAGATGATATTGGATTCATGGCTAGGTATTGCTAATGATGTCATTAATACATTTTATGGTAGGGGGAACTATAAGAACCCAAATTAGGAAGCCTTATACAGAAGTGAGGAAAGATAGCTTGAAATAAAAATATATCCTGAAATTGCTCATAATCTCCAAACCACTTTGCTTTTCAATTTCAGAACACGAGAATAATATTTTATAAAACATATTTCATAGTGCCCTTAAGATGCAGAAATTTTAAGAATATTTGCATCACACCTGTAACGTAATGTCATTGTAAGAAAGAGCTTTCTTTCATATTTAATAAAAACTTCGTTACGGGTTGTTTTTTTGCTGATAATCTATACAGTCCTTTAACTGTTTTGGTATGGAACTGTAATTTATTTTCCCTCAATATAATAAATTATTTACCATTTATTTGTCTATTTTCAGGCTGTTTCAGTGTTCAAGAATATAAATTCATCCACCTTTTAAAAGAAACAGAGTAAGGTCTAAAGATAGGGCTATGCATCTTCAGGTATGCATCTAAATATTTATAACTTACTGTCATGCAAGAGAAGTTTTCTATATATTCAGTATTATGTGAAGGAGATTGCTAAAGCAATACAAAGTAATTTTGCACTTTGTCATCAGTGAAATTAGTTAGTAGTCTCAATTTCAGTCATGATAACATACTATTAAAAGAACATTTTCTGCAAAGAGGAAGGCAATCAGATATTCCTTTTGTGTATAGCAGAAAAGGGAAAAAGTAATTTGTATACATTGTGTTAAGGAAGATTAAGGATATAAATTAAGGAAAGCTTTACAACTGCAAAGGAAAGGATTTATCACAGTTTACCTGAACAGACTATGCAGACTTTCATATTGGAGGCCTTAATAACAGCCAAGAAAAACAAAATGCTGGAATAACACAAGTATAGCTGATTCTGATAGGACAGAAGTTTGGGCTGGATGATCTCATGAATCCCCTTTCAGTTCTATAATTCTGTAATGAGCCCCTGCAAATGTTCTGAAACCCAAACTAAAGTCTCCTATAATCCGCCCCAATCAGAAAAGTTGAAGTTTAAGGAGTGCCCTGAAACTGAACTTTTACCATCCTGAATTTATAGACTCATGGTGTGCAATCTTCCGAACCAAGTTTTTGCAGAAACTGTGCTTCAATCTGCCTCTGTGCACTCAGCTGAAATCACTACAACCCAGTGCTTCAAGGAACTTATCCTAAATTTATATTGATGAAAAGAAAAACCAGGATTGCTTCACTATATAGAAACAGTCATATTTACTGTATACATCTAAATATTTTTAAGCAAAATATTCCTCAAAATAGTGATTTGGTTTTAGAGAAAAGAAGGCAGATTAATTACACAGAATCCTGTGCTGTTCTAGACATTAATCTCAGGCAAACTGAATCTCTGCACAGATGTCAGAGTGCTCTTCTATATGTGATGAGATTTATAGAAGAATCTTTGAAAAGAATTATCCAGTATCTGTGGAGGTCAAAAATGTTTTTAGAAGAAGAATGGGAACAGCTCAGAGGAATGCTTGGTTCTTTCTGTACCTTTTTTCTCTACTCTCTTTCACAAGAAGACTCCTAAGTTACTCAAGAGATTTTTTTACCACTTTACATAGTTACTTTTTTCAATCATCATCATCATCATCATCATCATCATCATCATCATCATCATCATCATCATCATAAGTACTGTCAATTCTAGCCTTGAGCTATAACCACTAAATAGGTAACAGAGAGAAAGCCATTATACAATTTCAGTCTTTTGATTTGTGCATGGATCCAACAAAACATTTTAATGCATATTTTGAATAGATGAGACTGCTCTCAGTAGAATAACAAATGACTCTAGGGATGAGGAATGAATAATCATTGAACAGATCACATATTTTTTTTCTCTTATACTTATGGTTGTGTTTGTTAACCAGGATTTCTATTATTAATTAAGTACTGCTTTTAAATGCTCCAATTATCTGTGATTAAATCCTACTCACGTTGGCATGCTGTGTGAGAGATCTTGTTGTTGTTATTGTTGTTTCTGTTTTTAACCAGAGGGCATGTCTTCAAGATTTGTGTTATCTATGTATAATGCAACTTGACAAGAGCAAGAGTTGAGAGGAAGAAGAGAATGACGACTCTGAGCGGGTTGTTTTCATTCTATGACAGACATAACATTGCTTGAGGTAAAGTTTCCTGGTTCTCCATACTGACTGAATGGCTGAGGCTAGTGGTCACAAAGGGACATACTACAAATGAGTTGTCTTTCATTTTTTATGCTGCATGGTCATCCTGGTGTGTGTCCCTAAACCATAAAGCTCTGATAAATGCTTCAATTTAAATGCTTATTTGATTTTAACCAATTTCTATATTTATTTGATTTTGTTTTTATACAGTCATTTTCATGACATTCACTTATGTTTAAAGAACAAATCAAAATGTGTTTTTCACGGAAATTAGCATTATTGGAGAGCTCTAATTTCTGCATGATTGTACTGCATAAAGTAATAAGCAAGACAAAAATCCTTTGACCCTCACATACTTAACATATACACCACAAACATGGTGGCAGAATGCAGCAAATGAACTAGTGGATAAAAAAGCAAGGGAATGATTCCAAGTGTAAGATGCTGTGACCACTTCTTTGTCTCTATCTGCCAAGCCAAACTCTTGGAATCATTCTGCAGCTAGGGCTGCATTCAGTTGGAGTGAATGTTCCTGCAGTTCTGGCAGACTTTAAGGGAAAATTAGATGAAATCTTTGTGTATTGAGTTCTTAAATGGCCTTCTCTTGCTTTACCTCTGGGCATAACCCAGTGAAGTTCACCTGTGGCTCTGGTGTTGGTTGGTTGGTTTGGCATATCCATGTCATCAGGGAACACTCAGCTGCTCACTGCTGCAGCAGACACAGCAGCAGTAGCAAACAAAGGAGCACATTTCATTTAACACACATATTACTCTTTGCTAAATGTGTGTGTTGCAGGCATGCAAAATTATCATGGAACCTGAGATGATAGTGGGGACTTTTCTTTGAATTTAACAACTGGGATTGATTGGCTATTCAAAAGCAGAAAGGAAAGAAATAGACTTTCCAGGTTGAATTGTTGTGTTTCCAGGTTGAATGAAGTTGTGATGTGCTTGTGCAGAAAAGAAGGTAAATGTTTTCTCCTACTGTATAACATCTCTAAGATTGAGGTGCATGTATATGTTGGAAAGATCATAGAATCACAGAATTATTTATTACTTATTATTTAGAATTATTTTGGTTGGAAAGGACCTTTAATATCATTGAGTTCAACTGTTATTCCAGCACTGCCAGGTCCACCACTAAACCATGCCCCCAAGTGCCACATCTATATATCTTTTAAATACATCCAGGGTTTGGGGCTTGACAATCTTTTCCAGGAAGAATTTTTTTCTAATATCTAATCTAAACCTCGGCTGGTGCAACTTGAGGTCATTTTCTCTTATCCTGTCTCTTGTTACCTGGGAGAAGAGACCTCCTTTCAGGTAGTTGTAGAGTGCCCTCACAATCAAGCCAACAATGATACCAAAGTCATAAGCTTTTTTTCCTGAAAGTTTTATTTTCTCCTGTCTAGAATTGCAAAATGTTAGTAAGGCAGGAGAAAACTGCTGCCTGTCACAATCTCTTGATCACTTGCTCTCTGATGAGAGAAAAGTTTGTCATCCTCCACACAAGATAACGGAAGTGACAAAACAGAGCTGCAGATTCTGGCCTTACACAGGAAGCAAGGAAAGGAAAGCAGATCATGTAACACCCCTGCCTATCAAAGSTGGCGAAGGTGAAGATTAATAGCTGGCATATATCAATGTAAGTATAGGCTGAGGCAGAACAAAAATGTTGTTTTTGAGGCCTCTGCATTCAAATCTATAAAACTAAGCCTGGCTGCTTTGCTCTGCAGCTACATAAAAAGAAATCAAGCACTAAACTAGCAAAAAAAAAGGAGCAGTAAATTTTTTAGGAGGAAGCCTTTCATTCCCCAGAGTACAGCAGTCATTTCAGTGAGGAGTACATGGACAGGCTGATACGCTGCCCTTGTAATACAATTTGGAAAAACAAAATCATCTCTAATGAGCTGCAGCTGAGCAAATCATTATTCACCTCAGAGCTCTTTTTATCAAATTATATTTTAGCCAAGCACTTGCAAAATTGTGAATAATGCTGCTGTGGAAAAAGTTGAAACAAAATTACAGTATGAGCAGAAGCAGCAGAAATGCATTTTTATGGCTAAATTATTAGTTAGAAATGTAAAGATTCACCTGCATAAGTTCCCATGCTCCTTTTAAGTGCTAATATTTTGACACCAATGTGATAATTCATATGTAGATTTTTTTCTTTCTAACTCTCAAGAGTTAAGAGATATTTTAGTTTTCCAACTTTCTCTTTCCGATAAAAAGCACCCCAGTTTGCATCAGTGCATGCCATATTAGGTGTTATATCACTCAAATTGGCACTGTGTCCAGCTCTGGGGCCCCCAACGTAAGAAGGACATAGACCTGTTGGAGGGAGTCCAGAGGAGGCCTACAAAGGCCTACAAAAGCTCCAGAGGGCTGGAGCACCACTCCTATGAGAAATGGCTGACAGTTAGGATTGTTCAGCTGGGGAGAAGGCTCCAGGAAGATCTTATAGTAGCCTTCCAGTASCTTTTTACAAGAACATGTAGTGACAGGACAAGGGGGAATGTCTTCAAACCAAAAGAGGGTAGATTTAGACTAGATATTAGGGAGAAATTCTTTACTCTGAGTGTGGTGAGGCAGTGAAACAGGTTGCCCAGAGAAGTTCTGGATGCCCCATCCCTGGAAGTGTTCAAGGCCAGGTTGGATGGGGCTTTGAGAAACCTGAGCTTGTGAAAGGTGTCCTCGCCCATGGCAGGGGAAACGGAACTAGATAATTTTTAAGATCTTTTCCAACCCAAACCATTCTATGATTTTATGAAATTACTGCTTTATTTTTATCACAACAACTAAATGTAGAATTTCATCATCCAGGTTAAAAAACTGTGCTACGTAAGTTTATAACCTGGGCTGTGTTAGTAGAGATTTTCTGATATTACTGGAGATATCCTTCAGGAACAAAGTTTCTTGATAACAGGCTTTAGCCTTTGTCATTATTTATGAGCATAATACAAATCTCTTCCAAGCTAGAGTGTACAAAAGACATGTAGAGGAAAACTCACTTTAGGCAAAAGGGCTATTTCAGTGTGTAGTAAGACAGTAATACATTGCTAATATTTTTCCCAGAAGATCCCTCACAAAATTATCGTTTATTTTTTTGTAATTCAGTAAGTCCTATTGCTTAGTATGAATGTGTAACAGACTAGAAAATAGAAATAACTCATATATTCAAGTATTTCCTCCATTTTCACAAAATCAGTTTCTAATATCCATGCTAAGATTTTTCTTGTTAATGGTTTTCATTAAAATGGTCAGAAAAGTTTCAATATTCAATTCCTAAGAAAGCTCATAAACTGTGAAATCTCATTGCTCTTCCATACCTATTTTAATCTCATTTTAATTTTCTGCATTAGCTCCCATTCAAGTCTTTTGTTTCCTGGTTTTTAGATTTTGGGCAGTTGGGAAGGAGGTGAGTGGTTTCTTGTTTCAGTTTGTTTTTTTCATTTTGTTTTGTTTGTTTTGCTGTTTTTTTCTAATTTAGGTGGCTATTATCCATAGAATGGATTAGGAACAGATGAAGAAGTCTTTAGCTATGCCTCTTTGAAGGGGGATAATGTAGGATATTCCTGATGCTAGAGTCTTGCTTCTTAGTCTTATTGCTTGTACTGTACATAGACTTCAAGAGAGTATGAAAGCAAAATTAACTCTTATTTGAGGCATTTCAGTGAAGCTTCATCTTGGATACCATCTTAGCTAGGCCTGTGGGCTCCTAATCACTGATTCCATTCTTGGCCCTGTAGTCACTCCCATCCAATCACAGTACAAATAAATTTCTCAGTCTCAGGAAAGATTTTACCCTGTTTATCCAAATAAAGTAAAAAACCCCAAACCACACCTCAGAAGATGCTAGTCCAAATTAGCCAAGCGCTAGGTAAAGTAGACAATTCTACATAAAATAATTAGGCAGACCATTTTCTGCTTCCAGATCAAAAGAAGATAATGAGCAATGAGGAGCATACTTCATAATATTATACAGACTAAGTCTGGGTCATTAGATCATCATCTAATCTGTCTTTCTACATATAACAGTCCATTTAGCTACCAACAGATACACTTTAAAGAGATTAAAATATGTTAGTTAGACCAAAGTAGTTCAGTTTTCAGAAAATGAAACTATATGCCAAGGGTAGAAAGAGAGAACAGGCTTTAGCAAAGCCCACAACTTATGCTCTAGCAGTAATTGATTTGGTAAAATAGCCTGAAAACTCAAATTATGTCTATCCTACAGATAGGAAAAAATGCCCCAAATTCTGAGAATTTAACCTGGAGTTACAGAAAGAATGGAAATTCCTCACTGTTAACAAAAATTTGGTGATCAGTATGTGACTAAGCACTTTCCAGAAGGAACTGAAGAAAGGATAACCCCTGCCACTACATTTTATTAAACCTTATGGCTTTACTTCATCTCCATCCATAATAAAAAAGACACTTGGAAGAACTTCTTCTTGTAATCTCCTCTTTCTCAAGAACACATTTAAAAAATTGCACATCATTGCGCAAAATATTCTTCTTAGCTGCAAAGATGACTGGTAACAGACCCAAAACACTGTGCTTGACTAAGAACATTTTCTTAATGCAAAGCTGCAGATACTGCAAACACATTAGGAGACCGGAAGAAAACCAGAACAAAATATGGTGTATGAGCGGTGATGTTTTTTTTTCTGCTCATCAAGTTATTGCTTGATCCTCTAGGTTGATTCCAGGAGGCAAAGTATACCTATTTATGACTTTGAATTTTCCACTTATAGCGCTTTAGGACAAATAATCCTAATTAGGTTCTTTAAATATTATTATTAGAGCTAAGCAAATAATTTCCCAAAGGTTTATTTCATGGATTTGGGCATTTTTGTCTCTTAATATGTTCAGTGAATAAATTTCCTTATTAGTCAACCAGCTTTATAGGCTGGTCAAAACAGTATTTGCTGAATTCATTTGATGATTGACTTGTACCAAATATTGGATAAATTATTCATGACTAATTGGTTCCGTTACTCAAAGAGATCTAATTATCATTCCTAGTTTTAAAAGGAACCTGTACTCCATAGTGCACAAGGTAAAACAAACTAACAGAAGTACAGTCTGTACATTTTTAGCATAGCTGACAGGCATCATTCTCTTAACTGCTTTTCCTCAAACTCCTATCGTGGAGGACACTGTGTCCTTGAAAGGTGAAAACTGAGTGCCAATCTCCACAAGTCAAACCATTCCCCTTTACTATTTCATCATGTCCAAGTGCATAGTCTCTTCAGAGGCTCTGTAGTTATTATATTTTTACCATGCCAGGGATTTCCTGAGCTGTCCTACGGAGATGTAGGAAAATTAAAAAGGAAGAGTGGCTAGGCACTAATTCAGAAGACTGGAGATAAATTTCCTGCTTAATTGGTCTAACTCAGTTCTCCATCAACAAAAAATTGAGATGTAGTACAGACTGATCTCAAGAATCTATTGAGGAGATATATTAATTTAAGATTGTGAATTACTCTGAAACTGTTGCAAGAGAATATTAAGTATAATATTGAGATAGATATATATATATATATGTATATCAAAAAGCGGTCCACAAGTCCAGACAATATAACTTAACCAGTAGAAAACCCTGCTTTCTTCAGAGGTGCCTGCATCTGAAATGCCTACATCTGAAGTGCCAGGGCATGCCTATCCTGASTAGAGGTAGTAAGTCTGCCTGGCAAATTCTGTAAGTGACAGGAAAAAGCTATATTATTCATCTTGCTGGATGTTGTGAGCAAAGTATATTATCTTTAGCATTATGAGTGTGTTTTTAGCTTTACTGACTCTCCGTCTTTTCAAATAGACTTCCAAGTGGATTTTGAGATTAAAGATAGTGCCATTTTAACATGATTTACAGTTACCATATTGGTCTCAATACAAGTCTCGAGGCAAGTTGAAGAACATACAGCACTAGCCGGGTATCTGCTACTTTAATACCGCTTATTTAGGGTTGAAATTTGTCTCATGTCACTTCCAGGTTAGTAAACGAGAAAACTGTAAAAATACAAGATTTGTGCATGAGGCACTGAACCTACTGTAGTTACATACAGTAAGGAAAGTCTTCATGGGTCAATCACCTGTGGTTATGTGGTAAAATTCTACACTACATATGGCAAAGAACTGTGGTTTCCTCACGTTAAACTCTCTACCCCTCCTCTGTCCCAGAAAATCATGCTTTTATTGCCTGCTGACAATTGTCTCTCTGCTATGCTATCCTCTAAAGGATAGTAGGCATTGTTTGGGAGAGTGCTCACTGGTACGGTCTGAAATGAAGTCARGGAGCATGCTAACAGATACACAGTTAAACGGTGTAGTTGACTACAAGGACAGCTTTTAAGCTTATGTACTAGCTTATAACTATAAGCTTCCAGTTCAACACCTGTGTAGCCAGGTTAGCAGGGTCTGTGGCCAAGGTAGTACTCCATTAAACACCTTCCTTTAGAGAGTATTTTCCTAGGCACAGCTTCATGTGGATTCTACTATGTGATTTCTGGTTCTAGATCATATGTGGCTGGTTTGGAGGGCGAAGAGACAGGGACCTATGTCCCTGTACATTTGTATTCTATGCTTTAATGTACTAAATAAATTGTATTTATGTATATCAACAGCTTTACATCAACTCCAGGAACATAATTTTTTTGAAGACTATACATCTACTTTTTGTTTATGTATTTCAGATAATAAATGAAAAGGATTCAGCTCAGACTCAGATTTTATGGGAACATTCATAGAACTGAGTGATACCCTCCTCTACTTCTGGTGTGAGTTGGTAAAATAACTTTATTGGTAAGTTAAGCATACTGAGAAATCTCAAATGCTTTCATAAGCACACATATTTATTATAGCAACACCGTCTGTCAGCGGCTTCCTTATAAAGCCCTATTTTCAGGGATTTATGGAACTGACATATGTATCGTGGGGGGACAAGCCTACATTTGCAGGGCGATGACCTTATAGGTCTTTACCTCCGTTTTCTGTGATTCTTTAAATATGCTGCGTTGTTCACTTCGAGAAGCAGAAAGATGTAAGACAGACCAATTTTCTTTGTGAACAGCTCCCAAGTGTAAAAGAAGTCCGCTTTTCTTCTTTAATTTGTATGCATATAAACTAGACTGAAATTTTGTGCAGCAATAAGATATGTTAGGTCCTTATGTAATTTTAAAGAAGCTTTACCTATTTTTAAATGTTCTTCAGCAGAAAGAATATTTCACAGTGTGGTTTACTCATAATTAATATTTCGAATAAGGAAATATAAAAAAAAGATAAATCTGATCTAGGTTAGAAATGCCTTCTTTTGTTCAGCTAGGCAGACTTGTTGCTCTTGAAACATTATCAGTCCTCACCAAAGTTAGCCAGGTAAGTCAAACCACTGATTAGCATGAAACTGCATTTCCCACTGTTTGAGTAGCAAACCACCACAGACATAACATATGGATCTGCTGCAAAAGAATAAAATACCAAAATTATTAAATGCAAAACTGTTACAGCCAACTTAATGTGTTTTTGAGCACAAACACTAAAGAGAGAGACGAACATACCGGCAGCTTTGTAAAATAAAAAAAGTTTATATGTAGAGGGGGAAATTCCTTTGACAATGTATTCTGTCCTATTTTAAAAATAATTCTTGCTTTGGCCTACTCTGAAACTGAATCCCAGGCCTTCAATAAGTTGGATCTAAAGAAACAGAAATGCAGCTCAAAGGAATTAACCAAAATCTCCTTTAAGTAGCAATCCAAATTTGAGGAATGACAGCCAGGCTACTGCTTCTCAAGCCACCAAAGAATTTTAAACATGTTACAGAAGTCTTGCACTTGGCTGAGAGGTTGGGAAGTTATGAAGCACAGGGCTGTATTAGTGCACCTCTGCTGAAGGATAAATGGAGCAGTGGCCTTTGGAAGAGGATGCAGAGTAATAAGAATGTTGGTAGAACATATCATGCAGGCAAAAACATTCGTCCATGAGAATCTTCAAAGGCTCACTTCCCACTATAGTATTAACCTGGCTGAATGTTTCAGTTAGGGACGTAGAGGGTAATCAATATACCTAACATGTACCATGGTAGCATATTTATAATGCAATATACCTAATGTATTACATCTATTCATATAAACATATTTAGGCAGTACATGAATGTATAATGCTTATGCTTTTCAAAAAAACTTTTTGTCAGGCATACTGAAAAAACCCAAATAGTATTCCTTCATCTAGAGTTACTTTATCTTTTCCTGCACTGCAATAGCTTTACCCTATAATCATTTCCTATTGTTGCATCTGAAGGTGAAGTTCTAAATTTGATAGCAAAAAGAAATATCGTTCCTGGCTTCCTAGTCTGCAATTAAAGACTTCAYGGTATTACAAAATTCTCAGCAAGTTGCTTTTCCAGTAAATCTCATTTATTCACTTCTCATTTTCTAATAAAACAAAATATGTCTTACCTCTGACCCCTATAAAAATTTCATACAGTGGACATGAAAGAAGGGAATCTGATTCATTTTTCCACTTCTACAGTAAGAGAAGGGTTATTTCACAAACACTAGCATTATACAAAATCAAAATAATACCATTAATATAAATTATTCTTTTTCAGATCTATTTTCCTCCTGGCATTGCTTATCAGAAACCTAAGAGTAAATAAGTAAGTTTCTTCTCACACCAATGATCAGTAATGAATAAACAGAGCAAGTACTAAAGCTGACTTTGCACCTACTGAATGCTGCAAGTGTCTGTACTCATTTGATATGCATCTAGCAAAGCTTGGATGTTCCCAAAAGGCCACTCCATGAACACTGAGAGAGCAGCGTCTGCTAGTGGTGCCTGTAAGACACAAAGAAGACAGAAAATATTTATATAACTGAGAGCAATTGGAAAGAATGAACTTTATTTAAACTATTTTCCATGTGCTTTTAAAAGCACACACAAAAACAATTATATGCGATGATCATCATTACATAGAGAGCAGTATAAGATTCTGAGACACATTTCAATGTTTACTTGATTGCTTTTTAGCAGTGTTTTCTTGATTAAAAAGATTTTTATGTTTTCCTTCATTTTCATCACTTTGTGTGACAGATCCAGTCAAACTGATTTCTTGTCAGCGTTTTCACTCCAGCTATAATGTGCATATGTACGTGTATACATATGTATATGTACAGATATATATACAAACACATATACACCACAGACCCATGCATGTATGTAAGCTGTAAGAGACAGTATATGTACATGAGTATATATGTATGCATATTCATAGGTAAATATGCAGGGTTTATATAGATATATTCACATATATGCATATTATATTAGTCTAGTTATCTAGGACAAAAAGCAAAATATTTCTCCCCTTTTTTGTCATCATAAAATTTCAAAGTAGTACTGTACCTGTGGCATTGAGAGGACATCGATTGAATGCCATGTCCCCAGCTGGGGTCCTTTTCCACACCATTGACATCAAATAGTCTTCAGGACATATTTCGTAAGGTGCTGTGATTTATAAATGAGAATTTAAATGGAAACATTAACATACACCAGGTATTTTATATCAGAAAAATAAGTGTTCAATTTTATCCTACTTTTTATCCTACAYGTAGATGTGTATGTTAACATAACGTGGTTTAATTTTAAGTTTGAAGTACAAAAGTACAAAAATGAGAACCCTGAAATTTTTTATACTTGTCTTTATGATGGTATCTATTTCAGATAACCTTTGCCTTTACTCTCTCCAGCAAACAAGCACTTTTTAGGTAGTAGCAGCAATGTTAATAGGTTTGAATCTTTCCTTGTTGCTCTATTTTGATCAATAATATTAAGCAACTATCAGAAGATGAAGACACAAATTGTGATAAGTTATGATGCTTATCTTAAACGAAAATTTGTAAAGACTTTCCTAAAATTGAATCTGTATGTGAAAGAAGCAGTTCTGAAAAAACAGTTGAAACATTTAATGTGCTAAGGGTGCTAAATGAGGGCTGTATATTCTGAAGGTTATTATAACCAAAAAGCAGGTTATTTCTTTGAAATACAATACCAGTACAAGATGGTAATTAAGCAAGTATAGTCAATAATGTGGGATTGAGTGTCTATAAAACAAAGTAACCTTTTTCTGCTTATTGCAATACCATTTAAAGGGAAAAAATATTGTCACAATTTTGTAGTTACAGAACTGCATGGGAAAAATAAACTTCAGCAAATGCTTCAAGTTTTATTTTCATATGGTCATGACTACAGATTCTTTCTGCTCTTTGGATGTTACTGTAGATTCCAGTTGATGACTTTTGAGTAAATTAGATTAACACAGAAAACATCTGGCTGAAGTAATCTCACAATTTACATCACTGACATGTTAGTTACTGAAATTTAATTCACTCCAAGTTTAGCAGAGAAAATCAAGAACTGTTTATTATTATATGTAGTTCCAGAAAAAAATGTAACCCTGCTGTATTACAGCAAAGTGGTTACAAAGCATGAAAAAAGAAAATAGAAAGGAAATTCGTTCTAGCAGATGGTGTGATAAGGCAGAAAGCAATTCAATGATTCACCCATGGTTGCACGGGAAATCTCTAGCAGAGGCAGGAACAGACTACAGGTTTTGCCCATCCCATTATCTAACCCATAAAATTGTCCATCTTCCCTGTTTTGTACTTCTGCTGACGGAAGTGTGAGCAAGGGAACGGAGTAGACTTTTGCACAAAGCTGTACCCTCTCTTTGTAGAGGACAAAGAATACCTAGCAGATGGCTCAGTAATACTAATATGAATCACAGTTGGGCAGAAAAATTGCTTGCTAAATTTGCCTCACCATCAGCATTCCTGAATCGTAAATCAAGGCAGTTGGTGCTGCTAAAAAAGCAAGAGATCCATTAATGGCAAAACCCAAAGAAAGCCAGTCATATTCATAATCTAGAATACTAGCCCTGCTTCAGATATGCCCACAGAGTGAATGCACTAGGACAGTTACACTGGGAAAGCCAGATTTTGATAAACATAAGCCATCTGGTGACATAAGCAAATGCAATTACCATTCTATTATGACATTATAAACAAAAGAAATGTTCTGTTTTGGGGAGCTTAAATTAACATAATAAGGAGGTAATATTATAAATTACATAAATTTGCTGGAGATCAGAGAACTCTCTCTTTGACAACTATATTTGTTATGCAGCAGTGCTGTGTTCACTAATCAACACCGTAGGTGTTGATTGTCAGAACTAAAACTCTTACTTCCATCCACATATTGAATGTTAAAAGTGGGTCTTTTTCTGGAAAAAAATATATCCATGCATCTATATGCACACTTAAATACACCATATTTTCCCTTTTACGTTGGAAAGCCACAGGCAATATCGGAGATTTCCCATCTATTTGGAAGGGCACTAGTGTGCTTTTGTACTGAAGTTTTCAGAACTCAAGATTATATTAAAACTTTAACCTAGTGCCAGAGATAAACCCAGCACTTGTATGTTGTGTTCAAAGTAAAAGGCACTCCCAAGACCCAGAGTTATCAGGAAAGAGGTGTGGGAGCAAGCTGGAACTTGGAAGAGGTTTCACTTAGCCCAGGCAAAGAAGTTTTCCTGGTCCCTGGCTGACTCTTGGCCTTTTAATACCTTGTATAAATAACACTGGATCAAGAAATGCTGCGCATGAAAGACAAACCAGTTCTTCACAAAGCTAAAGAATATCTGGCAGAGCTTACTCATCAGGCATCCACCCACATTAAAGCATCTGTGAGGCTGCAACCCATGTTGCTCATGGAGACATTATAGTCACATCGGAGTCGGATCATATCTGAGTTAAAAAGCCTTATTGATGCTGCTGGCTCTTCTCAAGGCCAGTTCAAGTATTTCTGTAACTATGCGACAATTAATTCATAACACACCCACAGATAAAGTTTGCTGTACAAAATCATAGAGAAACATTAGAATTTAGAAGCAAACAGCAAATACTGAGGTAAAATTTGCTATAATCGGCAAATAAAAGGCAGACCTCTTTCACTTAAGACGTGAATCGGTAGTATCTTCCCACACAGAGCATGTTTTAAAACGTACCACGTTATACCCCTGTAATGATAGACCTGAATTCATTCCACCTAAGCACAAACACTCAACAAAGTCAATGGTCTAGAAGCACAGTCTTCTTCTGACATTACAGGAGAGAGGACGTGCATGTCCCAGAGGCATTTAACCCACTGGGATCTGTGGAAGCTCTACAACAGACAAAGCAAGAGATACACATGCAGCCTCACAGAGTTCACCATCTACCTAGGCAGATAACAAATATGGGAAAGGGTTATGAATGGATGAAGCAAGTTAGCCTACGGCACACAGTAGCTCAAATGATGGTAGAACTACAGCTTCTCTCTTGAATCCGAATTCAGTGCCTCAGCCAAATTATCTTAAACAAAGGCAATAGGAAAAAAGGTTTTGAACATCATAGAATATTACTATTTAGCTGTTGCCAATTATTTGAATCTTCTCCCTTCTCATATTCTATCTTATCTATCTAATATCGCTCTGAAAAAAACTTCTACATACAGTAGGAAATCATTAGCTAGTCTTTGGTAGCAGTCGTGCACTCTTGTCTTTCTGTTAACTAACAAGATAGTCTAGCACTGTTTTCAGTAATATTTTCGTCTAATGAGTTCCTATATTAGGTTTTGTACTACTGACAATACAGTTATGAGACAAATGTTGAGAATCTCTTTTGAGTAAAATCTGGGTAAAGAATTAATATTGGAAACACATACAGAGTTAATATAATATAGATTTAACTATTATGGAATTAAGTATTCCTGGAAACCAATATTGTATTATTGGAACCTAATATATTCTTAAAGCTGTCACAACAACATGGTCCTATTTTTATAAAAATAAATGTAAAGAAGTCTTCTATCCTGAATGCTGCTGCACTTTGTTTTTGGTTCTCACATCTCTTAATTTTTACTGACACATTTGGTGGAAATTACCATATTTCTCTCACACGTTCTTCTAGAAGTTTCTGATCATTTTGCCATGTAACTTCCTATCAGATATCAACTGCATTTTCTTTTGTTATCTAGCTGTCTCCATTATTCTTATGGGACAGATCTCGTGTTCATTCATCTCGTGTAAGTTTTCCATGGTGACTCCTGAGTGACTAGATGTAGCCCTGCATTTTGCAGTTCTTCAACTAGCTGCTTACCAAATCTAGAAGGTTTTTTACTTTCTCTGACTTGTTTCCAATTTCCTGAAGTTATGCTTCACAGAGCAATATTTTGAGTGCAGAGTACTGCTGAGCTATTACAAGTGAAATTTAACTTTAGACATTTGGGATGCAGCAAAAGAGCAGTAACTGAACCCAAAATATCTTCAGATCTTTGTTTTTCATTCCCAGAATATTACACAACGGAAGGAAAAAAAACACAGTTTCAAAATTTATAACTGTGAATAAAAACAAAGCAAAAAGAAAGATACTCAGAATTTGTCCAGAAACCCAGCTGTTTGAGAAACAAACTTTCAGATAGTAGTTCTGAGCCTGCCTCTCTTAGTGCTGCTTATATTCAGCTTCTATGAATGTAATTCAACCCGTGCCCAAATTATTTAGAGAATCACTGAGAAACTATGAAGACAATTTTGTATAATGTTCAGATAATGCAGAACTCAAACTACAGAATGTCCAATCAAGATTTTCAGTTATCAAGTAAACAGCTCTGTTTGTAAAGCATTTTATTAACATCAGCCACTATAATAGAAAAAGGCTTTATTAGCCTTTTGCTTCCACAGTTTAAAGTCAGCTATAATTTAACTTTTTGTAAGTCTATTGACCTCTGGGTGATACAAGCAGGTGCAGCTTCATACTCTTTACGAAAATATTACACAGATCTACAGATCTGAGGATCTGGTTTTATGCAAAGCAATGCTAATACAAAAAAAAAAAAAAAWCAACATTTTAGTTTCTCACATTTTCCAGTGGCTTACATAGAAAAAGAAACCAGTGAGACAAAAGTATCTTTTCTGAGCTATTTTAGGGCTATGGAAGAAAAGCATACAAATAATGAAATTTGCTTATACTTTGAACAACTCTGTATAGTACTTTCCAATTTTACTTCATGTTTATATATAATTGTTGTATATAATTATTTAGAATTTTGGTAAATTATCAACTCTCTACATTTAAATCAGAGACACTTCAGTAAATATCAGTCTAGAAGCATATAAATTAAATCTGCAATCCATGCATAATCGTCTGCACAAGTATAGCTTGTTAAAAGGTTCTTTAGGTTATAGTTTCTATAAGCACACTGATTATAATCTGGAATTAATCAAGTAAATAAATAAATTTACCAAATGGCAAATAAAGATCTCTGTGCCTTTGATTTGTAAATACATCTGTAAAATATCTTATTAACAGCAGGTGGCAACCTTTGAAAATTGGACTGCAGCAGCATGGTTTTACTTTTAAATATACAAATGCAAATTATTTCAAGAATGGTTTTATAAGCAGAAGCTAGTTCATCTGACTCTCTGCTTATTGAGAAAATTCATATTAATCTTCTATTAGTGTTGTGCTTTTATAGAGGAAGTCTGCATTACCTGTGGAAATTAGTTTGCTTAGGAATCCAATGCAAATACTATTTTGTACTGCTTTTCAAATAATGAATTTTTATTAAAATTAAAGAGATCATTTTAAAAGCAAGTTAAATTCAGTGAACTTCGACAATATAGTGTTATAACTTTCCAACTACAAATAGTCTTTTTGTTGTTCTTCTAATGTAAAGAGATTAATTTGATGGCTGTCAAGGAATAAACATGCTGCCTATGAAAATATGGGTTTGATAACACAAAATTCACATTTGATATATTTCTCATTTCCTGTCACAGAGCATCCCTGCCATTTAAGTCCTTCTCTGACTACTAGAGAACACAGCCAGCAAAACGTCCAGATTGCTAGATTGATTTTTTGCTGCTTCCTGGCTTGCAGTTCAGATCACGTAGTTTCCCAAGTGAATGGCTAAAATATCCTACTCACACCTTATTTTGTTATCTTTCACGTCTTCAACAATACGTTCTTTTACTTTAGGACAATCTGTGTTTACTGATAAATATTATCTGATTCACCAGTTRTTCTTCTTTATTCACCATTTTTGAAGAAGCTCAAAAGTATACTTCTATTAGCTTTCAGTGGGAAAGACTTAAATCTGTTGGGAGGGCAAAGTAAAAAGTGATGCAAAGTAATATATTTAAGCATTATATTAAAATGGGAAAGATGTGTCTTTCTTTTTAAATTACTTTCCTTTTCATAAAATTTTGCTCATGCATTGATTCATTTATTCGTTCTCTACATTATGGTAGGGTTCACTTTATCCCTTATTTTTACTGCACTGAATTTTTCCCCAAATGTATTACAAAGACGTCACTTATACACTGGATAAAAGGAATTCCAAATTACAAATCCAGCCCTGATATTCTCAGATATAGTGCATTCAAAGAGAATTTCTGTAGCAAATCATTAATGCCCCAAATACTATAGGCATTCCTAGACATCAAATATTTTTCTGATAACTTTTTTTACTATGGTATTTTGCTTTATTCAAAACATGGTTCATTGCTCCTATGTCCAATTGGGCTAATTTGCACCTAGCTGCATAAACAGAAATCTACTGAGAAAAATAGCCGTGACTTGTCCAAAGCAAGGCCAGATATGGCTCTTTATGGCTATTGCTCTATGGACATTGATCTTCGCTTTCCTAAAGATGCCCATTAAAGTAGCCATATTGTAGTGTAAACAATAACAGCAAGTATATTTTCATCTCACCAGGACACCTCTGTTCACTGCAGCGTCTAACTTCCTCTCCGGTTCCTTCACACTGTTGCCCAGTCACAGCAGCACCTTGACAGATCCTTATTCGCCTCTCCCAGCCACCATCACAGGATTTGGAACAGCCACTCCAGTGGCCCCATTGGTTCCACTGGCCATTTGCTGTTTGGAAAAATATAAATACAGTGGTGAAATGATGACAGTTATGAAGGAGAATTAATGCTTTTTAAAACATTATTTGTGTAGTGCTGTTGTACAGTAATGACACCCATTTACAATGTGCATAAGTACTCTTAAAAAAAACTAAGTAAAAACATTTTTGCATGGGATACTTTAAGATCTTGATTTTTACACACTCTGGCAGAGCAAATGAGGCTTAAAGGTAAGTACACATAGAATCTACACACCCTGGAAGGCTGCTTTTGTACTGTCAGAGGATCAAGAAGTAGTCTCAGAACAAAAGGGAATTAGTTCATATACATTTACTTTCTAGGTTTATGAAAAACTTCAGTGTTTTGTGCTTCAAACATATCTGCCTAAAACTGCTGAATGTCCTTCAAACAAAACCAAAAAGTTGATGTGCAGCCTGTCAGGGCACATTCTTTAGCTTTTAACCTCATCAAATAAATAAGAATGAGGCCCCAGGACTCACAGAATCACAGAATCATTAGGGTCAGAAGGGACCTCTGGAGATCATCCAGGCCAATCCCCCTGCCAAGGCAGAGTCACCTAAAACAAGTGACACAGGAACACCTCCAGGTGGGTTTTGAATGTCTCCAGAGAGAGAGACTCCACAAACTCCCTAGGCAGCCTGTTCAGGGCTCTGCCACCCTCAATGGCAGATGTTCTTACTCAAGTTGAGATGAAACTTTTTGTGTTTTAGTTAATGACTTCTTTTGTGTTAGCGTCCCTGTGGGTGCGGCTGCTCTGCCCCTCACAGCCTGCCGAGGCCAGACTGCCATGTACCCCCTGCTCCGGCGTGGAGCTGCTGCCAGTCCGGGCGCTCGGTACTCACCGGTGCACTCGGGGTTGTAGCACTCCCGGCTCTCGGCCCAGGGCCCTCTGCACTCGGAGCCGCCGTGGGCCGCAGCCGTGCACTGCCTGCTCCGCTGCTGGGTGCCATTGGAGCACGTCACCGAGCACTGGCTCCACGAGCTCCACTCCTGCCACTGTCCGTCCACTGCCGCGGCAGCCACAAAAGAGAGGGACACAGCAGAGTTACCAGCGGAGCCGGGCAGGGGGCCGCAGCCCCTTGGGCTGGGCCCGGCCTGGTTTCTTACAGCAATCAAATACAGAAACTGACATTATGAGCCGCTTTAAAATAACATAAAACTGTTTTCCTTTTTCTTCCAGTAAAGAGTGTTCCATCTCCTCTATTTGTACACTGATATAAAAAAAAGGATAAATAATGATTTTGGTCACATACAGTTTGAAGGGCCTTATTAAAAACAAGGCCTTATAAAAAAGACTGGTCTTGTCTTTTTAGGCAAAAGTGAGGGCCGTTCTTGTATCATGTAAATAAACCCTGAGCCCTTTGAAGTGATTTATAAGAGCTGCAGTGATAGTTCAGATAGGTCAGATTATATGATTATTGGTCATGATTGTGAAACTAGGTGTCTTTAGTTGAACACGAAAAGGAAAATGGGAGTTACCACTTTGCCTCACATACAGTCTCTCTTCTCTATACTTAAAATGCTGAATATATTTTTATCATTCATCCTCCCTGTAAGGTAAACAATCCCAGTTCTTTGACATTCTTTGGAGATAAAATGCAGCAGGACAGAAACCGCCTGCCTGCCTTCCTCCCTTATCAGGTCTGCTGTTGTGTTTGCATATTGCATAATCTTAGTTCTGATTTGTCAAGTTAAATGTCTAAACAATATGGAAATGGTGAACAGTTCTGTATTTAGCAATTTGTATTAGCCCATGCATTGGAATTTGGATGAATATTCTCCTCAGTAAAGGTTAATGACTGTTATTTTTAATTTTTTATATCAGAAAGCTTCTTGAGGTAAATGAAAATATTAAAAAGCAAGATAATAAAAAATATAAACCAATTAAGCTTCCGTACAAGTGAAAAACTATATGGTCTATAATAATAGGACTAGACAGTATGTTTGAAAACAGGCAAGCATTATGAAATGTATTATGACTAATTGTGCTAATTCAGGATCCTGCATTCATATAGACTTCGGCAATCATCAGTTCCTCATTGCCCCTGCAGCTAAATATAAACTCAAAATGTAGGTTCTAGTATAATTTTGATTAATACTTGCCCTTGAAAACCTGGTTCTATAACTACTAGTGCTATAAAAGCACCACCACTATAAATGAGGAGTTTCACTTGGCACACTTGCCAAACCCCGTTTTCAGGATTTTTCCAAAGGAGAGTTGGAATAGCAGCTCCCTAATTTGATGGTGTTAATAACTAAAATAGGAAGCAATACCTTAAACTTAGTGATTAAACATACTGTTCTGTAAGGGTGCATCACCGCTCAGTGAATAATGGAGGTAAACTATTTTGCTGTTGTCAGATATTAATGACAGAACATTTCAAAGATACTATCCATATCCTGGTCCCACGATCTCAGCACCAGTGAATTAAGGAAACGAGTTTTCGAGGCTTTTCCCTAAAGTTCTGTATTAAATATTCTATGTAATTCCTGGTTGTGAACCACTTCTCAATGTAGATGCCTCTGAAGCTGCACCCTGATAATTTATTCAGCAGAAAATGGAAATCTTTCCAAACATTGAAGCTAGTTCCACTCATTAATCATAAAAGCTTTATGTGAAGAGGAAAACATTATGGAAATTACATTTGAATGCACGCTCTTCAGTTTTATTCGTTGCTATATAGTATTATTTAGGGTAGGAAAGATCGAATCAATTATTATACTGTCTTTGGAGAAAACTCATTCCATGGCTTCTGATATATATTTCATACATCTCCCTTATTTATCTTTAGGAGCAAATAGCATGTGAGTTTTCTATTTCAGAAATAGTGTTAAAAAAGAAAGAATTCAACATGAAGATTCCCTTAAAAAATTGAATATGCACATTGCAGCAAATCTTAGCATTAAGCAAAGTTTTAAAGTGTTACTTTTAAATGTAACAGTATAGAACTGTCTCTGAAAGTCATTTAGGTACAAATGACTGTTCAAAATCCAGAGTTCTCAAATAATTGTTTATTTTGACAGATTAGGTGTAATATCTTTTGTGTTTCTTCTCAATACTGAAGTGAATTGGATGCATTAATTTCTTCTCTGCTGCTTTATTGGCATTTCTCTTGTTGACAACTCTGTTTCATCCTCATATATCATATTAGTTACTTTGGTGTACATACATGTAAAATTGCACAGCTGCCAATTTGGCCAAAAACTGCATTAATTCAAAATTTTTGCAGCTGCACTCAGCACTAAGACTTTTCCTCAAATTTTGTACTAAATTCTGTCCTTTGCTGACCAGAAGAAAAGTAAAATTGAAGTTTCATAAAAATCTCAGAAATTTAGCTTTAATAAGGCACTAAGCTCCATTTTTTTCCTTCATCTCAGTTTTCAAATCATTAAACAACCATTTGCTAATGAAATGTCCATCAATCCTGTACAGGAAGAGCTCTTGTCATGGAGAATCTATTTTCAGCAGTGTTGTGAACTGTGGATGTTCCACAAACCCACTGCATGGGCAACCTTCACACTGTCAAACAGAACTCATGAAAGAAATTTCTCACATTACTGCTACCTGACACTTTTTTAATACCTAAGTAATAGAGTCAGTTCAATAACCACAAATTATTACTATATATAATCTTCTTTATGGTTACTGAACTTTTTGTAATATTCTGGTATTGTATGGAGACATATATATGTATACATGCATTTTGAAAAATTTGGTCTAAATCCTGATCTATAGACAAAAGGTTAAAAAACAATTTTGAAAGAATAGATTTTTTTTTTTAGTTAGTTTTAATTTTAGTGGACAGAAAGTTTAACATGAAGCCCAGGCATTGTTGATTTGGTTAGTGGTAATTTTTTGAAATTGGTTTAGCATGTAACTCCCAGAAATGAGGCACCTAAAATCCATACTGTAAGGGCTTAACTGGGATTCAAATAATGCCCTAGCTTGTGTGAGACTTTCTGTCTGTACACATGTAAATAATATCCATTTTGAATAAACTAGCAATTTAAATATTACTGTTTCGCAAATATGTTTGTTGTATGATGAATAAATAATGACAGTGAACCCCTAAGCAAACATAATTCATACAGATATGGTGGACACAAATTGTGTCCTCTGAATTGGACACAAATTGACCTCTGAATGTCTCTCTTTAAGCCACACTCAGAAAGTTGTTTGCCTTTTGGTTCTCTGAGACCCATCCTGAACCAAGATTTCTTACTCAACATACTGTGCCCTACAGAGAAAGTACCTTGAAGAAACTAAAAATTGTTTGCTTGTGTAGTATCTTGAACAGTTACCATGCTGACTATATGCTTTAACAATGAACAATATTATTCCATCTACTCACTGTGATTAATGATTTTTTTTTCCTATGTGCAAAAGGCTATGAAAGAAATCACAAACAACCCACATTAAATGCCATGTAACAAAGCAGAGTTGCTATATGAGCTCACCAGGGCAGAGTGCAATATTGCAAGGTTTGTGTTGTGTTTCAGGTCCATCACATGATCTTCCCCCATACTGGGGAGGTATACATGACCTTGTCCTAGTTCTTTGGCCTCGACCACATGTGAATGAACACAAACTCCAAGGTGACCATTCCTCCCAAACGCCATGTACTGCAACAAACCAGACAGATTTTAACCAGAAACAGACACACAAGTAACAGAAGGATTTCAAAATAACAAGATTGATATTTTAAATGGGAATTATTTTCCAACTTCAAGGAAATCAGTACATAGGTAAACTTTAGCATAGGAAACCAAATAATTTTTATAACTTAGTTAATTTCAATTTAATAATATTTTTTCTAAAGTATATTTAACTTTGAAATATTTCCTCTAATCTTTAAACTAATCTCACTACCACAGTTTCTGTTCCTTGACTCTTTTAAGCAAGATGACTTCCCTTTTCAGTAGTTATGACATCTTTGGTGTCTGACTTGATATGTTTAACAGCCCCAATTTTCAGGAGGCTAGCTTTTGTGAAAATGTCATATACTTTCTGTATCAAGGCAACTCTTGAAACTAGAAGCAATCAAAATTAAGCTTTCTTTTGAAATTATAGAAATAAATGAAATCATTTATTACTTATCAACATCACAAATTGGGGCAGTAATCTCAAAGCTTTTTCAATTGTTTAAATTCTGGTRGAAATATGGCAGCAGATGTGCTTGATTATCTTCCTCAAAAATTCCAAGACCACATAAGTAAAAGAGATATGTACCATTTTCTTACATGAACATATTCATTGATTTAACAGAGTAATACGTGCTTTACTCTTAGAAAAATGTTCATTCAACAAACTGAAAATACCTTCAGAATACACAATAAATTACAAACATATACCAGTATTTTTATATGCAAATATTTCATAAAATTATTATAAGAATTCATAG
The DNA here is from genome assembly GCA_018881555.1 of Amblyornis subalaris. Classification (NCBI taxonomy): domain Eukaryota; kingdom Metazoa; phylum Chordata; class Aves; order Passeriformes; family Ptilonorhynchidae; genus Amblyornis; species Amblyornis subalaris. The sequence continues at coordinate 939,787 of JACAXG010000002.1, read as the reverse complement.
AAGATGAACCTTTCTCTACTTTAAGCATTTTCTACTATAGGAGAAACTGATATACAATATCCATGTGAGCTTACATACCATATGCAATCCCTTTAAAGAAGAAATGCAGTGAAATTTTCAGAAAGTTCTCTAATATCCTATAGTTAAGCATGTACTGGTAAGATGATTCCATACATACATTGGTAAAACAGTTCTATATAAACTGAAAAATACTGCAAAACAACCTTTACTTATTTTTGTTCTACTTAAATAAGAGCAGTTGCATGGGTTTAAATTAGGCTATGTGAGAACAGGAATGTAGCGATGAGAACTGTAGTAATGTCAGGCATTTAAGAAAAATCCAAAGACTTAGTTCCCAGACTGAATATCACACTCAGTATCACATAACTGTTTCTGGAGCCCTGTCTGTTTGAAGGGTGTCTGGAGGGGGAAACTGTGTATAACATCTGAGTGTATCATTGGTAATGATTCACAACATTACAGATGAAATAGATTTTCTGTTTTGTCCTCAGTTTTTTCATCACTGTGAAAGAACTTCTCATATATAGGTTTCCTTTGCCCTGAAGGCACATATCACCTGCCCAGTTTCTACAAATACAACCCTTTTCTTGTAGGGATCAGAATAACATTTCCTGAGGTGAAATTCAGTTGCAAGGCTGTGGAAGGACATTCAGCTCCCTGGCATATTATCACAAATTCATCAGTAAGATCAAGGGGAATTCTGCAAGTAGGTAAGTTCTATTGCCTTTCATTAAAAGTAAGAAAAATTGTCATTTCAGATACTATGTTGAGATAAAAAGTTTGTTAGCTAACTTCTGAGAAATTGTACCTGACAGAAAATGTCAAGCCTTATTCAGGGAAGATTTTAACCCACTGGATAACAGCTCAATCGATGAAAGGTTTTCATTTGGTCACGTAAAACTGGTCAAAAAGACCACATCCTACATGGCTAGCCTTATTAAAATTATCTTACTCTAAATATCACATCCATCTGCATTATGTTAAAAAAATAGCCCTCAGGAACAGTCCAAATTAATGTTAAAGTGACAGATTTTAGTCTAGTTAGTTTAGAAACCTTGATTAATTGTGACATTTTTGTCAAAACCAGAAAATCTAGCTCTTCTAAAACTAGTAAATTGATGACTATACCTGCACAACACTCTTTAAGTTTCATCTGTTCTCAACAAGTACTATACTTTGAGAGCTATTTTGATTCAGTTAAATAATCTGAAGAATTTTTTTTCTCATTGGCAAAGTATTAGATTATGAATCCAGACACATCTCTAAGATTCCCAATTTTTATCATATGAGCAAAATTAAGGAGAAAACAATTTGTCAGATCAGATTCCAAACAGTAGCCAGTAATAACAATGACATAATTTCATCTCCTGATACCACAGTGGTTGATTAAAATGCTCAGATGCAACCAGAATTTTAAAAAAGTATAAAACTTAGATAAATAAAATTAATCCAAATTAGAAAGAGATTATTCTCTAGAAAAAAAATACATTAGAAAGGTCTTGACTCTATGTAGACACAGTGTGGGGTCTTTCAGGATACATGTAAGTTAAAGTCTATTGCTTAATTTGGAACTTTGATTCTATGCTGTCAAAATGTTCTAAGTTAGTTGTCTTTATTTAAAAATTACAAAAACATGTGCTGAGGGACTCTATAAAGATACTGTCTCAAACCAAAAGGATGTATATTTCTTCTGGCAAGAGCTGACTGCATRTTAGCAGCAACACAGAACAATTCTTTTGTGATTTTGGAACTGAACATAAGCCAAAACAAAAGGCTTCATTTTGGTTGGACTCAAAGCAGCCTCTGTCTGTTTGTGGTTTAAATTAAGCTGTGCCAAAAATTATCTTCTATGACAAATTTTAGGCCTTTAAGTAAAAAATTCACAGTACCTTCTTGCATATATAGACTTTTATATGTTAAACTAGTAGACCAATAATAAAGTCAAGGATGGAATAGGCATAACACTAAAAAACAACCAATGTCAGCAAAACAAATATCAAGGAGAATTAATTAGTTCAACGCATTATAGAAGTGCCCAGTATTATCCAGATTAGCTTCAAAAGAACATCTTAATTAAAAATTTCTTACCCCGATTTTCTTTCTGATATTTTATTTACATCTTCTTTCTTTAATACTGTTTTCTAAATGCAAAAAAAAACCCCTATAGCATCTGATGAGTTATAGCCAGATGAGCTATGCCAAATTACGCCAGATGGAGAGCTGGCCCGCAGAGGAGTTACTGTTTTCTATAACACAGTTTCAGATTCAAGATTCATTATTTGGGACAAAAATATTCAGATTATTGCCAGCTTATCTGTCAAAAACATTGCTAGCACAACGAGTTTGGATTACTGCAGAGCATCTTTCCCTTCTCTCTGCCACTCTGTGAACCTAATCATGTTGAAGTGAACACCCACAGTGTTCACAACACGCAACTGCTGTGAAGTGGGAGGAGGTGTGAGGCCATGCTGGCCTTCATCCTACAAGCATATTTTGGGAGATTTTTATTGGGGTTTAAATGCTTTTGATTTGTTCAGCTTTAAACTGAACAGATATTGAAAAACTCTTATGGCCATTGACGCTTCATTGTAAGTGGTACTGGTCCAGTACTGTTTAATATCTTCATCAATGACATAGACAGTGGGATTGAGTGCACCCTCAGGAAGTTTGCAGACAACACCAAGCTCAGTGATGTGGTTGACAAGCTTGAGGGACAGGATGCCATCCAAAGAGATCTGGACAAGCTCAAGAAGCAGGCCCATGTGAATGTTATGAGGTTCAACAAGGTCCTCCACATGGCTTGGGGGCAGCCTGGTTTCAACACAGGATGGGAGACAAAGGGATTGAGACCAGCCCTGCAAAGAAGGACTTCAGGGTGCTTGTGAATGAGAGGTTGGACTTGAGGCAGCAATGTACATTTGCAGACCAGAAAGCCAAACACATCTTAGGCTGCATCAAAAGCAGCATAGCCAGGAGGGAGAGGGAGGTGATTCTGCCCCTCTGCTCTGCTCTGGTAAGACCCCACCTGGAGTGTTGCATCCAGCTCCGGGGTCCTCAGCATAGAAAGACATGAACCTGCTGGAGCTGGTCCAGAGCACTGCAGCAAAGATGATCAGAGGGATGGAACACCTCTCCTATAAAGACAGGATAGAAGAGTTTGGGTTGTTAAGCCTGGAAAAGAGAAGGCTCTATGGAGACCTTATTGTGGCCTTCCACTGCTTAAAGGGGGCCTCTGAGAAAGATGGGGAATAAGCTTTTTGACAGGCCCTGTTGTAATAGGAGAAGGGAGAGAAAAAAGGGATATAAGTAAAACTACTTTAGCACATCACACCAGCCAAAGTATAGCTTTTGAGCATACAAGTGTTTGAAGTGCCTTAGTGTATTCCTGCTCCTGCCGTGTCTTGCTTTACCCCTAAGACTGAAAATGCTGAGCTTCAGCTAAATTTTGTGGCAAAAAGTGTTGAAGGCAATGGAGAAGGAGAAATAGAAGCAGTTGATCTGCAGGCATGGAAATTCCATGTTCTTTCCTCCTGAAATTTTAGCTGTGTTAGAAATTATTCACTAAACTGAAATGAATCAGTAATGGATCCTGAGGTGTCCCCACACACAGAAGAACCAGTGGCAACAAAAATTACCTGAGCTATGTTTTGTTCTTTACTATGCTGCAATTCTCTAGAATAGTATTGGTCTGAAATAAATATAAATAAACCAAAAATTATGTAAATAGCGGTTCCTTATTTTGCTTGAACTATCAGTAATACTATTTTGAAATTTAAAGTTCTATTTCAAGACATAAATATATATGAAGCTGGTGAATCCCATTTTCAAAATCTTCCAGGACACTGAGATCAGAGAAATCTTCCCAGTGAGTATCTTGGACAGCATACACAATATGTAAAGTGTATATAAAGGGTATATAATGGCAATAGGAAAAATAGTCTGAAAGCTTTGTATTAGTATGTGCAAGTTGAACAGGTTCCTTTGAAGCTTATGGATAGATGCATAAAGTATAGTACCTTAGGTCATTCTGCATACTTTTTTATGTTGAAGGAGCAACTTTTTGTTTAGGAAACATTCCAGCTCACACAATGCCCCCTTTTTACTAATAATTTTGTCAAACTTCTGTTTTAGATACACTAGTGTACAGACTATGTATTTTGTTATGCATGGACCAGGGATAATCCTGAACTATGCAACTCTCTGAATCAGGATACATAATAGAATGAGGACAGAGGATATTTGGGCTAATAATTAAAGGGACGTTTGAAAAATTAATGGAGCCGTGCCTAAGAAAAGCACATTTCTAAACTGCTAATCTTGCACACTGCCACACAGTAGTGACCCTTTAGTCAGACAGAGAACAACATAAATTAATAAGGTTATTGTAACTGTATGGAACAACATGCAAGATTGAGCCCAAAAGACTAATTATTTAGGAAAGGTAACTCGAGATACATAAAGACTATCAGAATCAGCTGTGGTGAGCTGAAAAGGAAAAGATCTTGGTGGTATAGACACCAAGAATTGGTAGCCTTGCTCATACTGGGCATCTGGAAACAAAAGATGTATCCTGAAGTATGAGGGTATAAGGAAACTGCTCCTTTGTGACCTGAGAAATATGGACCAGTCTTTTTGGGTGAGCATTGTTGAGAAGTTTGTGTGACAATGTAATTTTTAAGAATTAACTTTTTTCCAGTTTAAATTTGATGGCAAATTAATTACTTGGCTTTTGCATTACCTGGATTTTTTTGTTTTGTTTTGGTATGAAAAGTTTGTATCTCTTACCGGAGAGAATGAAGATAAAATTCTGAAAATTAGGTGATATAATCCTCTTTCCTCTTTTTGGTTAATACTAATTAGCAAGAAATCAGGCAGAACTGCCTCTCATTGTGAGAGATGGACTGCGTTTTCATGTTCATTCTTCACATAGTTTCAAATGAATATTTAAATCTATTTTTGATTGTTTGTAATGTTTGTTCATTTCTTTTATAGTTCTCTTCTTTCACTTCTTATTTTTGTACTTGAGAGTTCTTTTGCAATATATCCCACCTCTGGCAAAATCTAAGCTACCCTAACCAAAACAGCTGCCGTTTTTGTATGGAAAGACTTCCTTGTGTTAAAGTTTTAACACTTTTGGAGTGTTAAAATTCAGCTCTAACTAGGCATTTCTACTCTGAAATATTAGAAAATCTCATGTGAATTGCTTACCTAAAGCACAGTAGAAAAGCATTAGGTGCTGAGAGCAATTCTTATTACCGTCATGCTTTATCTAGAGACAACCTTGTAAGTTGCTTTCCATTACAGAGGCTCCCTAAATGTTTATAATGCTGATACACAAACTGTGATGGGATCACATATGTACTTGCCATTGGATATTTTTGAACATGCAGTAACAACATGAGAGTTTGATTCTACATATTACTACTCATTGAGATAAAGTCCAGGAGTTGTCTGTGTATGAGAGTTTAGTTTACTTCAAAAATGGAGTGAGCTTCCCTAGAAGCTGAAGATGGCTCACCACCCTCTTGGGATCCAGTGTTACAGAGACCAGAGGAATCTGTACATCTGAAGGATGGCATATAGTTTTTTTGCATTTCAGTCACAGCAGAGGAAAATTAATCTAGTCACGGGGCATATGCCTTCCCTCTTGCTTCCCATCACAGATTAATCAGATCCACAGGTAGAGTCTAAAGAAAGATGTGCCCTTTCAGCAACTAACTTGAACATGCTTGTCTCTTCTCCTTAGTGTATAACTACTGCTGAACTCCAACGATGTCCAGATCTCACAGACAAAAGGAGTAGGAAAACTGTGATGCAAGATACTGATGACCTTTACTGTGTGTCAGATGTAAGAGAGTTACTTTTGTCTGATCTTTTTTCCTTTGATGGGTAGCTGTTGCCCTTTCTTGCCAGAACAATGTAAAGGGAAGTCCATGAAGACATAACTGTGCATAGAACATTGTCTGGCCCATTGCCTAGAAGAGAGTATTCTAAATGGCAAAACAATTGCAGTGTCAAATAATGTATGTTAACTTAACCCACCCTGTTAATTAGTCTCTGCTTCTTAATGTATTCATGATCTGGATTTCTTCCCTAGTTTGTCTTTGTACTCATGCTACCATCTCTATTCTGAGTGAAAATGAGAGAATATAAACTTTTTGAAAAAAATATGAAACTGCCAGAAAAAAAGGTGTTCTTGTTCCACACCTTGTCTGTTCTGAAAATAAAAATAATAACCTACATGAAAAAAATTCACAGGTGAATAGAATTACAATTCTCTGCTTTACTTGAAATCCCCCTACAAAATCCATGTTAATAATAAAAAAATAATATATAGTTTCAAATTCTTATCATTATACAGTTCAAAAACATCCACAATTTTATTTATTGGCTGCTAACACTACCTGGACAGAGGGCAGTGTTATTGCAAACCCTTGATTCTCTTAAAGGGCCGCTGCAGTGTGTCCCGTAAGGTGATACACAAGTTCTGGTTCGCACCTGCGACCCTTGACCACAAGTAACTGAACACGTACTCCACTGGGCCCACTCTTCAACACCAGATTCACCTGTATTCAAGACAACAAACAAACATGAATATAGACATAAGTATTAATGACACAATTCTTTTTGCTGAAGCTCATTATCCTCTGCTCTTATAAATCAAAGAAAAAAGTACCACACCAAAATAAATATTTAAAATTTTATGGAGTAAAGCAGCTGTGAAAATGTGCAATGAATAGAAAACACAGACACCCACAATGCTGCAATCACATAATGCCTGTCAGAGAAGAACACTTTGATCTCTTAGCATCATTTACAACTTCATGAGAACTAGTGCCCTTCAACACTTCAGAAAAAACACTGCCCTCAGGATGCTAAAAGAACATAGACAAGTCTTTTTATATAATAGCGAAGGACTTATCTTTGATATTTATACTTATCCCTCTAGAATTAAGACTCAGTAACAGTTTAAGGACCCTACCAGTCAGGGAATTCCAATGACAAAACCCCCAAACAAACCAAACCCCTAATGTCTTATATATTCTTCAGCGGAGAAGTCATATAGCATTTGACTGGCAAAAAAACCCCACTTTGTTTACGAAATTTTAACCTGAAATGTGGGATAAGAACTTTGGTTTGATCATTTGCTGCACAGATCTACTCCTTGCTTTTGACCTACAGGTGTGCTGAATTCTTGGTGTGCTAGACCTCATTACTGCATAGAGTACATACTACTATGTTCAAAATTGTCAGATGTGATTTATTAATACCGTATATTAGAAAAGAGGAATTATTTTTTATTTTTGAGATGTAGAACATTATATTTTTAATTTTTGGAAGCAAGTAATGCATAAAGTCTTCTTGCATGGATGCTCTGGAAAGAATGCTTAAATTTAATTTTCATGAACAGCTATACACATTCTGCCATTCCTTTCCCAAAGGAATTCATGTTCAGAAAACTAGATCCCTTGAGAATTCTGAGAAAGCAAATACAAAAATAAAGTGAATATACCTCACTGAACAATTTGAGTAAATAGTTGTGCATTGATGTTTACCTTTTTCTATTAAAAATCAGCATGTAATGTAAAGTGGCAGCTCAAACCCCTATGACATGCTTGATTTTTGGAACAAATGGGATTTTGTGTTTTAAGATCAGTGGCATGATAAAATCTGCAGACTTGAACAGCTTACTTGAAATTTCAGTTATCTCAGTATACCTCTTGTCTTCCAAAAGTTTTGATACTGGTCACAATCAAGGGATTGTCTGCAAACCAGGAATATTCTGGTGCTATCTTCCAAGAATGCAGTAAATGACATAGTATTTCTTCAAACCATGCTTTGTAGCAAGAATCTGTGAATCTCTCCAAGCTGTCTTTTTTTTGTTTGTTTGTTTTTCTCCAGAGGTCAAGCATGAAACCTTTGCAAAATGATTGTCTCTGCTAGACTTCTAAGATTCAATTCTGAGGCCACTCAATGCTTTAAAAAAAAAATTGCTTCTTATTCAGTAAAAAGACAGAATGTTTTATAATTAGCCCACAAATCCCTCTGTTTTTTGTAAAATTATAAACAATTCTAAAAATTTCCATGGAAAAGGACAAAATTAGGAGCTTTATACACACAAAAATTCACCAGTGATTTTTGTAGTCCTTTTCTTTATTTTTTAGGTGAAAAAAAAGGAAAAAAACAATCACTGATTATTGTTTTAATAATTTTTCTAACATGAATTCAGCACTTTGATTAGGCAGTTAGATGGCTTGGGTTCAGGTTAGATAAAACATGCTAAATATATTTAATATGTATGTAGACATTAACAATTACAAAATATGTACTATAAGCCCTATGTACATGGTAAAAAACCCTTGTATTACTGTGGGTTTCTAGGCTAACAGGTTTTGTCTTTTCCTACATGTTTGAAGTTTGACTTTGCCTTTGTTAAAATGGTTTGGATAAAAGTCTAACAGCAGAAAAAGTCTAAACTATGTTTCTCAAGATGTTTGTCATTATGTAAAACAGTCATATATAGTCAGCGTAAACTATCCATTATCCAACACAAACATGCTAATAAAATACAGAAATTAAGAATTAAAAATTTTAATTTTTTGATCTCTTAAAGTGATAAAAATGTTACTCTTAACCCTTGGAATATGATGGAAAACAGCAACAACATGATTCTAACACTGTTGTCTAAGACTGTTGTGTGACTGTAGTGAGTGAATTTTGAAATTAGTATTAATTATTAGAAGTTCTGAGCATATATGTATGGTCCACTCACAAGAAACATAATCTCTCAATATACTTCATCGTATGTAAACAAGGCTTAAACATTTGCTGGAGAAATATCCACATTAACATGCTGTACAGTGCAAAAAGAGCAAAATGAAGAGAAAAAAAACCCATCTCACCAGCTGCTTTGCTTCCTTTTGTACAAGGCATTATGATATTTTGGTAATTTTTAAATTTTCAGAGTATTTTTTACTGCTGTAGGATGACTACTACTTATTTTAAAAGATTCGAAAGAAGGGAAATGTCTTCACAGATATATTGTATCATTGTTAATTTACCATTTTGAGTTTAGGCACATAAAGACTGCTATATTTTCTGGAATAAACCTAGGTTGACTACAAAATCTGCAAATATATCTTCCATTGTTTGCTTTATCTCTTATCCATTTTTTTCTTTTCTGAAATGAAACTTTCAAAAGGGCTACTTTTTATTTTCCTTCTCGTTTTCTGTTATTTGAGAACTCTTTTTTATATCAATCACATTAAATCTACAATCTCAAATTAGCTATTAGCAAGCTACCAAACTCTTATTTTCCCCTGCTGCTTGACACATAAGAGGAAACATAACTTACTGTATGGAAGGCCTCATTCATCTTGTGTAAAACTTACCTGCATTATACTCTCTAAATCCCATAACACCTAAGGGAAGGATCAGTCCAAACACATAAAATGACAAATATAGAACAATAAATTATTCACACCGTATTTTTTAATAAACGTTTTTACTGCCTCATATCACTCCCAAAACCCAGCAAAATGCATATTTTAATACCACATTTTAAAACTCTTCCATTCCCAGCAAAGTTTGGTGGATTAAGTCCACTATACTAACAGTATTAAATGCTTTTCATAAATCTTTTTCAGGACATTTCTCTATTCATATCTCTCTGCCTTTTTAAAACACACAAACATTTTGTTGCACTTTTGTATCTGTTTTATTATTACACAAAATAAAATATTAAGGCTTAAAATATAAAACCTCATAAACTCAGTATCCAATTACTATTAAGACTTCTTAGTACATGGGTAAATTAATGAGGTAGATATGTTAGAAAAAAACCTTATGAATCAGTTTAAGAAGGTATCACAATAATTTTATTGCAAGAAAAATGAATGCATTACAGGTGAAGAAAATATGTAATGATCACTACAAAGGAAAAACAAAATGAAGAAATGAAAATTAGTATGTCCAGAAAGAGCACAAGTATTATTTAAAATGTGTTAACCTACAGTATGGAAAATATAGATTTCCTCAAACTTGGACATCTAAATTTGTATGTTCACACATCTCACATGCTTTCAGAACAGGACCTTGAAAACCAATCCTGTATAATTTTGAACGTTCATCTCCCACTCCACACACACAGAATGTATTGGAAGGTGATTGTATAAGTGCTGCATTTGTAATGCAGTTCTCTTAACACCCATAATAGATGCACTGTAATGCATGACTATAAATTATCAAATGCGAGATTTGCGTGATATTATTAAAGTTTTAGGGATTTATATGGGGAAAAAAACCAAATAATTTTACTTATTTTTTGAGTAATTGTATGAATTCAAGAAGCAGCATAAAAGCAAAGGTGTTATTCTATGTAGTAAGCAACTAACATTCTGTATCTGAACTAGGTATGTAAGTGATAAGTTCTACTTGCCTAAAGAAAAACTGCATGGAGACCTAGAGAATTCTAGGCTCCCTTCTTCCACTGCATTTGCTTACAGTAGTATCTGGGAGTTAGCCATAAAAGCAATCCTATAGATTAATAGGAGGGTAACAGACTTTTTCCCATTCTAAATTTGTTACCAAACAGATCTACACTGATTGGCTACACATGTACTTAGATTGCTTAATATATYGATTTCTGCAAATCTGTTAAGTAAAGCACCCTACCACTAAGGAAGTCAACATGCAATATAACTAGAAGCAATTATAGCTCTTTTATTGAAGTGCATAAAAACTGGAAGCATTATGTACGACTGATGCAGGCATATATTCTAGGTTAGTAACTATGGAATATAGAGTAAGTTGTTTCCAATCCATACAAAAATTATGGGGCACAAGATTGTCAACGCAAGTAACTTACTGAAATGGAGTGTGAAGGGTACCACTAAAGAGTTAGATTTTACCAACAGATACACAGATGACTATTGAAGTCAAAATGGGCAGTAGTTTTGGTGTATGAGAGCCTAATAACACTCACCACTGAAATTTTATCACTGACCTCAAAGGCAGCTGTGGTAACTGTTGGTAACAGGCTTTTTTTTTTTTTTTTTTTTTTTTAAATTACTTCAGCACCAGGTTTCCAGTATCATCTTGGTATCTTTAGATAAAGAAGATGAAGTTGCTCAAACAAAATTAGAAAATATGTTTTAGATGAAAAACTGTTAGATAATTTGCACATCCAATTAAAAGCTACTTATGGCCAATTTCATTTAGCAATTATGAATCTGGAAACTAGAGAATAGAGCGTCGTGCTGGGCCAAAGATAGTAAAGGCTGAACGCATGCACATTAAAGTCACCCCAGTAATTAATTAATTTGATAAATGCCTAAAGCTGGGATTAGACAGTCTATTTATAAAGAAATTCTGAAACATGTTCTTAACATCTTTGAAAAAAAGTTAACATGTCACAGTGAGCTGTCCTGTGTCTTGTACATGTGAGACTGCTTTTACTACTAAAGAAATTCATGCTTACACTAAATGATTCAGTATCCACATTCACAGTGCAAGTTTTTGCATGATCTACCTAATTCTTAGCTACTTTATTTATGGACTTTAACTGGTGAAAAAAAAATAAATGATTCAAAAAAAGTATCAGCTTAGAAAACTGACAAATATGCAGCAAAAGATTATGGAAACATGCAGTGGTCTTGCTAAAATTAACAACAGTAAATAGAAAAAATGTAACTGATGTATTACCAGTTTGTGCCATAAATTTAGCAGCATCAGCTTGTTCCTGAGGGACCCTTTTCTCATGAACAGATCGAGGTCGCTGACTTTTAATTGTATGATCTCCCATCATTCCAAATTCTAAAGACAGAATAAAGGTTTATGAAAGCTTGTGTGTAGACATTTCTCAAAAGTCACATACTGTCTCATGCAATATGTTCCTAAACATACCTGGAAGTTGCTGGTAAGAGTCAGGCAAGTGATCATGGCAGTTAACATCAACTTAACTTTGCTACACTCAGCTTTCAAGAAATACTTAAAATTATGTCTGCAGATTTTTCAATATGATTTTATTTTATGAACCAACATCCAATGTAGTGACACATACTATAAATCAGCTGTATGACACAGGACAAAAACAATTATTCAAATGCAGACATTCTACTCCTATATTTTGAATCAGTGCAAATAACACCAGAAAATGATTGTGACAGTGTTAGACATTGCTGTGCTGTGGCAGAGCCTGCTGCTCCTCCAGAGAACTTCTATTTCTGCACTCGTCTTTCAGGCTGATGAAGCCTTCAAGAGATAACGAGTCATCTTTGGGAATGGTGGCAATGGGAAATGATAATAATTTAGCCAATGAACTGTTTAATTTTTAGACTGAATACAGCAGAACAAATGCTTGTGATCTGTTTCCTTCCTGAAACCTCTCAGTTAAAAAGACTATAGATTGTATCTTACCCTCCACATTGATTTTAATAGGGAAACCTATGAAAAATCACTGACATAAAGGCCCAGAGTATGGGAGACAAGAGTGCTTTAGTTGTTTATCCTATCACTACTGTCATTTTCCCTCTCATCCTGTGCAAGCCTCCTAGACTTCTACCGTAGCTCCACTTTTCCTTTCTGTAATGAAATGCAGAGAGTCCTTTGCACTTAGAGGGGGACTGCTGTGTCTTCACCACAGTTTCCTGTGATCCTCCTCAGCACACACAGCTGTCCACAGCTCAGTGCTAAATATTCTGTTTAAAAAAAAAAGCTGGGACTCTAATTCAGGAAGCATGTGCTGGGAAATGTGGGTTAACATTGAAACTACTTCAAGTACAATCACATAAAGTTTCTGATGAGGCAGAAGGTGTCTGAAACACTAGCAACACAAACATTAAAAAAGACCTTTCTGCTGGAAGGTTACCTTGCAAATGCTAAATTCAAAATTCTCCCCAATTTGTAAAGGCATGAAGATAATAAAACTTACCTTTCTGCCTCAAAAGCCATAAAGCATTATTTGAGATGTAAATGTCACTAATAAATATTATTTGCAAACACAGTGTTTTGATAAATCATTAAACACATTTAAATTTCTATTTAGAGTAAAGAAACAACAAAAGGTAAACTGATTTTTAAGGGGTCAATCAGGAGAAAGAGGTTTTTTCCTTTCTAGTAAACTATTAATGTATTTCTCCAAATTAGAGTTTATTTTTGTAAATATTCATTAATGGCACCACTCAAAATATAAATTGAATTATTCATTTGAGAACAGCAATGCAGTTTGCATTCTAAAGAGAATATTTGAAAATCTAATCAATAAAATATATTCTGAGGATTAAACATTCAACATTTTTAATACATCCCAGAAATAAAGGATAATTAAATTATATACATATACACACATGCAAATATAATATATATATATATGTATGTGTATATATACATGTGTTAAAAATTTTATGAATAAATTTTTACAAAATCCACCTCTTCTACAGCTCCTCTGATTTAAGACGGCTTTTTATTCTATGGAAATTCTCTTACTACAATCAATATTCAAACGTTAATTATGATTAGAATATTTTTACAATTTTTACAAGGTGCAGTACAGATGACACATTTAAACTGTAATTAATAACATGGTAATGGCAAGAGACTTTGCATAGCTTTTCCCCTGAAGAGGCTGTCAAAGCAAGGCATGTTTACTCTGAGTTTGCTGCCTGCACGATCTCACTTTGTCAGGCAATTTAGAGGAAATGGCACCATTCTTGCAGAAGACTTAGTTCTACTTAGGTTACAGAGTGCAATAATGGGAGACCTTTGCTAGAGGAAGGCTTTCCAGAGGCATACAGGGAGGTGGTGAATGTTCCGGTCCCTGTCCTGCAGCATCTTGTGCTGGGTGCAGGCACATGCAGTGTCCTGCAGGACAGAGACCACTGGTGAAGAGGCAGAGGGATGTCTGGGAGACCAGTTCTCTGGGTTGTGGATAATACCTGATGTAGCTCCAGTCACAACGATGGAGTTACAAATACCACCAAGCGTGATAATAATCCCTCAATTTTTTCATTTTTCCACTTAGCAACAACACATTTTCAATTCACTTCAACTATTGCTGATGGTCTTTGAGATGCACTTTTCAGCTAATCTCCCTTTGATATATTAAACGTTTACATAGTAAGTATATATTAAAGATAATTTTTTCATTACACAGATAAAAGTATTTTTTATAAGTTTTGTCAAAAAATGGAAGCAGACTTATGCAATACCCTCATTTGCATATTCAGCTGAAGTATTTAACCAAATGCCGCATGAGAACAAAAGCGGTACCAGGAAATGCAGAGTACTGGCATGGGTGAGGCCTCATTAAAATTCAGGCCTCATGAGAAAACTAAAAAAAGGGTCAAGAACATTTTTGTAATGGGATCAGAAATGTCCACCTTCTGTGTGTAAGTACAAACAATAGTCTCAAAATTGTTTAATCTAAGAAGCTTAACAGTAATGCCTTTTTAATGAAGCATTTTATAATATAATATCTTACTTAAGTTTAGAATAAATACTAAATAGAATAAAACTTTCCTTCGTTTTCAGATCCTAGGTAATGAACATAGAAGATGAATCCATTATGCAGTTTTTTCCCTCAATACTTCACAGAGAAGAAGTATTTAAATGGTTTCTGGGCTGGGAAAGCATTTTAACCCAAGTCTGCCTAGAGTATGACTAAACGGCACAGTAATTTCAAGGACTTGTTTGTGTGGGAAGGGTGGTAAGAACCATCCTAATCTAGGCAATGTCTGGCATAGTGGTATCCTGCAAGGTCAAGTCAGCATGATTCAAGAGCTGATATCTGGGATATAATATTAGATATTTGAATTGACATTCTGAGTAAAAGAATTGTTATCATTCTTACTCTTCTTACCTAGTTCTTGCTGCTGAAAATAAGTTTTCCAACCCAGAAGAAGGTATTTTTGTAGACATTAGTTTCTGAAGAGAATTTTTTTGGTGATGTCTGTCCTAAATTTTATTTGGGTGAAACAGGACAGTTCTTCTCTGCTTTTACCTCAAACATTGATATTAATCATATTGTTTCATTAAATACAGGGTGAAAACAAATCCTTTCAGCAACAAACAGGTACATGGTCTAATTCAGAAATCACCAGTGTGACTCTAAGTTAGGCCTGGAAACGTGCAAGGGTTTTAATCCTTTTTATTACATTGTTAATGCTATAATCTAACAGCACGAATGTAAAACTCATAAATGCCTCAAAACGTAAATAACAAATAGCATTATGGGGAACCTTGAATGGATCATCTTAACCAGACCAAGAGTTATAACAAATCATAACAAATTCCAAACATTTGTGGTAGAAAACCTGAGGTTTAGTTATCTGATAAAATAATTTATTTTGCTGCCAGTGGTCCTTTGGTGGCTATGGAAGTACAAGAGATCCCTGCAATAGGATGTGTATTACATCTCTCCTCAGCTGTACACAATGGATCAATACTTCAAAGTATGTTGGCAATGCATATATTTTAATATGGCTGTGATGTATCATTTGGTTAAGTATTGGAACAGATTGCCCAGGGAGGTGGTGGAGTCCCCATCACTGGAAGTGTTCAAAAATGACTGAACATGGCACTTAGTGTTATGGTTTAGTTTGCATGGTGGTGTTCGGTCAAAGGTTGATGATCTTGAAGGGCTTTTCCAACCTAAATGATTATATGATTCCACAATTTCACTTTACATATAAGCTGAGGCATGTAATATAGTTCCACTCCCTCTAGGACCGAAAAAATTAAAATTTGCAATTCAAGAGTTTACAGTTCAGTATTATTTACAACTCTTATCACTAGTCGCATTGGCTTTACCTTTACTTTTATGTTATGTTATGTGAATTTTTATTCCTATTGAGTAACCTTTTTAGTTTTTAAGGAGAAGCTAAAATCTTGCGGCCAGTGTAGGTGTACGTTTTTAGGAGAGAAGAGAGGTGCCATGTGCTCTCTGTAGGAACAAAGAAGAAAAAAAATCTGTTAACAGTGTACAAATGCAAACTAGGACAACTGAACAATACAAAAGAAAAATACCACCTTTGCAAGGTTCTACTCACCAAGGCTAATCTTTTCTTTTTGACAAGTGGATATTCATTAAAATTAAGGTACATGTCAAACAGATTTTATGCTTAGGCTGTTTTATAATATTTGTAACCTATATATATTTGTTACACATATGTCCTAGACATCAGGTGACATTATAAACCATGTTGATTTGGTTTTTATGGCTATTTTTTATCACATTTCATGGGAACTTCACAGTGCAAATGCATTGATCTGGTTATGGTGTACCATCTACTATGAATTGTGCTAATTATGGTGCAGGACGCACTGGTGTTAATATAAACAGCCTTTTCCAGCATAGTAGTTTGTGATGACAACATGAACGAACTAAAAAAAAAAAAAAAAAAAAGTGATTCTGAGACCTCTAGGGTTACCCCCTTAGGACATGTACATGTACAAGGAACTTCTGAGAATTGCTGAGTATCATCAACTTGTATGGAACCACCTGGAAAGTGAGAGGGTGAGCAGCTTCCTGAAGGCAAAAGCAAGAAGAGGCAATCGATTCGCCAAAGTGACTGTCATTTTCTTTCACCCACTGCACTCCAGCAGTGTGATTCATACTATCCTACCCACTTCTGAACTGTAACTAGCCAAATGAGTGTTATCATTTACTCTCAACTACAGAATGAACAGAATAGGTCTTGCAGCTAGAATGTGTATAAATGCACATTGTCTCGTGCAGTAGCATAGCATCCTCTCTGTGCTAATACACAAAAGTTTTTCCCACAAGTTATGCAAAATGCTATGTAAGTCCGAGGGGGAGGAGGCAATGCAGAGGGGGAAAGGAAGAAAGAAGACTAGAGAAATATATAAAGAATCCGTTTGTTTAAATCAATTTTTGGACTGAAATATTAACTATTGATCAGTAGATCTGATCAATTTCTGACTTCCAGGAGCTTGAAAAAGTTTTCTACACGTTTGCTTTTAGCCCATTTTACAGGTTCTTTCACAAATATACACAGCAGTAGCAGTACTTGGTTTCTCATCACATTGCCAACTGGTCAGTACAATTTCTTCTGGTCACTAGATGGCAGAATGTGTGTTGACTTAGAATCACAATTTTGCATTGACTTGAGAAGCTGTGACTTTCCGTTTCATTTTCGCTATAACATTATGTCTCATATATACATATATATATATATACACACACACAACATTACTACTTCAAAGGATTGAGGAGTTTTTGTTTTCTTCTTTTTTTAGTTCTTCTTTTGTAGGACTGAAGATAAATAAAAACAAAACAACCAAACAGAACGAAACACGAGCTGCAGGGGTTTTTTTGGGTTTGTTTTTCTTTTTCATTACAGTAAACTCTATGACAAGAAAATTCCAGGAGCATTCCCTACCCTGTCTCCAGCACTGCTTCACTGTAGCAGGGTACCCAGGCCCCACAAGGAAGCACTTGTTCTCTAATGCTGCATTGGCAGGACACAGAGCTTCAGGGCATTAGTGAATAACATCACTGCAGTACAGATTTAAGCTATAGCTTTCTATGGGAACCCCTTAAAATGATATTTCCTCACGAGGCAGGCAAGTTGCCAAAAGASTAACGTAACTATTAGCTAAATTAGATTTCCATGGGAACCTCTTCTTAGTGAGCGTGGTAAACATTCTTAAAACAGCCTTTGCCTACTTCCTACGTAGATCCTGGTCCCATAAAAAGTCTTCTTTTGGCTCTCTAAAACAGGATAGAAGAGCTTTGACCAGTTTCAAACTGAATGGAATAATTTCTTTCATTAGAGTGAATTAAGATCTGAACTGAGCTGTATTCACGAACACAGTGAGAAAGATATCCTATTACTCATGAAAACATGGAAAGGATTTTATAGTAATGGGAATATGAAAAGCAAAAGCATTTAAACTAAAAAAGCATATTTTTAAAATTATAATAAATTCTTGCATTTTATCAAGTAAAAGGTTAACATTTGTAGGACATTAGATACAAGATATCCTTTCTCTTGCACACAGAGATATCCTAATACATATACATATGCACTCTTTCATCTTTCAAAAAATTAGGGAAAATAATTATGTATTCTAAACAGTCAACATATTGTACAAAGGTAATTAGTTTGTATTTGTCTCTAGCGAGACCCATTTACTCCTAGGACATAATTTAGGATTAATACTACTGCTGGTATTTTTAATGACATAAGAAATGAAATATTGCTGAGTTAAAATATAAATGATAGCACAAATCCTGAGGAGCTAGACTTTCTCACGGCAATGCAATCTGCTGTCTCTCTGTGCATCTCTGCAGTGACTTTCTTGGCCAGCCATTATCTTTAGTGGGATCTGAACTTGTTTGTTTATGGCTACAGATTTGATCAGTGAAGAATATTATAAAGATGCAATATTTATTCACTTTCAATGTGCACAGAATGTTGAAACTGTGCGAACTCTATTACTTGCCTTCCTGGCCCCAATTCTCATCATCTTACACCTAGGCAGGAGAAACTGAGCATAAAAATCTAGTGAAGTGAGTCATACCTGTTCAAAATTAATGTAAAATGTCACCACAGCTGGTAGTGTGTTTTCACATGTGCTTTGCGGAATTATAACAAAGTGAAGAGGAAAAGGAGGGGTGGACATAAGCCCAAACTGCAGCTTTACCCCTTTTTGTATCTACTAAATCTGACATATTTGTAATTATCATGGCCCGGTAGGCAGAAGATGCTCTGTAGTTCACATTTTTCCCATTCAAATATTTCCCTAGTAAGCCATCCCAAAATGTTTGTATTCAAATAAAAATAACAATACTGATAAAAACACTTTACATTACCAAGTTTAACATTTAAATCCCGTAAATTCAGCAGTATGTTATTCTCTCATATTCCATATTGTTCTCTCAAAAGATTCATGGATGTAATAACACATTAAAGAATGAAAACACAGGGGATTATCTTTATATATTTTTGCTTTTTAAAATGAAAGACTTTTAATGCATTCTCTTGTAGTATTCTCATCATTTTAATGTTTCTACTATAATAACTTATTCATGTGTGGCCTTTAAAAATTTAAATCATGTTATCATAATAATACTTCAGTATTTTCATTGCTTCTTTATATTTCATACTATTTTACTTCTGCATTAAGTATTTTGCTTTTGTTGTATATTTAATTAATTGAATTACTGACATGGTTAGCCAGTGCAGGAGTTATTTCAGAATGGCATTATTTTTATATAAACAATCTCTATTTACTGAACACTGCAGCAAGCTACGTAGTTACTACACACAGGCTAGTATGTGCCTCTTTATTGCTCTGTACAATTAAAACTCAAGAGAAGATGACTCAGGATAAACTGTAATTTCCTAAGCTATTCTTGAATTCAGTAACACTTATTTTCTGCTCCAGAAAGACTGAAAAGTAGGTAAACTCTACAAAGGAGGACTCACAAGGACATCTAGACTATTTCCTTGCCCTGCAACTATTTACCACAGACATTTCTGCAGATGGTTGCCTAATCTTTTCTAAATGATAGAAGCACTCATTAAAATATGAGATGAATTATCTATGAATTTATGACAGTGAATTTTGCAGTCTGTACAAGATTCTAAAGCTGTATGAAGAGAAGGAACAAGAATCCATATTTTAAATAACAGGTACTGCAAACTGTAATCACTAAGGACAGTTAAACTGAGTGTGGACTTTTTTTAGGATGGTAAAGCTTCTAGGTGAAGCTAAATGATTTTGCATGCCTTTTAAAGAGCATTTTATTGTTCTTGATTAAGTCTTCTAAATTGTTTTTATGAGCAAATATTAAAAAATGGAGGAACTGTSGCTGGATGTGAACTTTGCACATTATATTTTTATCATTTGTGGTACCACAAAGCTGGCTGTTATGTATACAGACATCATGGGTGGCCGCTAAATTTTATGTAGAGAAGAGAGGGATAAAAGCAGAGGACAAGAGCCTTGGATGTTGTAACCTGACCTGGTTTCACCCAGGCAGACTAAATTTTGTAAGCTGAGAAGGTGGACTAGGGTTTTCCAAAACCAGAGATCTATTCTGAGTTAAAAGRTTTATATAATCAGTTCACAAGGGTAACTGTCTTTCTAACTGTCACTTGCAGGTTAATGATCGCACATATGCAATTTCAAACATATTATTCCACCCAGTTCATCCTGGGAGATCTGTGTATGGCACTGCCCTGATAGGAAGGATGTTGCAATGGTGTCAAAAATGGACCTGGAACCTCTTAAAAGGTATCTCATGGTGCTGTAAGTTCTCTCTGAACTCCTATGGGACACCTGTGGCCTTAACAAATATGAGTCACAAATAACACTTCTCTAGTCAACAGAGAGTCAACAGAGTAAACTTAATGGGAAAACACAACACAAATGAGAGGAAAATCAGTGATTCAAAATTTAAAACTCTGAACAAATTTTCACAATCATAGAATTGTTAAGGTTGGAAAAGACCTCTAAGATCACCATGTCCAACCGTCATCCCAGCACCACTACCATGTTCACCTCTAAACCACGTCCTTGAGTGCCATATCCATGCGTTTTTTGAACACCTTCAGGGATGGTGACTCTACCACTTCCCTGGAGAGCCTGTTTCAATGCTAAATAACTAAAACTAAATCCTAAAATAAATCTAAATCCTTCCTTCAGAAATACATGCACAGGATTTTAAGTAGGAAAGGACACAAAAGATCTAACCAAAAACTATCAATGAAAATCACTTGGACCTAGATCTTTCAGGACTTTTTCGAAAATACATCAGATGTTTTCACTGGCTTTAATAAAAGCACACTTTTCCATGTCTCTGAAATTCTGATTTCACGGTCAGACCCAGCAATTCATTTAATGTTTTTAAAGACACAAAATCTCACCAAGGCTAAAAACCAATGCTCTCCTTCACTCTTACTGCATAATCTACGCTTGGAAAAAATATCTGAGTGCATCTGCTAACACGTCCTTCCTACCTCTATGAGCCAGTATCAGAGACTACCATGTGGCTGGCTTATTTCACAGGTGTTGCTCATGCAATGCCTCTATAAAAGCAAATTAACTGTTCAGCTGCAGATCTGAGCTAAACAAAGCATAGTTTGTCAAACACCTCTTAGAGAAGTTCACCCTGAAGCCTACATTAAAGAATAACTGAGGTGCAAGATTTCTCACTTACTTAACACCAGACCAAATACCCAATGTCAAAATATAAAAAAAAAAAAACCAAAACAGAAAATTTGACCTAAGAACAGATGTATTTGATGGGCATAATCCATCTGCTCATGGTGTACTACTCTTAACACAGGAAAAACAGCACTTTACTGGATTGAGAAAATGAATCCATTAGAATTAGTCAGACTATGATAACGATGCTCTACAGGTGTACCAAACACATAGATTACTGTGAGAGCCATCAATATAATGCTGATTTTTGCAACATTTTTTAAAAGTTTAAAAATGCTGTTTTTCAGCCATGGCAGAAATTTCTACTCGGTCACAGCAGAGTGCTTCCTGGCCCACTTCACTGATTAAATTAGAAAGCAATAAAAAACACAATCTAGTTGACACAACATTGATACTCATATTAGGGAGGATTATGGGGATGACTGAAGTGGTATATCCTCAGAGGTGGAAGAGCATGCCTGTCTTTCATCAATAAGCATCAAACTAATTGATTTTAGTATTCTTACTGTTCCCAGATTCCTGCATGATGTCACACACTTGAATCACTTAAAATTCTCATGCATGTCCTACAAATATTTCTGCAACAATCTATACCTTTTGACCTCCACAATTATTAATGGCAGTGTACTCTACAGAGTTTCTCCTACCCATGTCAATAATAAGGATAATTTAAAAATGTTTATTCCATGATGGCTACACAGGATACATCTCATGTAATTCATATCAGCTTCCCAGCATAATGTGCAATGTGGCTACCTAAAACCTGTTTTAGCTAACCATGGTCCATCATTTGGGGAAATTATGCCAACAGTCAACATACATGAATGTCTGAAGACTGCAAGCAGGGATTTTTTTTCAGTGAAGGTGTTTAGTTCTGGACTTAGAACTATAGAGTTTGCAATACTCATTACTCCTGGAGCTCTGACTGTAACTTATATAAATATTCTCAGAATGACCTATTGCTTGTGGACRTACAGAAACTAATATCTTGTGAAGAAGTCTGCAGTTAGTCGTGTTTTACTTAGTGCAAACAGACTTTCCCTTAGCAGCTAGAGACCTGGACTGGGATGTGTATCATGGTTCTCTAAGAGAGGCTTATGACTTGAATCTCATCATGCTGCTCCTAACTGTGAACCTTTCTTTGAATCATCTACAGTGTTACTTACACATCTACCCACAGATATCCTATAAATCTCTCCAAATGCCTCTACTCTGCTGTCTAGACAGGGCTGGAAAAGAATCGGTTCACTACAGAGCTCAATAAAATAGCTACAAAAATGGCTTTTATACAAAGCTATTTTCAAACAAAAATTGCATTTGACTCAAATTAGGCTTTTGCCTCTTTTGTGTTGGCTCTCTGAAAATATCTTAATTATTTAGTTACCTGAAAGAAGTCTACTGTAGGCATGTATAATGGAATATTTACATCAAAACAATCTGAATCAGTACATTAAAATATGCTCACTAGAGACTTATTTTGATTGTCCAATCAACAATCAGAACTATAGGTATGCACTGAGATGACCATGGCTCCAAAGCTACTACCATAATGAACAGATTAGACATATTTTGTATTCACTTAAGTGATTAACAGATAACTTCAAAAACATAATAAGGCGGAGGAGATCATAAGCTCAGAAAATTCAGAAAAAAACCCAATATGTTGACCACAAAGGTAATATAGCGTGTATTATTTGCTTCAATCCAGTCACTGAGAGCATGTTAAGTAACCCAAAAAGCTGATGTTGATGCTCATAAGGTACCAATTCTCAGAAGACCAGAAAAAAAAACAACCTAGCTTTAGACCTAACACAGAGTCCTCATTCTGTGTTGACCTTGTGGAATAATTTTTACATTTTCTCAGATATATTTAAGTTTGATCTTCCGTTTTCATTAAAAACTGTTACTTCAACTTGATATTCATTCACATCTCAGAGTAAATAAAGTACTTCTAAAGACAAAAGTATTACGATTTTAGCAACAACTTTCAACAAATAAAAATACATTTTTGGCTTCTAAAAATCATTATTTGCTTGATGTATAAGCAGCAAACTCCACTAAAATCTGTTCAAGGAATCCTAGGTTACAAAAGTAACATTCCATTAGTTTTAATGAAGGTTTTGAAAGTACTGCAGCAATAGGTCTGCAAAGCCTGACTGAACTGGAGTGCTCTGTGCCAGAACTGACTCTGGAGCCCCAAGGTACTTATATCTACAGTCAGAGTAATTTATTTCCCAGGATAACTGCAGAACCCATTGATGCAAGACATGGTTATACAAACGCCCACATGCTAACATATGTAAAACATCTCCAAAGGATAGCCTGGGTGCACAAGATCTACCTCTGGGAAAAGGGCTTGGTGCCATATGACAGCACATGTATAGGGTTTAGACCATAGAACAGATGTTTCCATTTTGCGTTTTCATGCAATTTATACTTTTATAAAATCATTACAAGTTCCCAAAAGACATGAAGAAGCAATTTTTTATGGAACAGATTCTGTCCAAAAGTCATTAGTGCTAATATACAGCCCCCTATATTGGTAATCAGAGCTCTAAAATCTGTATTAGGTCTAAAGCTAGGATTTTTTTTTTCTGGTCTTCTGAGAACTGATACCTTATGAGCTTCAAACATATAATTTTGATCACTTTATGGCGTATTTCCCAATATCAAAAGAATAGACAAGTCTTATCCTACCTCATGTTGTGGTTTTAATATATTAGAGTAACATCACCTACAAACGACAATACTTTGACCTCCACCAGTGTAAACCAAAAGCAATGAAATAACTGAATTAAATGTGCATATAACTGCTGTATGAGCAGAACTGGCTCCAGGTGGATTAATTTCTCTGGTTTTGAGCAAAAGACAGGACTGCCAGACTTAGAATAATGATTTTCTAGCTTCTTACTCTGTGTTCTGTTTGATCATGTGGATTCTTATGCATATCCATACTGTTTAATGCTTTAGATTATAGGAACAATTGTAGCTAGTTAAAGAGTGATTTCACTAAATCCTTATTCATGATGAGGTCAGCTTGGATTTGCCTCTAAGTAGCAGTCTTTTAAAAAGTAATCACAATAAATTATTCCCAGTATTAAAAATGAGATGGTGCAATAATCCAGGAGAAAAAGTGCCAACTGGGACAATGTTTTTTGTCATTGTTGCTGTTCCCTGCTGATACCAAGGCCATACCAAGGCCCATCACTGTTATTGGCTTGAAATGTTACGGTTGTATTCACTGAGTATGTACTAAACTGCAGTTAGGAATATCTGCCACTATACCTTTTAAAAGTTCCCATGGCAGGGCCTAGGCAGTTTGCTAAAAAAGCAAGAATTTATTAAAAACAGCAAAACACTTTTGCAGAGTAAAATTATTATATGTGATCACTGGACAACTGGTGCTCTTCTGAACAAATGCCTGTAGCAATCAAGAAGTACACAAATTTTAGTCTGAAAAGAAGGTGCTATTCAACGTATATAAATAAAACGTAAAAAAAAATGATCTTGCCCTAGACACAACTCTTTCTTTTGTCTAAGGAAGGATAAATCATTTAGCTGGTATTTATAGTTGAAGCAAATTTTAAGTCCCACAGCAGTTTCACAAACTAGCTGTAGATCCAGACTTGAGACTAATAGTTGGAGAGATGCATTTAACTCTGAATGGTCATTTAACTTCCTAACTGTGTCAAAACACGGCTTAGAGTTAAAAGACTTATAAATTGAGGATCTGGGAAATGTTTGTGACTAATTTGTAAAGAGTCGGCATAAATATCACTCCTTTAAGATGGAAATTGTTTGCGTAGAGTTTCTTCTGGTTTCTTTCCTTACTTCTGCAAGGAGTAGATCCTCTCACAGGTCTTGGAAAACTTGAAACTAGAAAGTTACTCGTTGGACACAGAATTTGGTATAGCAGAAAGGAGACTTCTGCAGGCTTCCAAACATCAGGAAAAGGTAGCAGTCCTATGATTAACTAAACAATATCTAAAGAAGAAAATCGGCCAAGTTGAAAAATGGAGGAAAAAAAAAGAAAAAAAAAAACAACCAAGCCAAACAAACAAAAAACCCAACCAACCAAAAAAACCACACCAAAATAAAAAAAAAAAAAAAAAAAAATCAAAGGCATATCTCTCCAGAAGAAAAGAAATCACATATGCTTACATGCCTGATCCGGGTCAGTCTGGCTCTGCTTAACCCAGGAAGATTATAGGGTTGAGGAAGACAGGGTAACTTAATCATCAGGGCTTCTGTTTTCATTGGCTGTTTATGAACTTAATTCAGAGCATCCTTAAGGTATATAAGATGAATGGCTATAGCTGTTTTTAACTGCTCTGCTTTTAACTGACATTTTTGGAACGTGTCATATATGTATATATACACACACACATTTTATTTTATTTACATCATTGTTTAGTGTTATCTCTAAGCTAAATAACATCTGTTATAAATGTCACAAGACAATTGCAGGTGATTACATTGATTCATTGTAACACGATACAGTAAAGGMACAGGCAAACATTAAATCTAATTCAGGAGAGACTATACCAACAGGGAATTCCAGTGGGCAGTGATATAAAGTACTTATTTCATAAGAAAAGCTGTTTCAAGGCCAGACTTATTGGTTAATCTAAGCTAAGAGTTTCAGACAAAAGAGAAGAAAGGAGAAAGCAAGAACAACAGCATTTTTGAAAAAGCTGAAATAGCTTCATTTCTATTATTTGTCTTATAGCTACAATTTGAATTTGAATCCTAATTAACCCCCCCCCCAACAAAATAAAACAAAAGTCCTTTCTGAGTTACACATTTAAGTCAGCCCCAAATATATTTGTGTCATGAAGCAAAAAATCAGTTACTCCAGAAATTATACCAGTGAATGAATTTGGAAAAATACAAATTAGAAAAAATTTTATTGCATCTAGTCAAGCGCACTAGGATTTATAATAAAAGTAAATTATTACTTCCTACATTGAGATTCTTCATAATAAAAAATAATAGCAACTTTACTTAGTGAAAAAAGAAATAAAAGAATTATAATTATGTGGGATGTAATCCAAGAACCACAACTACCTTGAGCATGTACAGGGATAAAATGTTAAAGACAATAACCAAATGATAAGCAGCTTTGAACCCTGCACATCCCACCCCCTAAGGTCRTTAAGAAATTAACAATTCTAAATTTATACGAAGTAGGAAATACTAGCTAAGAAATTTTGAAATCTATGTATCTCTTCATAGTTCCTATTCAATATACTTATGCACTGATGAAGAAGTTGTTGGTAATTTCTGCATGTGCTGAGGATAAATAAACCGAGCCACTAGGAAAGCAAGTACCTAAAACCAGTCATCTTATTCAGCCTCAGACCTGGCATGCTGCTTCATGGCTGTGAATTCTTATCATGTCCAGTTTATTGATGATGATGCTTGTCAGCTGCAGTTTTCATTAGGAAAAAGGAGTTTCAGCTGACAGTAAGGTTTGTAGGAGCTCATAAATATTCTGCTACTGTTCAAAACTGTTGCAATGAACTAAAAGCAGACATATAGATGCATTTTTGATCCCACATGAAACCTAAGCTATCAGACTATAAAGCATGATCATTCAATGTGTTAATTAAAGAATAAAGCCTATCAAATTAAATATACCGTATGTTTTCTGACCTGATCCATGGCAGAACAGCAATTTGACTCTCCAGTTTTTGCTTCTAATAAGATGCTCTGCATCTTCATAACCCTTTCAATGAGATCTCTCTGCACACAGTTTTTGGATTGGTTTTATAATGGAAGGTGTGAACAGCACATGTTTGTCTCTAGTGCTAGTGCTACCTTTAGTGACTTGAGCAGGGAGCTGACCTGTGATTCTGTGGGGCCATGGGACTTATTGCAGCGCTCTGCATGGGGAGACTGATGGCTGATTGCAGGCTGCCCTCAAGGAGCTTGTTCTGAGGCCACTGACAGCCTGGTAGGGCATTTCCCTTGATCATCAATATCATGTTCCCTAAGCATCTTCTGCTTGTACATCATTCTAAGGTCACTTTGATATAAATAACCAGTGACAGATGAGGCCTGTGGGGTGCTTGTTAGAGAGCCAGTGGTAGATATTTTATTCTAAGTCTGATCAATCATGGCACACCAAGGTTCTGGAGATCTGTACGTGCCACTGTAGAACCATAATAAGACCTCTTCTTCTTCAACCACTGAGTCCGCGGACTGTGAACAGGGGCTTGTACTCCTGCTTACAGGGAGTTTGGTGAATCCAGTGGTCTCCACCTAGACACAGCAAGACTGCCCAAGCTTGGCAGGAGAGCACTGTCTCCCTTATGAATAAGAACAATCTCATTTCGACCAAGCAGACTAAAAGTAGGGAGGCAGATCTGATTGTGAAAATGGGAGCAATGTCCTCTCTTCTCTCGAGGCAGTCAGTGTGGCTGTCAAAGGGTGCTGGATAGTACCTGCACCACGACAACAGAGGCCCTCCTCCAGTGATGCTTACATCTGCAGAAAGCTGCCAGTGCAGTGGCCCTTGGGTATTAGAAACGATGAAACATAAAGTTGTTCGGTGCTGTTTGCTAGAAGTCAACAAACACGAGGGAATATTAGTTTAGAAATATGGCACATTGCAGAGAAGCTGGAACTCAGAAGAAGAAAGACAAATAGAGATTWTTTTTTTTTTAAAATAGTGGTTTTTTTGTTTTTTTTTCCTTAAAATCAAGAGGAGGCCTGCTTTCTTCTACTTATGTATTTGTTATTCTCTCTTTTAGAAGACAATCAGCCCAGCAGTAGTGCCTGGGATTTGTTCGTGTCATTTAGAAATCTTGCCCTTTGATAAATGTAACACATATATTCATGTGATTGTTTCATTGGAAAATTGTTGCCCAGCCAACTCAGACAGTGTAGACTAATTTTTAGAAAACTGAAGACCTTAATTTAATATTTGAATTTGTCAGCTTTACTTTCACTCCCATTGATATTTGTTTTATTCTTTACTGTTATAGCTTTCTATAAGCACTGAATTTCAGAGACTTTTCTCTGTGTCCTCTCCAGTTGTCAGGTTTCTTTCATAAGTAAGAGCCTCTGAGGCACACACAGTTTTACTTGGTACCCCTTATGGCCATGAAAATACCTCACATTCTCCAGCTCAAACTCTGCATCAGCCCCCTAACTTGCTGTTTGTACACCTAAAATCTCTTTCTCCTCCTTCATGTACTGGCATCACATTATATACTTATTAATTTACCTAAATCACTCAATTTATTATTATCTCTAAATTCTCAGGCAAGGGGTTAGATTAGATTAGTAAAGCAAAGTACACCAAGATACTGAAGTCATCCAGAAGGACTGCTCCATTCTTAGAATTACTTGTTTTGGTCAGCTGAGGCTTTATGTTTACTCTTTCAGAAATACTGAAAAGACTCAGACAGTACCAAAGACTGTGGAAACCCACTGTTAATCATACTGCTTTAAGATCTGCTGGTGGGTCAAGTTGTGTTTTATTTAACTTTATTGTATCTATTTGTCATCAACATGTAAAATAACTCAAGATTGATAACTGCAAAAGTAAAAGTTTTGCATCTCGTTTTCTGTTTGTTGAATGGTACTAGCTCTATTCTTGCATACAAAGTAGTTTTTAGTACTACAGTTATTTATTTTACAGAGTAAACCAGTTATTTCTACATTTTTCTTGGGAAATGTGTATCATGCTTCAGAAACATGTCCAGATAGACACTTTGGATTATGAAAAATTGGTTGGCAAACTATGGACAATTTGAAGAAAAAAGGAGTAATATAAAACTCCTTTTTTTTGTCAGATTTTTTTGACATTTTCTCTAATATAATTGCCAACATTGTAGTATTTCATTATTTACATATTCTGCATTCTGCTTTGAAACTTTTTTTAAATTAAAAATTAAATTATTAAATTAACTAAAAAAATTAAACTACTAATTAAACTATTTTTTTTAATTTTTATCTTTTAGACAAGTACACTTGCTAAGATACAAGTCAGGATTAGAGTAAAGTATTAGGCAGATATTATTCTTTATACCGTAATTAAAAACTCACATGAAAAATTTCAAAACTACTTTAGGTAGGCGTGATTTTGCAAAGTCCAAACATTTAAGTTAGCACAGTGTGTTAAACATTATAAACGATTTTGTTTCTGTTAGAAGATTGCCAAAATGCAAGAAATGAGCCAGTTGGAATGCACAGGCTATCTGAAAAGAATGGGAAATGGCTCTGTACTACAGCAGTAAATGCAGAAAGACCAATTCTACATTTACTGACTACTTTGATCATGTAAGAAGAGGATGAGAAGCAATGTTCAGTATCAATATGAGGGAAAAGAAAGGAATGAAAGTATATTATTTTTACTGCATATACACACATAATTAATCTTCCATTCTAGAATCCGTGAACTACAGTTCCGACCCAATTTACTACTTACAACAGAAATGCTACCACTAACAGTGGTAGCATTTTCAGTGTAATTTTTAATGATAGGTTTTTCTCATCTAGCAATCTCTAAAAAGGAATTAGGATACGCCCTCATTAGACATTAAGGCAAAATTGATTCTTGGTCTATCAGTTCCATTTCCGCAAGGGCTTTCTGTAACCTCCTTCTAGGGAAAGGAGCTGGTGGTTGCTTGCCCACCTAACTTCATTAGGCCTCAGAAAAGTAAAGGAAAGCTCCACAGTTGTGTTTAGCACACAACACATAGACCTCAGTAACAGGAAATTGTTCTTGTAAACTTTCAAAAACCATATATCCATACACTTTAAAGAGCCCTAGGTTTCCACTAGTATCAACACATCCTGAATCTACAGCACATATTCAGGGGATTCTTTCGTTTTTGAAACCAAATTTTATTTTTATTATTTTATTTTATTTTTCATTCATTTTTATGTCTATTAAACAGCACTGCTTAGTCAATTCAATCTAGATAAATCCTTCATATGCTACAGAGCAACTTTGACATAGTAATATTGATCAAAAATAGCCAGAAATAGAAAACCAGTCAGCAGAGAAAAGTTAGACAGAGCTGTAACTTTCCTTTCAGCTGCCTGGTAACTAAAACATACACATACTGAAGCATATACATACAGTCATCAGTAACCTCTGATACAGAAGCACATCTCAGATGGGAGGAATTGAACTTTTGGAGTATTTCCTGCTCTACTGGTATAGAGCAAAAAAAAGTGAGATAACAAAAATGGAGAATAGGAAGTTCTTATAAAGCAGACAAGGAGCTATAAAAGGTGGTCAGTGAGGATGATTTTGAAACACCAAAAGAAATGCAAATCATTTTGTATTAAATTTGCAGTGATCTTGCCTCATATACACCAGCTAAAGTGAATAAATACAGTTGGTTGGAATGCAACATTGACAGCTCCGTAACTCTTTAGCTTCTGTTTTCTGTTGCCCAGTCTCAACCCACGTTAGTCAAGATCATTACACCGAGATAAGCAAAAGAAAAAGGAAGAATGTAATGGAAGAAATACTGTCAGTGTTCAAAGATGATAGATTTTTGTATTTCCTTCCTTTGTTTTCTCTTCATGACCCTCTCATATCCTTCTTTATACTTCTTAATACTTCAACTTACATGTATTTTGTTCCTGTTTTGTAAAAATAGAGCACATCTATGAGAAATTTTATATATTTTTTCTTTTCTTAATATGTTTCTTCCATTATCGTAGTCTATTTTATTGTAGTATTACAGAGAAATATGCCTAACATGACATTTAGAAATAAGTTAACACTCCTTTTTCCAAAGGTATATGAGAATCAGGACTTTGATTTTAGGAACATGATGTTACAGATCATTAAGTACCTTAATTACTTAAGACTATTCAAAATATACATGCCACAATGTGAGCAGAGCTGATGGTCAGATTAAAAAATACTACAGAGCAGCAGCTGTGTAGGTGATGAGCACAGAACATTCACTTGCCTTGAACAAATATAAGTGATTTTTCCTTCATGTACTGGAAATGTCTCTCACACTACTGTATCATCCACTGAAATCATGGTAGAAACATATTTAAGATTTCTACAGCTGAATCACAGCTTTATTTACATAACTATTGCTTCAGACCTGGCAGCTGTTTGCCTATAAATACATAAATTTTCAGGACAAATTCCATAAACCTTTTTAATAATTCTAGGCTTTGAAAAAGTAGATCCTGGATACTTTCTATAAAAATCATAAAAACTAAGATATAGTAATAAACATAATGACATTAACCCATTATGCACGGCCTTGTATCATAGTTGTCAGCATGGCTACATTCATTCCAGTGATGCCAGATCTGATTGACAGTGTTATAAATGTGTAAGTAATCAAGAGAAATGCAAGCACTGCAGCTACATTCCTTAGCAACATTTACTACTTCATAGGAGAGTTTCCCATCTTTACCCGATGTTACTGTCTTTAAAATTGCCAGAGAAGTTAAGACATTGCATATTCTACATGACAATGAAGCCATCAATCAATCTCATTCTCTGAACAGCTATCATCTAAATCAGAGGGAAAACAACTAATATGCAGATTAATACACTTTTGTGTGCATCTCAGTGTGACCAAATGGGTAAAAAGGTTCTATGTTGTCATTCCAATATGTATGCAGCTCTGATCTTCCGTGTCTTCACATAACTCCATCTGACTTATCATCCCAGCTTTCTAAATATATAACTTTGTGTTCTCTTGTAGTAGTAATATATGCTGATACTGAGTATGAAATTAGAGAGAAAGTGAAGTACTATACGTAATGGCATAAAATGTTGGCTCTTAAACCTGTATAAATTATTCATTTGTGCATACCAGGTTTCTCAATGCATGTTAGACTTGGTTAATTAAGTATATATCTGGGATATCATATATTAACCACTGGTGGGAAAAATATAATTCAGAAGAGATAACTTTTCAACTTCATTTAGATTGCTTTTTGTGGCTGCAAATGCAAATGAAAGGGACAAGTACACTCTGTCTCTCGCTGCCTAAAGCCACTGCCCATTAAACAGTCTAGATGCGAGGCTTGGTTAGCTCATGAATAACTACCAAAGCATTTCACTTAAACTGGTGGACTAAATTATTCATTCAGAATTAAAATGTCCCTAATTCATTCTAGCTTACTTGGTAAATTAAGCTAAAAAGAATTAAAGCCACTCTAACTCTGAATGAGACTTGTCCGCAAAGTAGAATAAGTAATTTATTTCAGGGTCACACTTTCAGCTGATTCTGAATTTCCTGTGGCACTTCCACAAAGACAAGTGTGGAATCTCTCTATCTCACTGCATGCAGTCCTTGTTTATGCCAACTAGTCATCTGGTTTTTTTAATGTTTTATCCCRGTACATTTAGATTTGGACATCTAAATGACAGACTTAAGTTTCTATAATTTGCAAAGCAGTAACAGGCATAGACATCCAATAACTAGTGGGAAACCCGCCTAGGCTTAATTTATTTTTCTTCCATGCAACCTCATGTTTTGTTGTGATGAAACTGCTGCAGCATTTTGATATGGTTCTCATAAGAATACAAAGCTGAATGCTTATCTTTAACATTCCTTTTGTTTCAGTAGCAGGTTCCCATGTAGAATGGGGAATAGGAGTTAGGAGAAAGGAAAAAGAATCAAACCTTGAGCATATCAATCATTATTTTGTCATGGTCACAAAATTTGTTTTCTGATCCTTTCAACACAACCTGGCATAACAAAGCCACCAAGACAGAAAATATTAGTTAGGCAAAGGTTATGATGAAACTAAGTCTGTTTTCAACCTTTCTCTTTTTAGTCAAAGTATATCAACAGAACAGATTGAAACAATACTATCCCAAGATTATCAGGTTGACTTTTTTCTGTTTTTCTTCTTTTTTAATCCTTACAGATCGACCTGGCTTTCCTCTTCTCCTGTTCCTATGTGGAGCAGATATGTAGCTCTTCTCAGAAAAGTTCTASTGTTTGGCCAGTGATGTTCTACACATTGTGAAGCATATCCTCAAAATCTTGGGTTTTTTTCTTTGTGTGTAGTTCAGTCAGAAAATTCTAGCACGGAGGCATGTAGCTCATTAATTTCATACAGCCTATGTAGCCATAATATTACAACTATATAGTCAGGCTTCTGACTTTTGGCATTTGTAGGATTATTTGCAAATGTGATTAATTTAAATACTGCATGGTTATGTTGTGATCATGGGGTTCTTCAAATAACATGACCAAGAAGCAATTTAATGGATCTAAGCTTAGAACAAGTCAGATTTAGGGTAGATATTAGGAAGACGTATAAATACTGGAATAGAAGTTATCTTTTACTAGTGTATGTACACAAAATTTCTCTATTATATTTATTAGAAATTATATCTGTAGAATGAAATGTAGCAATACTGATGTTCACTCTACCCATCCCACCATACCTGTCCACCACACATGGACACCCCAGTCTCCATAAAGCCACGGATGTATCTTTTTTGACTACCTATTGCCATGAGATACAATACATATGAGAAATGATACACAAATCTTGTAGCTATAAGGAATACACAACCCAAAATGAGATAAACACTGTTCATTTGGTTTTCAGTGAATTAAAATAGAGAAAAGTTTTGTGTGTGTTTTAAAACGATCCTGTTGATCCCATCATATTCAGGAAATTGTGTTTTAGGCATCCTAAAGTGATTGAAAGACAACCAAAAAGTGGGCTAAATTCAAGACCCTTTATTTCTCATTTCCTTCTTAGATAATAATTGCTTTCTGGAAAAAAAAAATTAAAAAGTGAGAAAGAAAGGAAAAAGAGAGAATGCAGGAATAGAACAAAAGATTTCACATTAAGTAAATCAGAAAAAAAGAATTCCATTTTGATTCAAAGCATTTTCAAAAGCAATGCATATATATGCATTTGTAGAAACACACTTGGATAAAAAAAATACATAAGTGAGAGCAGAAATGTTAAGAACGAAGTGGTCCTGTACAAATACATTTGTTAACATTTTGAATGGTTCTGTATAAGCTTTGCTGTGAATTGCATATTGAGCAGAGGCACCTACGTGCCTGGTCCTATCTATTTATAATTCTTGCCCACGAATGGCATTCTAGATGGTGGCCAGCCCACAACCACAACTGTTCTCAAATGCTGCCACCTAAAGGCTAACCTGAAGTACAACGAGAAAGAAAACAACCAAAACCTGCAAAAACGAGCAAATGGAAAAAGGTCCGCAAGTGTGCAACAGTGGAAGTAATCTTCAGCATTGCAGTTGCTGTTTGTATATCATGTAGCACATGCATTCATATTTAATCTTGTGTGGATTATTACCTGAAAATACTTAGGGGATATAGTTATAGAAATATTAAGTATATAATCACTAGATTTTGTGTGAAAGGAAGSAAACTAGAATCAATGATTGGAGGAAATGAATGGATGAGAAGTCTGAAAGTGCAGAGCTCATGTACTATTGTAGCCCTCATGGTTTTAGAATAAAGCAAAGCAAGTTCTGCAGAGAGAGGCAGTATCTCCTATTGTACCAACTAATGAAGTTAGAAAAAATAAATGCAATTCTGAGCTTTTGCACCGACGAAACCTCCCCGACCCCTCCCACCCCCCCCTTTTTAAAGCTGATTTACTACCATCTCTACAAAACCCCGATGCATCTACTGCTGAGAATATATTTTAGACCAGAGTAGTTGACATTCATAGGAGTGTCTTCCCAATCCCCGCCCAAYACCCCTATTGGTCAGTGTCGTTCTATTTCACAGTGAGACACTTGACTGCATGTAAGGCAAAATAAAATCTGGTGGATACAAAAGAAGTTGTTGAGGTGTCCGGGTTTTTTTTTAATTGTGACCAACAATTGCCCAGTTGCATTAGTATTGAAGACTTTGTTAAATATGTCCAATTTTACCACTTCCATTGCTAGTTTTCTGATATGTAAAAAATGAGTTTAGGAATAAGAGTATCCAGATTTATTTACTTGTGGGCTAAAATGAAATTTGAACTTAATTTTGTATGAAGAAAGGCTGATATAAGATTTCACTGGTTATGCTTCAATATTTTCTTGTTGATTTTAGCAAGTTATTTCAAATAACTACTTTAAAATCAAAACAATAGTTAAGGCCCCAAAAATAAGTGTCATGCAGCCAACCAATGGAAAACAAAGAGTTTAATGAAAAGTTTTGAAAAACCTTGTTCATTAGAAGAAAATGTTACTATTTTATTATATCTAAGAAAAACCTTTATTAAATCACTGCAGTGATGACAACCTCTACAGGTCTGCCATTCCGTATATGAACACCCCCGTGTCCTTCATGTGCCAAAGAATATGTGTTTTATTTGTATTTCAGTTCCAGTTTTCTCTCCTAGGGCAGTAGCCAAGCTACTACTTCTCACCAAAAGAAATCAGTAGGTTTGGATATTGTCCTTTCAGGTAGTTGATGGGGCCTGCCCACAATGCTGTTGACATTAGGGTAGGCTATACTCCAGTTTCTGACAGTTCCTCTCTGGAAAGCCTCTGTACTTCCATCTGGCCTGTGTTTCTGCTTCCCTCCCCTGTGGGGGTGGGTTGTAGACAGAGTACACATTTGGACACAGGAAGTSGAATCTGCTTCCAGGTTCTGATAGTTTGGACAGATTTACTCAGTAAAGAAAAAAGGACTTTATCAACCCGGTAAAAATAGCAGATTTAAAAAGATATTATTCTGAGAAATTAATGTTCCATGATGTTTCCTAGAACGTGGGATTTTTTAACAATTGCTCTAGATAAGAAAAGAAGTTTTCATTATATATGATGGGCATTATTATTGTTAATGGCAATATCTTCCATTGTTTACATTTTTCCAGAATTTCTTTCAAGATTCTTAGCAACAATCAATTACTAATGCTGTGCAGTGCAGGAATTTCTACAATCAGCAACAGTGTGCACCACACAGATCCTCAGTCTAACAGCAGCCCAGCTCAGTGAGCTGGCACACAATAGCACAGCTGCACACACATACAGTAGGGTGGATCTAGATTTAATTAAAGAAATTTTGCTTCTGAAAGGCTAAGTAGTTAGGGTGCTTTATGACTGCTATTCTACTGATTCTGATACTGAGGGTGTTCAGGAATAATTATTTGGACACTTTTGCACACAGCACAGCCACTAGCACAGATCACAGAACTCGGATTTCAGAGTGTGTGCTGTATGTAGACGTATTTAATGGAAAGAATAAGAAGGCTTAATCTCTTCTTTGGGCAATGTACAATTGAAATAGTTCTGATTTGATTCCTTCCCTTGATAACTACTGTGAGATTTGAGGTGTTTCGAGTTTCTACAGCTAACAGAGGACTGAAGAAAACAAAGCAAGACTAAAAGTAAGTGTTCGCTGCTACATTGCAGTTGGAGATCTTATCCCATAAGCTTTTTTTTCTGTAAAACCCTGATTGTTTTGATAGTATACTGTGAAAGACTGATAAGCAGTCTTGCAGCCTTATTCTGCAACCCTCCTTCTGGCTTAGAAGGGATGTCCTCTAGGTGCTTAGAACTAAAGACAAGCTTCTCTCTGATTTCTGTAGATGTATTTCATACACTTCTTTCAAGTGTCATACAGTACCCTTCTAATTATGTTTTGTGGGGAACATGCTTATACCGTCAATTAATTTTTTTCTACTCATTAGCCATTTCCATCACAAAGAAGAAACAACAGAAAGCATAGTTAATTGCTTAAGAGGCCAATTCAGGACAAATGCAATGTTTTCCCATCACATCCCATCACACAAGGTTGCCATTTCTCCACTTCTTAAATGTCTATCCCTTGCTGCTAACACACAAAATTGAACACCGCCTGTGGCATTTACTGTACCTTCATCTGCTGGATTAAATGTTGTCTCAGCTGCTCTACTCTGTCCCTCAGGGACCAAACCCGTTACCATTCAGAATACTCTCAGCAGCAGAAACAGAACAACAACCTCTCATCCAAACTAACAGCATAGAGGTGATAGCTCACTACGATACCACCCTGTTCACCCTTTCACTCATTCTTTTTTATGTTTTCCTCATAGTTTGTAGCCYTTTTGGTATCAAGCAAGGACCTGAAGGATTAACCACGATTTTACATTTCCTGACCACGTTTTATTAGAAGTGAGACAGAACCAAGATCTGCTGCTGGGCAGAGCTCTGTCAAGGATGGAAATTTTATTTCACATAGGATTAACTGATGTACAGCCTAAGAAGACAAGGCAATGGCTCAGTGATCCAGGAAATGTTTCCGGTAAAATGAAACCTTTTCATCTTACAGTACTACTCTGGAGATTTCAAAGTCTGACTTGATTCAAAGTCATAATGGACAGCAACAAATTTCCAAGTTCTCCATCAGGAAAAAAATATCCTTTCAAGTGTTTTAGTTGAAACTGCTTCTTGTGCAATTTGATGAAAGAATCATTTGGGGAACTGGCTCTGGACATCTTTCAGTTGTCTCCCTGATTTCTACCCTATGTAATTCTGAGAAAACTGGCTGGATTTCATCCCAGCTGAGACAGAGGAGCTTACCCCAATAGTATAGAATAGCGCTCAAATTTCCAGAGGAGTTTTGAAATGATGTAAGTGTGGAGAAAAGCTGTAGCACTTTAATAAACCAAATGAAACTCTGCAACCAAATACTACAGTGCTGATGGGAACAACACCGAAACTCACTGAATTCCTCTCGAGTTGTAGTATTGTGAGAAGTCAAACTGGAACAAGCTATTGACAAAATCTATGGAAACAACTTATTTYCTTTGACAGTTTTTAAAAAGTAAAGCTTTTATGAAAGCATGCAAACAAAAAAAAAGCTATTTGTAAAATCCTAAAATCTGTGTTTTTTCCTTTAAGATGTTTCCTTTTTATTTACCATTCTGAAAAGATCCATTTATTTACCTAAGTATTTCACATCTCATCATGAAGTGTAGCAAAAAGATTGCCAGAGTTGGTTTCCTCATAGCAGGGCCCTGGACAACTTCCAAAATAACAATATCTTTAAAGGAGTCTCTATAAGTATATGAAGATTTACTCAGTTATGTCTTTTAACCATGAAAACAGATGTTCTCATTTTTGCAATATAACTTTTAGTATTTGGTAGCAGATGGAAATTTAGTAAGTATTAAGTACTGTGAAATGAGAGAGTGGAGAGATGTTATCTGTTCTTCATAGACCCAGAATCTCACCATATCATAGAGCGTGGACAGAGGGTGGTCCCTGACAACTAAGTTGAGAACGACAGAATAGGAAAGGCTAACATAAGAGTAACTTTCTAATGTCAAAAATGTCTCTGCTTATTATATATGCCATAGGCATTACCCAAGTACCTTGTTCAGGTAGTCACCTATTCCTGAATGATAAGCAATTCAAAAGAAAATACAAAGCAAGCAGAAAATTCTGCACATAATTTCAGTTTAACTTGAGACTTCTGAAATTCATTAAACTTCAATTAACTTTTCAAAATTATCATCTATCTTTTATCTTAGTAATTTCAACCATAACCTAAAGCAAGGAAAAAAACCCATGAGGGAAGCTATACTGATCATGGAGAACATTGGAAGCATTACAAAGAAATCTATTATCATTACACTTCAGTACTTTTTCAGAACCAAAAGCCTTGGTGTGAGCATCATAAAAACCTGCAATATGCAAATAACACATCTGAGCCTTCAGGAACTGAAGTCACTGAAGCACGTGGACTAGTTTTTGCCTCTCCCCATATCATTACCTACTGATTCACATAATAGACATGAATCAACACATTCTCAGAGGAGTTCAGACCCTGACCCCCTTCATTGTGTAGATTTCTGGTTGATTTGTTTGGGTCTTTTTTCCAAAGCTGATGGAGTTGAAAGCAAAAGTACAAGTGGCACAACCTTGCAATCACTCACTCACATTTTTGGACAGGAATGCTATTACGAGGTCCTGCAGTCAGTGCACATATGTGATGTCTGCTGTCTACCCTCATACTCATCTCAACTTCCAAGCACAGTGCTTGTTTACAAGTTCATCAAACCCTTCCCCGGGGATATAGGTGTCAAGCAATGAAAGGTGACTGCTTAGATGCCAGTGAATGATCTGTTTAGAAAGGAAACATTTCCAAAATGGTGAACAAGACTTGAAGAGTTTCTCTTGTCTGCTATGTTAGTTTAAGTTAGTAATTATGACAGTTCCCCAAGACATATAAACAGTTTCTAAATTCATCATTATTTTACATATAGATGGTATTCAAACACTGTTTAGGTATAATTTCCCAAAAGTTTTTGTTGCTCTTTTACATTTTCTCAACTTTGAATAACTTTGTGTGAAGTGTACTTGCTGATTATCTTTTACTTTTGAACACTTAATTTTGCTTTATCTTCTGAGGTTCTGTTGAATTTCTTACATTATCATTAGAAAAAAAACCAACTTCACCATTACCWGTTTCACCTCTCCATTTCTCTGTCCTTTCTCTGTATGGCATGGTTCTCAGCTTCCCTCTGACATTTCACATGTTATTCATTTCTTAGTCTCCTCTACCCTCTTCATTTAATATTTCGTTAGGAAGCCCAGTCACCCTCCCTTCTCATCCACCTTTTTTCCTCCTGCCAGCTGGAATGTGGCCTTTTTTTTTTTCCCCACTTGCTCTATTATGAAACTGTTCCCACCATATTTCATGAAAATAACATCAGACTCAGTATTCTTCCAGCAGTTTTCATCTTATTTTTCAGATTCCGGTTGAGTGGGAAGGGGAACAGCAGAAGGAAAGAGTCTGATTGTAATCAGAAACTACTGCTAACCATAAAATCTCTCACCATCTTAAAATATCGCCCTTGTAAGGATGTGTGCAAGCTTTTAACCATCATCACTGCATGCTCCCTATCATGGATAATCACACCTGTTGATAGAGTACCTGCCAAAACCCAGTAACATAAGAAAGTGAAATCTGGATTTCACACACAACTGAGAATGCCAATATAGCGGGCTGATTTACAGCAGGTGCCTTAGTGACTCATGACAGCCACCTGACTCTGCCAAAAACGTCTTGAGCATGGTATCCTTTGTGGAAGCAACCCTCCTGCCATGACATGCACTACAAAGGAATAAATCGAGCAGACTTCAGTTTGTAACTTTTTATTGTTTAAAAAAGCTCAGTAGCATAGGAGAAGCTGGTTGCTTAGAACTACAGTAAAATACCCGATTTCAAACGGATCAGAATTTTGCACTTTAACAGTTCTCAGGTAGGATCTTACAACAGCACCTCTCCCCCTTCCTACAGGGCTTCAGGAAACAAGTAGATGAAGCCACAAGAAAACGAATTGAGAAGTTCAAATGCCAAATGTGTTGAAGTTGCAAGAATGCATAGAAGGGTAAAAACTGGAACCAACCTGGATGTGATAAAAGCACAGCTTGTTTTAAAAGGGAAAATTCACCTACAGCCTTCTTGAATAACTGCACAGTGCCTTACATAACAGGGCTTGAATCTCAGTTGTCCCTAGGCACTACCACAAACCACTTGATTAATAATTAATCATTAGCAATGTACATGGTAGACTCACTTTATAGCTGCCCGAGTAATTCTGATTTAGCAGAGCAGCATTGGAAATAGAAACACTATAGTGCACACTAGCCTAAGGATGCCAGTGAAACTTAGACCAGAGATCAAGTGCAGCAGGTTGTTGTCTGAGATGGCATCAAACAGACCCGTTATCTCAGAGGCAGCAGAAAGGCAACCCTGGTATAATTGTCTTTTTAATTATGATCAGCTATGTAGTTGTTGTCACAGCTACCTTTGAGTGTCTATTTTTGATGCGTTAATATCACTATTGTGTCAAAGTGAACTCTTGAGTCAGGCTGATTTTAATAGTACAGATGTAGTTATTGGTTTGGAAATATGACCTTGTATGTCAGACTAGTTAGACTGGGGAATTCTAGACAGCTTCTTTATAATRTCTTGAGTGTTTTGGATCAGCACCAAGTGTAATCCCTTGGAATGTTTATGTTATTTATAGTTGTATTTATTATAATTTTTATTGTGCAAACTGCAAATATCTGTAGCTCTAAAGCTAGGAATTTAAATTACTTCTGGAAAATACATAGAGCTTCTTTCTTCTTACAGGCGTTGAATTAATAGTAACTTGAATTACCAAGAACTAACTCCTCTATTTCAGGGTTATCTTGCCTGCAATCAGCCAAAGTAATTGCTAGAACATAGTAATGTTGCCCTCTTTGGTCTTCACTGTAGATCTTTTACTCAGATTTGGTACCGTAGCACTGGATTTTTAATCAAAATCTTTGGGAAGTCTGCTTGTACACAGGTGTAGAACACGTATTTGTTCTTAGCAGCATTTAGTACTAAAAATTACTAAACGTGGATTTGCATTATAGTTCAATACTTAAGTTTGCTCTTCAAATAAAGCTCATATGAAATAATATTTATATGAAACAACAGTATAAAATGGCCTTCATAGAACACTAGAAGAAAAAAAATAATAAATTCTGAAGGAGATAGTGCTTTAAAAATTCTATGAGTTTTCCCTCTCATTTGCAATATTTATAAATTAGTTGTCAAATTGTTTTTGCTATGTAAATATTGTTTACTCTTTGTCACTGTCACCCTTCAGTTCCTATCACTATAAGTTGAGCACTTATAATCAAGCTTTGAAGCTTCTGAACAAACGTTGAAAATGTTTTCCACCCTAGAAAATCCAAGGCTCCTCATTACTAATTAGTGCTGCTAATATGTTTGTGGCTTTTTTCTTTTTCAAACAGTGTTTGAAAAACATTTCGAAGTGCCTCATATATTTCACTAATTAAAATTATCATGTGTATTATCTTTTTGTATCTTTGATCAAAAGCACCATTATACAAATAAAACCAGCAGCCCATCAAGTAAATTTAATTTAGAAACCAGCTGTATCAGACACTATATCAACATGTAGAGATACAGTTAGTCTTCACCAGAAAAATAAAAATAAAACCTCTGAGACAGGTTTTATATTCCCCTTTTCTGTTCTTATATAAATGTGCTAAAAATGGGAACCAGATAACTTATTCCTCTGAAAAAAAGAATTCTGGACTAATAGAATTGCAAACTTCCTAAAACCATTCTCTTCATAATATGCTTCTGCTCCAGCACACTCATTTATCCACAGCAAGCTCCARTGGCAGGTAGGTATACATCTTGTGGCTTCAATTGTTTCCATTTTATGGTCAAAAAAAGAATATGTGCCACCTTGAAAAATGTGCATGAATTGAGTCATAGAGCGGGTATACAATGCATAAAGATGTTCTTCAGTGGACTCAGTAATGTTAGTGGTTTGTGCTTGCAGTTTGGGAGTAGTCTGTCGAAGCTAGTGGATCCTCGTAGGACTGGTCTTTCAATGGCTTAATACTTTCTAAACTATTTCCACCTGGACAAAGTGAGCATATAAAACATGCAAAAAAGAATTGTCTGTTCATTTCCAATTCATACTCACTTGCCATGTTTATGAGAAAAAGCTATGAGGAGCAGAACAGTGGAGAAACAGATCCAGTGTGCTTTGATTTTCTGTTTTCTCCTGAAACGTACCAGCAAAAACCTGATTAGAAAGAAAAATTCATTCTGCCTAATAGGAGCTAGCAAGGAACATATGGCATGACATAGATAGTACACATTGAGACATCAGTCAACATGGCAAGAAGCTGAAGCAACATCCACAAATTACAACCTTAATTGC
The DNA here is from genome assembly GCA_018881555.1 of Amblyornis subalaris. Classification (NCBI taxonomy): domain Eukaryota; kingdom Metazoa; phylum Chordata; class Aves; order Passeriformes; family Ptilonorhynchidae; genus Amblyornis; species Amblyornis subalaris. The sequence continues at coordinate 896,902 of JACAXG010000002.1, read as the reverse complement.
TAAAAATAATTAAACAGATTGGCAGACATTTTAAAAATCACACATGGGCATCCAGTAGCCATCGAAAGCGAGTAGGACTTGGTGATGTAAATAGTGATGTCATTTATAATTTTGAATGTTTTCCCTATTATTTAAACTATCTGTATTTGAGAATTTGAAAACCACTCAAGTCATGTTATGCTCAAGGTTGACTGGGATAATCTTCCCTAATGCAAACAGTGATTTTAACTTTCTCACTTTACATACTGTATTTTAATTTTAAATCAGTTGGATATTTACGTTGTTCCAAGTTTTCCAAAAGTGTTATGCATAGATGTCTGTAAACATGGAAAGTATTGTAATTTTTAGAGGAAAGAATAAAGAAGAATTTTTCTGAAAGTAAAGGTAAAATCAAAAGTTATTTTCATTAACTGTCAGGAAATTAAAACCCCAAATGGAGCTTCTAAACTGTTTGTTTTTCCCAACTATAATTTTTTCCCTGATGAAAGCTGACTTTTAAGGAAAAGGGACAAAGTTCTGATCAAAATTTTTCCTTGTATCTTTCATCAGAAGAGTGAACGCATTTAAGGAAGAAGGGATTCTATGCATTTTTAAAAATTATTTGTTTAAATAACTGTCTCAGTCGCAGACTGAAGAACTATGGACAACTGTGCATGCTTCCCTGAAAAGACAGCATACTGTTATACACATAAGAGCTGAGTCTTCAGTGGAGAAACACTGATAATTTACTAAAAAAAAAGGTAAATACCTAAGATTCAGCTTTCCAGTAAACTCTATCATTGCTGAATTAAATGTGAATGTCATTATAAGTGAAAAAAATAGAGTTGCATGACAACAGCAAAACCGAATGCCTCCCCATTTCTTTGCGAAGAAAGCCCGCCAAATTAGACTTGTCCATATTCATGACCTCTTTTTCCTCCAGCTCTTCATGAATATTCAGTAAACAACTTTTCTTCAATAGAATATTCATGGTTACGAAAAATCTCAGCAAACCAGTATATGTAGGAGTATTTGCACTAGTATGCTGGCATATTGAAGAGCTCTTTTATTATGTGCACAATAAACTCATTAACTGATTAAGAACATTCAGTTCAATTAAAAATAGAAGGATCCATCTCCGACTTTGAAAGCTTGGGCCATCCAACCGGGGAGAGCAACTGTGCCACATAGCTTAGAAATCAGTCTAAGAAATAAATAATACAAACTAAATAATTGGCGGTGAGCACACAATCTAAAACACTTCTGTGGGATCTATCTACTGAGCCACTCAGAGCAATTTGATTTTAAAAAAAACCCCAACAAACCCGCAACCTGCCGGCAGAGGATTCGGGCACAGACAAGGGCTCGGCTCCTTAGGAAGCAGCCGTCACCAGCTCTGCCACAAACCTGGAGCCGCGACCGCGGGCGGAGCCGCAGCGCTCCCGCCCCGCAGCGCTCCCACCCCACACCGCTCCCGCACCGCAGCTCTCCCACGCCCGCAACGCTCCCGCAGCGCTCCCACCCCCGCAGCGCTCCCGCACCGCAGCGCTCCCCCGGCCCCGCCGCCGCTAGTGGGAGCCGGGAGACCGCGCACGGCCGCCGCCTGCCCAGGGGCACCGGCCGAGACCCACCGCCTGCCCCCTGCCCTGCCTCAGCCTGGGGGAAGGTGGCATCCCTCCCTCCCACTGTTTTTGGAGCACTCTAACTGTTTGAGAGCAAAATCCTGTCTGCTGTTTCATAATTAGAGGGCTATGGCCTGAAAAATATCACAACTGGATTTTTTTAATATGAGCTAAGTCACTACGCTCTAGTGATTTCTAGATGTTTCTCTTCCTAGCCTCACTTCAGTTTTAGAGCATCCCAGTGCTCCAGTGTCACAACTTCAGTCTGAGTGACAGCAGGCCTCATAAGGATTCATTTCTGTGCTGAGGCTCCGGTGGTGTCCTCACTGCAGAATCTGGCCCACTGTTAATTTAACACTTCGTTAACTTTCAAAGTGTTAATAGCATGACAGCTGATGTTTACAAAGGATACTGAAAGGATACTCAGAACTAAATGTAGTTCTTACTATGTGCAAAAGGTTTTGTTAATTTATACTGTTCCTTGTTCCCAAAACTCTTGCAAGATTTTATGTAGGTGTTGGAAGGAAACCCTGTAGCTTAAAAGCTGATATGACCACCAGACAGAGCTGTGTGAGTACAGTTGCTCAATACAAATTTTAATACAATTTCTGAGATAAAATCTGCAATCATAAAAACAAAGGGTGGCTTTCAGGTGCCTTGTTCTAACCATGTATTTTAGAAATCAAATTTACTAACCACAACACTTTATGTTCATGAGAAATATTACYTTAAATTCATATTTGATTATTTGCATCATTATTATGATTGCCAGCAATACAAAATAGTTTAAAAGTAATAATGAGAGATACTTATTTCCAATTTTCATGTGCATATGGCTAGTAAGGAAGAGCTCTAATTTTTTTTATTATTATTATTTGAGATTCTCTTAAATGTAAAAGAATGGTCAGAGCTGGGGATGGAGTAAGGAATAACAGAGCTAGAAAGACACAAATTCAGTAAAAACGATGTGTTGAAATGGAGCTGGTGAGATTGCAAAAGAAAGCTGTCACAGTCTCTGATAATTTTTCTGTGAGAGAAAATTAGACACTTGTGGTGAGAGTACTTTTACTGTTAAATTGTACCCCTGAAACACAGTATTGTTAGCACTAATATGAGACCATAAGCTTTGTACTGAGTTTGCAAGGCCTTGGGCTTGCCCTGTCTGAACTCTTCCTGACTTGCCTGAAGCTGGGCTTTTTCCTACAGAGATTTTTTTGTAGGAGGAGGATAGATCAGGAGCCTATGGCAAGTTATTCCTTTGCACGGACACCCTGCTGAAGGTACTGGCTTTAAGACCCAGAAGATGTATGGGTGTGGAAGAATGAACATAATCCAAGGCAAAGGGCTGAAACTGGGAACAGCACATTTACGAATTTAGACTAGATTATTACTGTTATTCAGACTTTGTCTGTATAGAAGAATTTTATTTTTTTTCTGTAATGAGGTTAGGGAGACCCTAGCTGATTGTGTTGCAAGAAGAATAAGTAAAAAAACGAAAGTCCAGGGCAGCAGGGAACATGAAATCTCATGAGAAATTTCAGTGGTGAGAAGAAAGGAAGTATGCAGAATAGAAAGCAACATCAGAAATTCTCCGTTTAAAATAAGAAGTCAGCAATACATTAGCAGTAAAGAACTGTGCAAAGGGATTACTTAAGAAATTATCTTGAAAATTACTAAATTATCATAGTGATTGAAATGTTTGCCTTGTTATGGTTTTAGGGTGTCTTAAACATTTCCTGTTTAACAGAAAAGCCTACACTAAATCTCCGCTGAGCTGTAACTACTACTTGTCCTGAGAAAGGACAAGGCATTCTGAAACTGTTAGTGAAAATGGATCTCTTTATCATGTCCTCAAGGGGCAGGAGTGAAGTAGACTTCGTCTTCTAGAGCTCTCTTTAGCTGTGCAAAATTCAATCCCCAGTTCTTCCTTTCCCTGTTGATAATTGGGAATTTGCACACCACACATAGCTGAATCTGCCATATTGCTTGCTGGGTCTGAGGAGTTTCCTCTAATACAGGGCTGTGGTCTCACTTGTCACTTCTAGATCTTTTCTTGGATAAAACTGCATCTAAAGAAACTAAGGCAAGGGACAAGTGCGATAAAAACAGTTACTCCACATCTTCGGCAAAGATGTGCTAGATATAAAGGTACTACCAAGATACAAATGTGTTAGGTAATGCTGTGCTTGGATTTGCAGCTGCCAGGATCTATTGGAGGCTATCCTAAACAAGCGAAAAGGGCCAAAGCACAGGATCAAGTACTGTTCTGTGAACTGTACAGTCAGTTTTTGACATGTCTTTGACCAGAGTTCGATCATGCTATCCGAGTCCTCTCCTGGGCACAGCTGTAAGAACAACATGGGTGTCAAAGGGAAACCAGGCACCAGCCGGAGAGTTTTACTTGAGTTAATCAATTGCTAACCAACACAAATTGCCAATTACTTTTCTAAGTACTGGGAAAGAGAGGAGCACAAACAACTAAGCAAGCACATAAACATCCATCCTCCCCCCTCCACGAACTCAGCTTCCTATATTTTTTCCACCAGTTACATCCAGTTCTCCAAAATTTCACTGGAGAGGGGACAGATAGTGGGGTAGCTGAGCTGATATGCACACAACAGTTTTCTGCTGCTCTGAGCAGAATATTTTACTACCACCCTTTGGCCTATGGCTCCCTCTCACACATACACCTGAGCAGGGCCACGAGCTCCTCAGTCTCAATGGTTGTTTGATGCCCGATGGGTTTTCTTACTACTKTTTCCATTGGTGCCAGTTTTGAAGGGAAGAGCATTTAGCCAGTGAGCAAAAACTCCTGTGTAACTTTCCCTYAGGGCTAGGGCAGACTAAACTCTAAATCTTTAGAGTTTACTAGTATGGACACAGTCACAGTGACTGGCTAGTATATTCTAAATACTTTGACTGCGTACTCTAAAATCACTTCCTACTTAAATTTATGTTAGCTGAAAAGTCTTATATAATGGGTTTAAAACATGAGTATTTTCCTTCTTCCAGGCATGCTTGAGGAGTTAGGTCATTGCTATAAAAATAAATATTTCTATGCACATATAAATATACGTATTACATAAGAAGAATCCAGTGTCTTGGAAACATTCATTAAGTGCTGAGACATCTGGGCACTGATCAAGAAAACAACCATCCCAGGCAGATGTCTGACAATCAGCCTGCCGACTTTTGGGGTGTAACACAGGGATTCTTTCTGCTTGCTTCTGTCATTTGATACATATATGAAATAGGCCGCTTAGGTGGTATGGGATGCTCTGTCACACACAGCTTAACCCTCATTCACAAACAATACCTCACGGCTCTGAGTAAATTAAAGCTGAAATAGATATTTGTTTATATTTCAGTGTTTCCTTTATAACTCATTCAGATTTTTATTTCTGTACAAAGTGATGTGAGACCAAATGGAACAGGATATAATCAAACTGTCAAAGGTTACACCCCTAGCGTGATGTTCAGTTTCATAATGATGAGTTGTATTTATTTTTCCCAAGATTAAAATAAAAAACCTCATTTTTTCAGTCCTAACAAATAAAATGCCCACATATTTCAGTAAATTGTTCAAGACTACAAATTATGAAATATTATTCTTTTCATACCCATGTGCTGATGATACATAAGAATGCATTGCTATGCATAATAGTACATTCGCTCAGTCTCCTGCACTGTACGGTACTAGGTCTTGACCTTCATGTTGCAGAYAATTTCATTACTTTTGCTTTCTATTCACCTAATATTTTATTTTATTTTTTACTTCTCCAGGGACTGTACCATCCTGATAAGATTTTTCCAAATTTATTTTTAAACAAGTGTTAAATAATTGTTCTTTCTCATTATAAAGATCCTTTTGAAGTCTTCAGTTATAACTGTATCATATTTTATGACTTTGATTTCTTTTACTTATCCTATTAATTTTTTATTAGAAAATTGATTTTATCAAACATTCAATAAAAAATATTCTTTCAGATTTAATGCAATGCCAGTAATTAAGTTTATATTTTTGGTATTCTAAGAACTCACTCTGCCTTCCCAGACTTCTGGTGCTTACAGAATGACTCATTTGAGTATGGTTTTTCTCACCTTATTAATTATTCAACAGAACTGACAGTCATTGTGAGACTTCCATTTGTTATTTAATACTGTAATTCAGAAATATATGTATTTGTTCCTGGTGTAGAAACTGTATTAGTTTATTTTTTTCCTTGAGGTGTATAGCCAAAGAACCTATCAAGTGAAAAACAGAAGTCACATATCTACTTGGAGAAATATAGAACATAGTTATAAAAAGCAACTGAAAAAKTCATTCTTCTATCTATCCTAGTGACCTAAATAATTTCTGACAGGTATTTGTCTAACCTTTTCTTAAAAACATCTAGTAACAGAAATTCTACATCACTGCACTCCATTGAAAACCCGATCAATCTTTCCTTTAGAATGGTTTTCCCAGTGTCCCATGCCGCCCTTGAAGCCTGTTATTTGAGAGCAATATATCACTTTTCTCATCATAGCATCTATTTACTTATTCAAAGACTACTATGATATCTTCTCCCCTTTTTTTTTCAAGACTTAACAATCTCAARTATCTTCCTCACAGGCCATATTTTACTAGACCTATGACCTGTTTCATTGTTTTTCTCTGGACTCTGTGTAATTGCTTTATGTCTTTTCTGAAGCTTGATGGAGTACTTGAGCTGAAACCGTACTTGCATTAAGCAGGATGGAAGGATTACTCCTACAGGTTATATTCCTGTTGACAAATCCCAGTAGGACATTTGCCTTGTTTGCAGAAGCTTAATAACATTGAGTCATGCAGAATTTGCCATCCACTCCAAATCTGAGATCTTTTCCTGCAGAACTTCTACCCACTTAGGCTCTTTCCATTCTTGCACTAAATAGATAATGAGACCTGCCTACATGCAGAACTTCACATTCCTCTTTGCTGAACCGTACCGTATCCACTACATCCATAAGATTTATTCACAAGAAGTATACACCAGTGATTTTGGTGTCTGTAGACACTCATTGGGGAGCACTAACGAGATTATAAAAAAATTCTATCATGAAGGCACAGCTTTCAATTTCATCGCTTATTCTGATACCAATAGAGCTTTAAGCTATGGGAAAAAGAAAAAAAAAGAATGGAAAATCAGTTAATATCTCTGGAAGGGAATACCATTAAGGCTAGAAGGCTCAGTGTTGAGGTTTTTTTTTTCTTTTTATTTCATGGAAAATTGCTGAACTGACAGCCGTGGGCAGCAAAGTCTTTTTATTCATCTACAGAAAAATTCTGCCTGAACAGTGGGAGCATACACTTCTCCACTAATGTGTTTCGAATCTTGACCCTGGAGAAACAACTCCTTGTAGTACCAAGTCAATTCATTTTCCATATCCACTCAGTTCCTGGTCAGTCTGCCAGGACTGCCTACGGCAAGGATTTCGGAATATGGACAACGGTTCCGTAAAGACCACATTAAATGAACAAGCCTATACATTTTTAGGGCTGGTCTGCACAGAAAGCTTGTACTATTTTGACTGTACTGATGCAGTTGAACTGTTACGACTTTTTACCRTGGATTCGCTGTATTTTTTCCATCAATATAGCCAAAATGCAAGGTAGCAGGGACAYTCTCTTGACTTAATCCTACATTAGTATGGTCTATATTTGCATGGTCAATACAGTTTAAAGGGCTTCAGCTCCCCTGCCTCTGTGAATTCCCCCAGCCCTGCTCTGCACCCCTTTATAGTTCCCCATCCTCCTTTACCATGATGTAACTTTTTTGGAACTGCATTGCAATGTCCATCAGTGCCAAAATTAAGGAGGCAATAGCACTAGGTTTTGGAGGGTTCCACTGCTCCTATTTGCAGCCCAGCCATGCAAGAGTTGCCAAGACAGAACTGAGAGAGGGTAACTTGGGATTCCTGGTGAGAAAACACAGCTAAAAAGAGAAAAGTCGTGATAACCTTCTAAAACACATTCCCTGCTGCAGAAATTTTAATATCATGCTGCTGATTGACTCTCTAATCCACCTGTTAAACTGCACAGCTGGGGGGATGGAAATCAGGATCAAAGTTTTACTTCAATGAATAGTTAATTGTGCAAGAAGAAACCGCAATAAAAATGACAGGGACTGAAAAAAGATGACCCCCACAGAACTGAATAGTTTAGCTGCCTGGTGGCTGCAAACCTGTTTGAAATCACACCAGTGAACTATTTGAAAACTGCCATCTTTTACCGCTGGGTACAACAGGTAGGAACTATCTCTTTCTCAGGAAAGATGTGATCTGGCTTTCATGCATAATCCAAAAGCCCTGAGCAGAGGCAAATGCCTTACTCTGACCTTCAAAGGGCAGAGTTTATCCTCACTTCCTTTCATGGTGCTTTCTATAGAGTGGTTCAATCAGGTCCTCACTCAGAACCACGTTGAGTTTCATCAGGCCCATTGTCAGTATCTGGCTTTACTGCAGAGTCTGAGAGTGCTGTGTGAAGATATCAAAGTCCATTTTAAATGCTTCCTACTGCAGGGAGCCTATATTCTCAAGGTACATTAGTCTGCACAACATGCTGTACAGTGGACTGTTTCAGTACCCAAGCTAGGTATTTCTACACTGAAAATCTGAAGGACAAAAACATAACGTAAACATACCTTTCCCTCAGGTGCCTCTCTCCTGTGAGGCATTGAACAGGGACTCTGGACATCTAATTTAGTTCAAATGATTTGATTCTGTTAACCAGTGGGATACCTAAAAATGTAAAATTACGCCAACTTTCTTGCACAATTAAACTTGCTTTTTATGAAACACAGGGGTATTTAAGAATTTAARTCTCATGCTTTTCAGTAAGATTTAGCATCCTAGAACTGTGATACTTAAAGATAGATAGCAAATTTCTATTGAACYGGTGAGAGACTAATACTCTAACAGAGCTATACCTTTGAGATCTGGGTTTTATAGATGACATTGAAATAAGGGCATAGGCATCTAAAGTGGGACATAACCAGGATTTAGGAACTGAAATACAAAACACAGATGCCTGAAATATCTAATTTGCTGCTGCCTACTCATGTCTGAAATCTGCAGAGCTCTAAGTTTCCCAAATTAAAGCTCTCATGGTACCTAAAGTTCTACTTTGGGATTTGCTAACGAGTGAAGCACTGATCTTAGACTAAGCCCTATCAGGCTTCACAAACTAGATTTTTCTCTACTGTGTTTGCAGAAAAGACTCGATCTGTTAAGCTCTACCAGTGCAGACCTATTGTACTGTGTTCTAACGAAGTTGATACGAGAAGTGGGATTTGAAGAGTTAAAGCACTCAGTCACAACAGAGGTTACAAAAGCTTTCCTTTCCATACCTGTCAGAGGAATTTTTAACTCTTATCTTGTATAAAAGCATTTTACACAATAGCTATCTATTAAAGAGGGGTTGGGTTGGGAGGTAGGGAGAGAAAAAAAGAATCATGCCAGTACTACTGAGGCTATTCCACTTTGCATATAATAAGTTGTGAGGCCAGAAGAACATATGAAGTATGACCATGACTCCTAAAGGGTGGCTTAAAAAAAAAACTTGCAAAACGCTAAAATGTCAAAATATTTAGGAGATTAGGGAAATGAGGCTCTCCTGTGTCTCAAACTAACCTATAACCACTAGAACGCTCTATACACTAGTGAAACCATCTACAGTCAGCTTTGTTTGCAAAGTTTATTTTTTATAGTTCAATAATCATTACAAAAATTTGAGTACTCTGAGTATGGGTTCCATGGCTTCCTCTAGCAAAAGAATTCGGTTATCTGCTAAGGCAAAAGGCATAACTTTCAAGCATTCAGGATAATAATTAAAAATAGCTTAAAAGTTATGAAGAAAGTTCCATTTCCTGCCCTCATTTTCCTGGTGCCTTCATATGCAGTTGTGCTCCCACCCAGTTCCCAGTGGAGYTAACAGAAGTACTGCAAGTGTTCCGCACAGAGGGTGAGGAGTTAAAGGGTCTGGTGAGAGGGCATCTTCCCCATTCCTGACTGTCAGTGATAGCTGGCCAGTAATSGGAAAAACCATTTTATTACAGTGTTCAAGCACATAATTACTTTGGGTAGAAGARGCTAGGATTGAAACATTTGCCTGAAACTAAATACATTTTTGAATAGGCCATATTGCCACCTGAAATTATTTGCTAACGAGCTCAGTAAAAACCACTTTTAAACAGCCACTCTCCTTAAAGGTCTAATGTTTCAATTGGCAAAGATAATTATTTTCTCTTACACAATAATCTTTCAAGGCCAGGGCTGAGATGCCATATTACAGAAGTTTATTATCATTTGCATTGCAAAATACAGTGCAGCCAGTTGCAGGGACAAATACGAGTCCTCCATTTCCCAATGCTGTCTATATCACAGCTTGCTTTGATGCTAAACACACTTGAAATATATCATGCCTTCATATATATTAAGGAATTATTTTTTTCTTCATTGACATTCGCCATGGTATGAATGAAAACTAAAAATTACCTGCCCCCCCCATTTCGAAACAAATCTCTGAGTCTGTCATTTTGAAGAGTTAAGAATAGCTTGTTGGGCTCATTACTTCCAATTATAATACACTGCTGCTGCAAATACAATGACAAACTCTTAAGCAGTTGTGTGTTGTAAGGTGAAATTCAACTTTAATGAAGCAGAGAGGTTTCTAAGAAATAGTGAGCTCTACTGGAAACACAGCTGCATGCTTCATCTTTTTTTACTTAGCTACATTTAAATAAAAACTTAAAAAAATTACAATTTACTTGCTGCACCCGAGAGTTCCCAGAAAACAAGAACGAACCGTGAGAAAGAACAAACCAAGAAAGTGATAGCAGCAAGCTATCCAAATGCAGGCATCCAAACTGCTTAAACTCATGTGTTTGAACTCTTTTTCAGTTGAGAGACTTTTTTTAATGTCCGAAGTACTTCAATAAGCAAACATCTCAATGATGGAAAAATGTCTGACCAACCAATTGAGTATGTTGACACTTTAACYTAGATGTACTAGCACATTTTTATCTTGAAACAAGAGTAGGAATCATCTGATTAAATGTGGATTACCTATACAAAGTAGATATTCATAAATGAGCTGACTAGACTAATTTTATAATCAATGAAGAGAAACAGGCACTTTTAGGGCCTGATTCACCTTGTGATTCATTTTGTGTTGAGGAAAGCAAACCACATATCATCAAAAAAACCTGCTGAAGTCCTTAAGTGTAAATCTAAATTCTAGCACATAGACAACTGACATATGTTATAGATTATTATGTTTACATAAATGTATGTGTCACTTACTTAAAGCCTATTAGACTGTAATAATATTTACAGTATCACATAGCTTCTTCTCCTCTGTTACTGTAATTCTGTAAAAGACAAGATGTGCTAAAACCATTAGTGAGGAAGGACCAAATATTCTAACCTATAAGCTATTTAGTAAGAAGAGAAATAACAACTTTATTCCTTTGGATACCTTTTATTTTTGCTCTTGGATTTCTTCTGTGAATTGCCTGTAGTTTACAGATGACTATAAACAATACATTTTTCAAATAAACTATTAGGGAAAAAAAGACGAAACAAGACACCACTTTAGTCTTACATAAATCAAATGGAATATGCTGCAGTTTAATTACCATTTTATTCAAAATTAATTTTATATGCTTTGCGATTATACAGTGCTCTAAGGAACTTCGAAAAAATCGCTATATGAAACTACACACTATTTTAGCATTTAAAAAGTCCCTAGAAGTTTCCTCAAGCTTTGTCATGATACACGGATTATGCTACAGTTTTAATGACTGTATTAAGATAATAAATTTATAGAATTGCAATAATTTTACAGAGAAGCTTCCTGCCATTCTCTTATTTACATGGTAAGCTTTCTGTCTCACCCAAATTAAATCTAAAAGTCTGTCAGTGGTTCCTCTGACACCCACCCTCACTGACCTTGCTRCCCCAATGTGCTGGATGAGCATGGCCATTAGCAGCCAAAGTTGGAAGAACAGCATTACATGCAGAGTAATACTCCRAAGGACCAGATTGTTTAGCTAGAAAGTGAGTTATCCTTTACCTACATAAAAAGAGTCAGATGATGTTATAAATATAAATTTGCAGCTTGCTCTTTGTTTCTTTTCGCTACATGAAGCTTTCTACTTTCAATTTCCCCATCTTCTGAAATACTGTCATCTTTCACATTGCTAAGTAGTACCAGAAAAATTTCCAGTATTCATAAAAAAGGATGTGACAGTAAAATCTGGAGTAGCATTTGCTATTGAAAAATCCAGTCTGTGGAAAAATGAGATTTTAGGGCSTAAACTGAAAAATACATAGAACATTTTTGCAGATGAAAATGCKTAATAAATGATGATTTAAATGCACATTTCCATCGTATCTCTTCAGCAGAGGTGACTACAGCACAGAAAACCTGCCCCACGCTCACTGCTGCTGTACTATTCACAGGACAACAGACAACACAAACCAATTATAGACTAGTCTGGCTGCTACATTACAGAGCTACCAGYAGCTATTCACTCATGAATAAGAAGTGTCTTCATGCAAATTGGAGACCTACCACAAAATATTAGTGACAGTCTAGTGAGTATGTCTGAGGTTCTATGAAGCAACATGCAAACATATATGGAAATATGGATTTCTTCATTGTTAAATTTTGTAAATCACCACAAATTTTAATCCTGGTGAGTTTGTTCACTCTTTCCCACATGGGACTGAGCAATGAGAGTAAAAACACCCCACGAAGGTTATCACTTTATATTCCAGTCACACTGGGGACATGGCTTCCCAGTCCTGGCATTTCAGCCTGTTGAGTCTAAAGGAGTAACTGTGATTATTCTGCACTCAAAGCCAACATTTTCCACTTGAGACACAATTCCAAAAAAATTAGTGTCASATGAGAAAAGCATTAATTCATCTTCCAAGTAAACTGGTTATCTAATATTTGACAACTTTTATTGTTTCTGTGTTCAATGCTGCAGGCAAGAGAACTCTTAAAAGAAAAAAAAAAAGAGGGGAGGAGAGATATTTTGCTATTGAAATATGCACAGAGGGTATTATGAGCAGAACAGGCTACTTAAAAAAAGTGTCACAGTTCCTTTTTGGAGTTGGCCCTAGCACAAGTGGATTATACCTACATTTCAGATTTTATTTAAAAAAAAAAATCCATACCTCTCATTTATGAGGAAGGCTTAAGTATATTTATTTAGCTCCATTGCAAATTAATTCCTGATAGGTATTGTGGGATTCTTTTGGCAATCAAATGACAAATTAATTTTTTTTCTCTCATAAAATATTAACCCAAACTACAGCAAAACTTGAGAAACAATGGACACAGAGACCATATCTGAAAATTAATACTAACTTCATCGCTTCACCTAAGTAATTTTATACGTATACACTTCCTTCTACATAATCCAAATATCACTTGCAACTTTTTACTGAGTGTCTTTATAAAGTATTTTCAAGTTTTCTTTTGTTCATCGCTTAAAGAAAGGACTACCATAATGAAAACAAATTATTTATTTTGTCTCTCAGATGAATATGACTATTGTGCATCTTGCACAAATAAGTCATCATTTAAAAAAAAAGTGGGGGGCCATTGAAAGGTCTTTACTGCTGGCTTACAATTCCAGCTATTTTTCAGATGCTTTATACAGAAGGAGGAAAATTGTAACTAGTGGGTCCATTATGAAAGTATCAACTATAAAGTTAGCATTTAGCAATACCTTCTTGAGCTGGAGACATAAGGTTATCTGAAAAGTAAAATCATAGTGCTCTCACTAGAAGATATAGTTATGAAACCAGAGAATTTACCTGGTTATCCACTTAAAAAAGCACCCCCCAAGCCCAATCACACACACAAAAAAAACCTCAAAAAAAACCCCTCAACCACGAAACAAAGAAACAAGCAATAGCTAAACCAAAAGCCCTACAGTTCTTATTACATTTTATTCTATTGAATTGCAGTAAATTCAATGAAAAAATCAAGAAGACACAAGATTGAACTGAAGACAAGACCTCTATCTGAAGCAGCCAATGTAATCTAAATAAAAAGTTTATACAAATTGTTTTTATCTATATTTTCTCATTGTGTGTTATGAACAAAGCAGCTTCTGTGCTAGAATATGAAGAAAGAGAAATGTGTTCATATTGTTATCTACAGATTCATATTTAATAATACACCTAGAGGCCAGAATTGTACACCATATGTGAAATGTGCATGTGTTATGTGAAATGTAGGCAAGTTATGAGAAAATAAATGTCCTTTATTACAATTCTGTATRTATCTTTCACAGGAATAAAAGTGTTATTCATGGAGTCTTGACTAAACTCTAATGTGGAAACATCTGCAAATCTAAATTTGTCCTGCAACTTGAATAATGCAATTTTTATTTCTCTGAAGGAATTATTCAGCTGTTGGAGATGGGCACAGGAGAATTCATGCTTACACTTCAGCATTGGCTAATTAATCAGGTCTCTAAACATTCCTGTAAACTGACTATTCCAGTGTTTAGGTACAGAAACTGATATAATGGGGTAATTGACTTATTTGAAGAGATCAAATATTTTAATAGCAATACAGCACAAACATAATTAAAAGCTTCCAGTTTCTCAAATGAAAAGATGCTAGTTATAACCCTTTACTAAAACGATATTGCTGAAATCATGTCAGAAGCAAAGTTCAATCTGAACTGTATGTTCACGAGAGCCAATATTTTAACAGTTTGCAGAAAGAAGAAAACCACCTTTGTTACTCCCCAAAATACAGGAAACTACCTCCCATTATAGCAGTGATTATCAGCCTAGCCAGCTCATGGGCAGCTTATTGACACATGCTGTAAGCAAAATCATAGTTTACATTCCTATTTAATTTCCTGTGGATCTAAGTAGTGTAGGAGGGTTTCATGGACAATATCTTTCATGCGAGCTGTGTGTCAGTTTTATTAGATGAGTAATACAGCATTTTTTTCTCGTTTATGGTCACTGTACCATATACTAATCATAGGTTTCCAATTTTGGAGTACCGGTCATGAAGGCATTTTGCAAGCCCCAAACTGTGGCAAGTTATTGTTTCCAGCCGATCTAACATGAGAGACTATTGATTACAGACAGACAAATTATATGCATATTTCCCAGTTCTCATATCTCTATTGACATCACTAGCCACGTTCCCAACTAAATGATGGGACAAGACATCAGTATGCACCAATGCTCCTGCTCTCCTAAGCTGTCTCAGAAAGGGAGAAACAAACTTGGAAGAAAATGACAAGTATCACCTGACCTTAATAACCATGAGCTCAGGACTATAGGGGCTGTAAAACATGTCTTCCCTGATACTTGGATATATCCACAGATGCTATCAGGGAGATGAATATATTATTTAAAATCATTTCAGTAACTTTAGTCTGGAAAGAATTGAAACTGTTTCATTTCCAAGTGTTATGAAGCATAACAACACTTAGTAATGTAGGTATTCCATCAAATAGGAAAAGTCCCATTTACTTAAAAAGAATATTAAAAAAAACCCCAACAATCAGTTTTCAGCATGATATATACCTTTAGCAAGTTTCCAAGGCAGACTTGTGTCTTCCAAAACTGAAATATATGTATAAGCTCAGTTCATGGGATAAATGAACCTTTCAAGTTCTGGTACATTCCAGAGCCTCTTTCCAAGCACAACATTCAAGTCAATTTCATATTTGATGACCAGCAGATGATGTGAATGCCTGGGGGCAACAGCACTCAAACTATCCATGCTCCCCCAGCTGGCTCATAATGGATTTTTAGTCTAGTAAACACCACTGTTTTGTCTCAGTTCTGCAGAACTTCACTGAAAAAATACCTTCCCATATTTGTCTTGGAGAACACAAGAAAGGAGAAAATTAAGACTATAAAATACACCATGCATCTGCTTTCTCCCTTTCTAAGTCATGCAATTCTTGTCCTGGATTCCTCTGTTGCTGGTGATGGACACATCTCATGCAGGTGCATGTTTTCTTTTAAATCTGAAATTCTGAATTTTAGTGTATAAAGGCTTAAAATAACTGATCAGAAGCTCTTATAGTCTGATTTTAGAAGATCACAAGTAGCATTACCACTTCGTTTACCTGTAGGTATTGGTACACTTATCTAGGGCAGTGATGAGCTATATGAATTAATTATACAGAAAAGATGGTCACAGTTATTCACTGCAGTGAGACTATGAATTATTAATGAGGCTGATATGCAAATGAATCAGTCAGTACAAAAATTATATGAGCTCTTTGCCAAAACTTGATGCAAATCAACATCTGGTTCAGTCATGGAGGAGAGGCAGTCCCATCTGGCTGAAAGTAAACCATCAGATTTTAAAAAACTTGAAAATCAGAAAGAAGCCTATAATTCCCACCTGTCCCATAAGGCAGTCAGTCCTGAGGAGCAAAAAATTATGATGTTAAGGCTTGAACCGTTGAACCGTTCAAACTGAAAGACTGTTATTAAAAAAAAAAAAAAGAAACTAGTATAACATTGTGGCCTGCTGGAAATGTTGTTGAAACTGCTCAAGTTGAAAAACTCAGCTGTGCTTCCATGGATAGGTTCATTTTGATGAGCCTCTTGATCCCCGAGTTAAAAACCTTTACAGCTGATGCAAAATATGTGGAAGRAAAAAAAAGGCAATTACAAGGCACTCCTGCTAGAAAGAGTTAATTTTTTAAAGTATTCTGGGATTCCCAGTCCCTCTTTCCTTTTCTCAAGAACCAGATATTTGTCCGATCCGAACGCCTGAATAGCCCATGTTTTCACAACAGGATTCCTTTTCACCTCACTTCCAGGTAAACAGCTCACACAAATGTTTTGTCACCTCCCGAGCTTGATTATGGTTCTGAGCAGACATTTAACTTTCATCAATAATGTTAGACAGAAATCCATAGCATTTTCTTCTCAGATTCCCCACAGGTTTCAATGATTCCCTTCTCCTTTACTGGGGAGACAAATCAGAGAGCTGGGCTCTGGTGCTCTCAATAGTCTCCTATTGACGGGCTGGTAAATGTCTAGACAGTTGTAATGCATTACAACACAGATAAGATATATCTTGTATAAGTAGATTGAAAATGACTCATTTAGCTGAATCTTGTCTCTTTTGAAGAGGAAAGCAAATCWGGAAGAAATTTCTTTTCTCTATATTAACATATTTAATTCCAATGTGCCTCCTAAATATGAAATGCTTACTTTTAACTTCAAAATGCAGCACTAAGAAGACATGTATTGTAATAATTTTGCCAATAAGCATCTACAGCATTATTTATGATAATTTTTATGATAAACTTCTATTTTCAGTTGCAATTTCAGAAAGGTTTCTATTTATGCCTTCAAAGATGCATAACTTTAATATGTTTCTATTTTAAAAATATCTTTTGGAAAACATTTGATGTTCCACAAGCAGAAATCAAATTAGGAAGATGGGAAATAATATAGAATTATGTAGTAGTGTAGAATGATGCAATTTCTTTTGAAAAATCATTCTTCTAATAATTTCTGTCTCTAAACAATCACTGCTTTCAGATAAGTGACTGGCCTCATATGTGATGATTGCAGATTGTGATGCAAAGGACTGTGTCAAACAGGGAGTGGTTTTTCCAACAATACTACAATATTACTTTTAGACATTATGCAAATTATTTAAGGTAAAGTATCTGTTCATTGTAGCAAGGCTATAGGCCTAGCCTTGACACGGAAGTAACTTTCATTTGCTAAGTCAGAATTCATGTTCATGTTCCTGGTGCTAGTAAATCAAATATGTTCCCATGTTACATGGATATGTTATGGATATGTTCCCRTGTTATATATGTTAACCTTTAGTCTTGGAGGACTACAGAAAAGGAAGGTTTTCTCCTAATAATACCCCCTAAACAAAACTAAATGCCTAAGATCACTAAACATCTTACAAATATGAATGCTCCTAGATTTTCTGCAGACTTCATTATCACATTTTAAATATGGATAGAGAAAAACAACATATCCGATTAAGTACCTTTCACTCAGACAAAAAAAAAAAATTATATAATTTTCCATAGCACTGTCTTTAAAGCATGAACACAAAGTGGTTATGTGGTTAAACAAAGAATATAACTCAAGCCTRTGACTGAGAGGACTAAAAAGCATTGGTACATAGTTGTATCTGACCAGCTACATTAATTCCACAGTTGTTGCAGTATTTAAGTACCAAATTAGCATCATTAATTTATTTTTCTTCACTAGCCCTTCCAGAAGAATACTATCAGCAAAACAGAAATGAGCAGGCCTTGATGAAAAATAGATGACAAATGCCACTTCAAAATGGATGGAGGCAATTTCCTGTACAGGTAAATCCAGACCCAAACACTTCAGCTCTGCCTGATATTTAAAAAGAACATCTAATGTTGATTAGCTCTAGCAATTGTTTAAGAACCAAAACCAATCAGTCAAAATTCAAGTAATTTATGCAGGAAATGTATTAAATGTGTTCACCTGAGCTAATCTATCTGCTTCTGTAAAAGTCTGTGTAGTGAAGATTTTTTTCTTCTGCTACAGGGAACATGCACTGTGCTTAATCTAAACATAAACATTTCCCATTCTATAGTGGCATCACTACAATATTTTTAGGACCACGCATGAAAGGTAGGTTATTACCATACTTTACAGTAAGTTCACGTAACATAGGGTGATTTTTATAGGGACATATATAACTCATTGTCTTATCTCCAAGGTGTTTACATTTGCTTTGCTCTGGACCCATGAATGAATAATTTCTGCTATGAAAAATTCATTTCAGAAAAGGAGAAAAAAGCCAATCCAAAGTAGAAAAGCTTACCTTCTCAGCACCTTAATTTGACATGTAATCACAAGTTTAAAGACTTTCTCAGAGTGTAGTATCTTTCCATTTTAAGGAAGGGGACAAAATCCTCATAAAATATGGATGATGGCAACAGGAATAAATTRTATCATGTGGATATACATTGTATTTACATTATATATTACAAACATCTATTGTTTTCAGATGGACCTGTCTTTCTGTGCATATTCCTTTTCTAGGATTACACAAATACACATTTTATTGGTTATATAACTTTATGTCTTAGGAATTAACATTTTTCTGTGGTAATGTTTTCACCTAATCCATCTAAATGGTACAATCCTATATTTTTCTGGTTAACTACTCACCTACCTGATGTMATCACTTCTTCTCTAGTTTTGCTAATGGCTACTTATGTTTAATATATCCTCCCTCTATGAATTTAATTATTTTCAGTAGAAAGTAGTCTAATCAAAGCATCACTTAAATTACTGGAATACTGATATGTCCTTAGGATAACTACGTTTACATTCAGTAAATATTTTTAACCACTAAGTTTCACTGTCTTTTGACAACTACTTCAGAAAAAAAGTGCTTCAGCCATTTTCAGAACAGGATTTTAATTTGAATTGCTTGTTATAAACTATAGGTAAAGAGAATAAAAAGACAGTAAGTATGCTGTTGTCGTTCTGCATTGAGTCTATCTACTGCATACTTATGTTGTACACATGCAATATGCATTATATTAAACAAGCTATACAAATGAAGATATCTTTATTATTATTGAAAAGTCATTGTTTTCAGTCAGCTTGAACTCTCAGTCAAGGCAAATTCATAGGCCTTAATCCAATCAAAGATGTGAGCAACCTCACTCAAGTGCCAAGTATGCAGGGCCACAGGTCCAGGTTTTAGTATTTTCCAAGATGACATGCTGTTGCAGTGAAAGATTGATTTCCCTCCTGTTATTTCAAGCATGCATATAACTTATTTTAAGAATACAGTGATATTTCTTCTGTGAATCTAATTACTTTAAAATAAGTGAAACATTAATAAAACAAAGTTAATTAAAGGAYATCTTTAACTCATTGTCTTGGCTCCCAAGCATTTACATTTACTTTGCCCTGGACCCATGAAACAATAATTTCTGATATGAAAAATTAATTTCAGAAAATAAGAAAAAAGCCAATCCAAAGCAGAAATGTTTACCTTCTTAACCCCTTGACATGTAATCACAACAAGATTAAAGGCATCTCAGAGCATGACAGCTTTCTAATGTTTATATCCTAATATGAAGCAGAATCTGGCAATTGTGGCTGCTCTGACATTCTCCTCCTGGATTTAGTCTTTCATGACACATCTGGAACAAGATCTCTGCTTTTCCATTTTCAGACTGGAACACTTCAAATTAATTTGATTGAGAATTTTTTATGCGATGGTCTATATTACTGTCTGTTCCACTTCAAAGGAAAGACACTTTGGCTATTTGAACCAAAACTACAAACCTGAACACTTTGTAAACTGCAGGGTAGAAAGCCCAGGTATCACTCCCTCTCAGGCTTCATCCACAACCCTAATGGAGATGAAGAGGGAACTCCTGGCCATGCTGTGCATTAGAGAAGAGAACTTCCACGGGAACCATTGTATTAGAGACTTATTTGGCTTGTGAAACACCTTTTGAAAACAAGAATCCTTTTGGCACAGCAAAATCGCACAAAGGTTTCCCAGGAAAGCAGAAGCATGGGAATCTCAGTCTAGCGCTGGAAAGCATGAAGATGGCAATATTTTGTAAGTCTCAAGGAAAGAATCGGCAGAATTCAGTAAAGAACGTATAACTTTGTTCTTAATGAGAGTAGATGGAGCAAGAATGCCTTGTCTTCCTCTGCCTCCTAAGAGCTACACAGTGAAGATTCTCTGATTAATAAAAATGCAAAAAAAGAAGCTTTTAATATCCTCCTCAAAAATAACATAAGGAAATCTCCATTTCCTGCCAGCTCTCAAATTTATAGCAGTCCAGCATGAAGCACTTTCTTTAAAGTATCAGTGTAACCCTTTATGTATTATTACTACAAAAGGGACCTGCTGTTCTACTGTTTACCTTTGTTTAGGAGTGCCTTCACATTGGCTCTGTACTTGTACACACTGCCTACTGCTTTAATTTTTTAAGAGGATTTTATTTAAAAATAAATATATTTACTTCTTTATTATTCACGCAAACTGTGTTCAAAATTTGAAAACTGGTAGAAAATTAATGTCTGTAAGAAGACCAAAGTTGATGTCATCATCTGAGAGTCACCTATAGATTAATCTAGCACCAGAAACACCTGCCTCAATTACTCTGTATCTATTACCTGCACTTACACTGTGCACTCTGTTTACATGAAACATCATTCCACAGAAAAACTTAGGCCACATTTAAAAATACATATTTTATATGTGTATATATATATATTTAAATTTAAATATCTATTTGTACATGTGTATACAACAAGGTTGCAAAGAAAGTGTGAGTCCAGATATAGCACCTAAAGTAATGTAAAATGCAACAAAATACCTGCTTTGGCAACTGCATCCATTTTATGTCTCAACCTTGTAACCGTTCACTTATGGCCAATGTAAAGTACAGTAACCTTGATAAAATATTTGTTCTTTATTAGTAATTTAGAAAACAGAGGTTCTGTACATCTAACCTTGACTACAGTCATGGTTGTGCTCAGCTGAGTGCCAAAGACTAAAACTAGTGCCAGGAATCAAAGTTTTCTATTAGGAAAACTTCAGCAGTCAGGATCCTTATCTGCAGGGTGCTGATGTAAAGTCATAGCAGTACAGCCAAACTCAGCTTCTCATAGTAGTGCTTTTTACTGTTTTCTGTTTCATAGTATCTGTAGTCATTTTGCTACGACTTCACTCAGTGTGCTGATGCTACATTAAATGGAAGAAAAGAGGACATTTTCTTAGCCGGACAGTGGCTGGAGATGGTCCACATTTTAGTGAAAGATTTTAAGTGACAGTAAAAGAAAAAAGAACTGAGCTATAGATGTTAATTTTTATTTGCTCCATTTTGTTTAATTTGTGCCATCTTGCTAACCGTTTCTTTAAAACACAGGTATACATTATTTTCCAGAAAAAATCCATTAATTTGTTTTAATCTTCTAATTTACTTTTTAAAAATTGTAGATACTGTACTCCATGAGATGTCTGGAAATTCCAGCTGTGTACCTGGTACACAGATAGAGGTATGCTGATGGAGCTTCACCTTATTCACTATAGGAATCATTGATACAAATGTCCACCATAGAAATATGCTAGTTCAGTCAGGTCATATTTTGGAGGAATATTCCCCATCAGCTTACATGCCAAAACTGCACATTATCTATACAAACATCTCCTCTTAATGTATTAAGTCAATACCATCATACTTAAGATACAGGAAATGCAAAATGCATTTTACATAGAGAAGGCTATAGAGACCAAAAAGTGCAAAAATGAGTATTCTACCAGGAACTTATTTATTACTTGTCCTTTGTGACCAGATATTCAGATGATAATAAGATATAGCACCATCAGATTCATAATGTAGGGGAGTACTGCACCTAGCAGCAGCTAGCTGATTTTCAGACAAAATGTGCATTTGGCAGATCCTAAAACTGAGTTTGCCCAGAATGCACCATTTCCTATTCTTTAATGGTGAAAGCAGTGTAGTCATACTTAGAAATAAACAAACTGACCAGTCAATGAATGGAAACTATTATGTTTTGAAGGTAGAATATGCAAGAACAAGTTGAAGAAGAAGGAATATAGGATTTTCCATGATAAGGGTACAGTGGTCTGAAATCTACACCCTTCTAAATCCTTTCAGATACAGTTTGGAAGGGGATGGTAAGAGTAATTCAATTTTACTTTTAAATTAATGTAATTTCTGTCAGTAATTATGTTCATCTGGCAAACTGAACGGCTAGAAACAGGGAGAACAATAAACAGAAATGACTAGCAGCATCTTTCTTGAAGAGAAGTTCTGAGAAACTAAGAAAAGAACGCATGTGGTTTCCTGGCGGTATTTATTTTCTGCGAGCTTGACTCTACTCTCTGAAATAGCCTGCTGATCACCAARGCATGCAGAAGGTAGTTCAGATATTTTGCTTTAAAAATGAATCATGATTTCATGCCACCTCTACAATGCAAAATCCACCTTACGTGTCCATAAGACCAGCTGCGCCATGTCACCCTTGTCTGACGGGGAAGATAAGATCCCTTATACACTATTTCAGTTCTAACCATTCTTATATAGCGACAGAATTTAGAGGGATAAAAAAATAAAAAGAAGGAATTTTTGTGTTTTTGTGCAAAAAGGACCAGTAGTTCTGCCTTCAGACATTTAAAATTTGATAGAATGATTGGTCCCTGTCTCGGTTTTGAGACAAATTTAGGAGAAAGACCCCGTGGACTGAGTCTTTCTCCCAAAAGGGTTCCAAAAACCCCCTTTGCACCAATAGGAAATGAATACCAATAGACGAAAGTGAAAAAAAAAAATTAAAACAGTTTATTAACAAGAATACCCGTGCACCAGACAAGCGGAAACAAAATTAAAATACCTGTTAAGCACTAAACCGTTGGAACCCACTTCTCCACACACACAGAGAAACAAACCTCCCCAAAAAAGCGTCCGGAGTGYGGAAGCAGTGYAGSACAAAKGCTTCCCTTCCAAACACGTGGTCCAAAGATCGCGGCCCTCCACGCGGAGGGGGCAGAAGACCCCCGGCCCCCACGGAGAAGTTCTGCAGCAGGGAGGGAAAAAAAAAATTCCAGCGGCTATCTGATGTCGACTTTTTCCCTCCGAGAGCAATTACAGCAGGCGAAGAAAAAAAAAACAACTTGGTTGTAGCTTTCTGATGTGCCTCCTCTCCCCGGCTCAGCTTCCCGGGCTTGGGACTGCGCGCAGCCGCTGCCCTATCGGCACTCTCTTCCACCGGTTCTGGAGAAGCGATCTGTTCAATTCAGTTCGTTGTAGCGCCGGACTGCGGCGGGAGCGGCCCCGGTCCTCTCTCTCCCTGGCCGCAGCCGCCGCGGCAGAGCACAGCAAAGTCCGGCAGAACACCGAAACAGCTCCGCTCCTCTCTCCGACGCAGCTCCGACGAAAACCTCCGATCCCCGGAAATCGGAACAAGAGGGGGGATTTCCTGCCTCCCGATCCAGAARAGAGAGAGCCTTCTGCCGGCCACGTTTCCGAGCCCGGAACTGGAAGAAATGGGACGGGCTTCCTGCCTCCAAACCGGAATAAGTGCGGTTGACATTCCGGCCCCCCGTACCAGAAGGGAGCGAGCAACATTTCCGTCCCCCCGAATCCGGAAGTATCTTGGCCGGGGCCATGTGATACTCCCAAGCCGGGAGAGGGGGAAAAGAGTGCGCAGAACGAGAAAACAATAACAATTCTCTGGGCATAAGCAGAGGGCCATGGAATAAATTAGCATAAGAGATCACTCCAGGGCAGTCCCTGATCCAGCACGTTTGTACCCACCTCCCAGACCAGCTCATTTTTCAAGATTAGAAAAGCTTCCCAATTGAGGTGTCAGGGAGTATGCTTGAAGCCCAAGAGCCATTTGGAGAAGTCTTATATTTTGCAAGACTCTGGGAGCATATCTTAAAGAGATATTGGACTTGGCAGCGAAGCTTGACAAACATATTCATGTTTCTGTATTACATTCTGCCCCAATCTTCTTTTCCTGCTCCAGTGATTAAAGTTTCCTCTTCCACATTTGTACAGTTCTTTCTGGAGCTGTGCCACAACCTGCATCACTAGAATGATACAGGCTACAATCAGTTTTGGGGAGGTAATTCTTTACAGTAGCTTTTGTCCAATTACACTTTTCTTTTTCCCTTTAGAAGTAGGCAAGAGATTGGGAAAGACATGACTCTGTCTCTGGGGTTAATTTGTAATTTATGCCGTCTGGAGAGGTCTCTGTATATTTGAGTGATGCTATATTCTACACAGGCCTGACAATTCTTTTTCTGTAATGTCATCATGTGAAATATAAAGGAAATGAGAACTGAAGTTGCAATTTACCACTGTGAAGAGTCCTGCTCGTTGTGATAAAGTATTTACCATGAGAGTAGAGAAAGACCTATCTTTCCTTCTACAGTCTGTTAGGAYGGATTGCAGGGATTTCTTAGCTAGAATTTAACAGATTCCATATTCAGTTTCCAATATAACTTTTCCCTTAAGTGAACATTTCTCCCTTCCCTGCGTCATTGAACGTTTGTCCCTTCCCTTCATCATTGAAAGTCTAGGATGTTCTGAAAAAGTTCTACGCAGTAAGCTAACAGAGAAATAAATAAATTTGTAGATCTATGATGAGTATGAAATCTTTCTCCACAACATCTCTTTGATGCCACACCAGGAGACTAGTGTGATTTAGTCAGGAAAATGTAGTGTACATGCCAGAGAAAATTTTGTTAATCAACCCATTAATGTTGTTGCACATATTTTTGCTATTTGCTAGCTCCTTAAGATAAAAGATGGTTCCTTTTAATATTCTCTTACTCTCTCCAGCAAGATCACCTCTAACAGCCCAGTCTGGTAATTGTACTGTATTTGCTAATGGAGCTGCAAGAACAAATATGCTACAAGATTCTGCTCGCATTTATGGCTTTGGACATAGAGAAGTATCAGCAAGCAGATGAAGAAGAAAGAAAGAATTTATGACATCTTTGTCATAAGTAAATGGTTATAACTTTGCAATACTCAGACTGTATCCATCTTTTGTAGTACAAATTACCTATATTAAGAACATAGCCAAAGAAAGGCAGAGAAGCATAGTTCTATTCAATTTATCAGCTGAGGTACTCAATTACTCCTTRCATGAAAAAAGAAAGCTACAGACCCATCAGCTTTCATTACTGCCTTTTTGTCTGAGTGGGAAGACCAACCTAAACTCTAACTTTTGTATTTCACTCGTTACATTTTAACACTGTCATCCAATTGGTGAAAAGTGTGACTGGACTATAAACTGGGAGTTGGCAGACTTAAAAAGAGAGAAACACTTGTATAAAACCAAGGGAGGATACAAAACCTGAAGAACTAAGCATGTGCTGGTTTAGAAATCAGTGATCAGCTGCAGTTTGCACGTGGCACATAGTCACACACCTGAACTAGCCATGCAGAGAAAAATTGTATCTTAAAGCCCATTAGTTAAGTTTGAATAACTGCAGTTTACAGAACTGTACTGACAGACCTGGTCTTTACACGGAAGGCTGGTATGAATCGCTGTGGTTATAACACCAAATGATAAAAACTGTCATGGCTTAATCCCAAACAGTAACTCAGCACCACGCAACCATTCACTCACTTCCCCCATCCCAGTGGAATGGGGAGAAGAATCCAAAGTAAAACTTGTAACTTGAGATAAGAACAGTTTAATAATTGAAACAAAAGTAGGATTTAAAATAATAGWAAATAATAATAATAATGATAATGAAAAGAAAAAAAGGAGAAAAAACAAACTCATGGGAAAAGAAGTGATGCACAACACAATTGCTCACCACCTTCTGACGCTGGACCCTGTCCTCGCATCCCGATCAGCCCCCCCTTCTGTGTAAATCCCCCAGTTTAATACTGGGCATGACGTTCTATGGTGTGGAATATCTCTTTGGCCAGTTTGGGCCACCTGTCCTGGCTATGCCCCTGACAGCTTTTGTTTTTTTAATCTCCTCACTGGCAGAGCATGAGAGAGAAAAAAAACGTCCTTGACTTAGGATAAACACTACTTAGCAGCAACMAAAACATCAGTGTGTTATCAGCATTATTCTCATACTGCATCCAAAACATAGCACTGTACAAGCTACTGAGAAGAAATTAACTCTATCCCAGCCAAATCCAGGACAGAATTGCARTGGTTGTAACACCAAATCATAAAAAAATTGCTTTAAGAGGAAGTACATTCAAAGTTATTCCATTTGTTTATTAAATAACTTATCATATTTTCCTTTGATATTTTGTTCTTCCAAAGGCAGCAAAGGGCAAARTCTTTTCTTTATGTGCTGAAACTAGGCTAAGTCTAGAAGTGTCAAAAATAATATTTGTCAGTGAAGGCAGCTAACTGATGCTGATTATGATAATGCATCTGATTCATAAAAAGATGAAGCCTTTTGTTTTAAATAAAAGCATCATCTGCCACTATTCTTTTTGAAGCTCAGCATTTTAGAGCTTTTAAACACAACTATTTCTTCAGCGTGCTTCTTGGCACCTACTGTAGTGCTTATTTTTTGACCTTCTGCAAGGTAAATTTTTTTCCCAAATGTTTTTATACTTTGGACAAAGTATAATAGAACTTTTGTGTTCCACTCAGATTAAAGACATGGAGCAGTACTACTTCCAACAAAATTTTGCCTCAGCTTTCACTTATGGTCAATCTTGTTAGGAGATTCTGTCTTTTTTAAAAATAAAATCACTGTTTCATCAACCACTAGTTAAAATCAATCATACACAAGAAATATGAAGTACAGCATGAAACCTTCTACAATTGATTCTTTTTGCAAGTCCAGCCTAAAATTGTGCACAGTACTTCCCACAGAAAGCAAAAAGGATCACAAATGGACTTGCAACTTTCTGCTTTAAGTAGAGAAACCCCCCCCAACCCCAAAAGACCCCTTTGACACTCTGAACTTGCCTTCAGTAATATTAACACACATATATAAGCATTATATATATATTGCAGATGCATATGCATGTATGATACAAACCCATTAAAAATAGCATTGAATATTCTACAGAAATACCAAGTGTCAGAATGTATTCAAAAAACAATAAACTATTAGAAGATGCTAACAATATGATACATCCGTCATAGGAATTTTTATATAAAGAGTAAATCAAGAAAAGAGATACTCAATTACCTGTTATGCCTTAATTTTACTGAAAGTTTATTACAAAGCTAAATTGTTCATTGTAATTTTGACTGTATCTGAAAATTAAAGAATGCTAATACTTTTCTCATAATTTTCTGTCAGCTTGTTTATACAGGAACTGCTACCATGAGCCATGCTGGCTGTGTCTAAAAGGTAGTGTGGAATGCTTTCTAAAAATACAGCTGTTTTTTCTCCATTATCACCATTTGATATTAACCCTATATTAAGGAGGGGGAAAAAAAGTATGTTTTTTACTTATTCTTTCTCTTTAAAAACTCCTTAAATTTAACAGTACATTCTCTTTGAGAGAAGTGCTCTTCTTTTTTCATTTACCTGCCTTATTCTAATAAAGCAAATCATCTCAGTTCACAGGTATGAATATCATTGCCTATGTCTTAAGTGTATCACCATGAAAATTTATTTTATCTATGAAAATGTTTGGTTTTTTCAGTTAAAAACMAAATGTATCACAATTAACAAAATTTTTTGACACCTGAGTAGCTCATTCTCCTATTTAGTCCATTAAAGGATGTTTAGAGACAGACTTTGCCTTCCTTGGTGCACAAACAATGATGTATATTAGTATCTGAATAACTATGAGTTATTCCAGGGTCTGACATATATCTGGAGAGCCTTAAAACAGATGGATCAGAGATGCTGTGGAACATCAGTTCTTGRAGAATGTAGAAAGTTGACAGGATAAGACCCTGAACAACCTGATGTAGCTTTGAAGTTGGCCTTGCTTGGAGATAGCRATTGAATTTGACAACCTCAAGGTTCCTTCCAACCCTTTGTTCACACAGTGATCATCCTCCCTTCAAGAGATTAGCTACTTTTTGGGTTGGTTCTCACTCATCCTGAATTTATGAATTGGGATTTCTGGGTGAACACACACTCTAAAAAGCAGGTGTTAAAGCAATTGGCTACAGCTGTTCTCAACCCATCTAATGGTTTTGAAAATGTGTATTAAGGTTCAGAAAAAGCAAGGTAAGACATTATCCRCCTAGATTGTACATTCTGTCCAGAAAACAATTCTATTAAGCACTGGGTTTGGTCCTCACACACATGGGCATAGACCTAAGAAATTTGTTTCTATCTCAGCAAATCACTGTATTGAAAAAAATAAACATATCACTGTACAAGTACGTCTCTGCAGCCCAGTAGTAATTTTGATCATGACACTACTGCATACTAGACAGATAAAGTGCTCCAATTCCACATTTGCAATCCATACCCGAGAAGCATGCACAAAAAGGTACTGTGAGAAGTTACYACTTAGGCTGTGGTACTGCTTTGTACTTTGTCAGACCAATGATGGGTACATTCATTTTAAAGAGAAAGAGGAGAGCCTTTCAGAAGAAATATATTGTCTTCCTATGGCACCCATACCATTAATTCATAATTACAGTGTTCTGAAACAGGACTGAGTCAACTGATACTGTAAAGAATTGCTTTCATATYACTGCTGCACTGGCTTGGAAGGATAAAAAAATACTGAAGAAAGGAGGGAGATAGCTATTAGCAGTTGTCCRTGCTAAAAGCTCTGTGTGCCATAGAATCCATGTCTACACCAATAACTTAACCAGGGCTCAGACTCTGTAATACAGCCACCCCTGCTTTTAAATCACTAGCACACTATCTGGCACAGATGTGGCTTGGGTCAACTAGAAGAACTGTTCAGTCCCGAGTCCACAGCAAGGCTTGGGAGTCACCCTGGGATAAGGTTCATTTCCAGTAGGCAATTTAGACGTGACTGCTCTGGTTTTGGGGGGTAAAACCAACTGCACAGATTTGAGCTGTGCTTTACCAGCCAGTCAGAGTGGTCCCTTGCCCATTTCATTTACTGGCACACACATAGTCAAGGAAATGACAGTACTTAAAAAACCCATTATTGTTAGATCAGTTACTTTCCTCAAGAAACTTAGCAATTACTAAGAAGGACTTAATGAGAAAATATTTCCTGTTCTCTACTTAAAATATATATTTGATTAGTTATTTTCTTGACGTAGATCTTAAAATTTGCAGGAATTTCTTGCTGGATCAAAAAATGTGGGCTTTTTAGTTTGTTTTGTTTTGTTTTGTTTTATTTTTTGTTCTGTAATGACTGAGAAAATCTGAACAGATATAAAAGTACTGCTGCTATCTTAAGATACAAATTAAGCAAACAATCAATATGCCCCCAAAATAGAATTTTTTCCTGAGTTAGAGGTAAGTTGCTGCAACTTCATTAAGGAACCTGAGGGTACTACTACCATGCCAGCTCCATGAGGACCATGAGAGAAAGGTTAAGGAAGCAGAAGAAACTCAGAGTTTGTTGGCAGACCACATTCAGATAAATAAGTAGCTATCAGTTTCAAAATTAGAAACTCACTTAATGAATCAAGCATTTGAAATAAAGAATATATGAGAGGTTCAGAGAAATATTTACATCCTTGGAGAGCAGGAATTCTATTACAGATTAGCAATGGCATTTATAGATTAGAAATATGTTAAATGAAATTTCTCAGAATTTGTCATTGACTTTGCTGAATGGGCCATCAATAAATCTGACYGGGTTTATAGTATATAATACACAACTTACTCCATCTGGTTTCAGCCTTTCCCCCTCTCTCTCTCCCCAGTCCCATCATTTTTTAAATTCCAGAATCAGATAATTCATATTTTGGCACCTAAGAAATGGCAACACAGAGAATAAAGTGCTCAGAAACCTGAATGTTAAGAATTGCCTTAGACCAGATAAGAGGTCCTTGTAAATTGATAGTTTGCAGCTGACAGTAGGCATTATCAGATAAGCTTTTAGAGACGTGCCTGCAACTTCCGTGAAGAAAAATACTGATGCACTTACAGACTGCAGGCAACATCATACTTTCCTTTTCCTGTCAACCTGTTTTAACTTCCTCATCTCCAGCAGCCACAAGCAAATGTCTGTGATTTTATACGCTTCTCTAAAGCACCAACCCTTCTCTTAACACTGCAGAAAATAACTTAAAGCTCTATTAGCCCTTTTCTTGACCCCATGTCCCTTGGCTTCACTTTCACCAGTAAGACTTGAATCTTGGTTTAAAAAAAAGCATTTTGGAAGAAGTCGTTTGATTAAAAAAASATTGAGGACAAGTGCTACAGAGAATCTTAACAATGCAGACTGCTGTCTGCAAAGCATGGGTTTCAGCAGTAACAGTGGAAGGYAAGAGGCAATGGGAATAGAGGAAGAGCAGCCACAGAGGACCTAGTTGACAGTGTGGAAACATTTACTGAAAATAAAGAGTAATTCAAAAAATATATGAAAGTGATAAAAACCATACAGGATAAAGAGACTGAAAAAGAGAGAAAAACATCATAGGACTTCCGTCAGGTTTAAAGATTTTTTTTTTTTTTCAAATTGGGATAATTATCAGAGTGCAAAGATAATTTTATTTTATTAATTGAAAAATTGGCTTATGCATATTCCAAATATTTTACCTACACTTTATTCTTTCATCTAACTACAGGGTGGTGTTTCAGCCACATTTAACTCAGATCTGATCCTACTCTCCATGAATTATAGCTGCTTAATTTCTGCTAACACTTTGCAATTTGGCTACTGTAAAATGAGGAAAAAAATTGTCAAACTTAACAGCTGCTGCAATAATAAAATGGTTTCTATATTTTTCTAAACAATTTCTTGACTGAAACCTGAAGAACGATACTTAGAATTTAATTACAACTTTATTTCAAAGTTCTTACYATAATCCATTTTTTTGGTTTATGAAAATTACTAGGATATTAAAAAAGTGCAGGTTTTTTTCCCTATACAAGTGTATGAGCATAGACCTCAGAGAAAACAACTGGACAAGAGAATTGAGTTCAGCACTTCAGTTATGCAACTGTGCAATAGCATTTTAAACTAGAAATAGGCCACAGAGCATCTATCCTGCAATTTGCTACTCATTACAGGTCTCAAATCTCCTCCAAACATTTTCAAACTATTTTTAGATTTGCAGGGTAAAATAATTCCAAGTAACACAACAGCCATTGTAGAGAAGGTAAGCAAAATAAATAATAAACTTTGGCAAGGACAAAAGATGAACGCAGTCCAGAAAAACAAAAGGGCATATCATACTGCATACCAGCAAGAAAAAAAATTAATGAGTGGCCAATTGTATTCTGTGCCAGCACCATTAAGAGCAGTGCAAAATACAGTTCTCTTTGAAACAACATTCAGCTTGATAACCTAAGTACTAAAAGAGGTCTACCCAAAGCAAAACAAGGTCTGTTCTGAATTATTATGCTCTGGTCAGAAGTGAGACCACTTGCAGAACTTGAGCTAGTCAAAATTACATCAGATAGTGCTACACTGGAGCTGGCACCACTACCAATTCTGGATTTCTGTCACATCAACTATATACAAACATAATAAAATGTATACAAACATAAAAAATAAAACTACGTATAGGACTGATATGTGAATGTTGCATTCAACCCAAAAGATGTTACCTGAAGAATCAGCCTTCCATTTAACAATTACTCTGCTAAAATTAAGCTTTACTCCAGATGACAGAAATCACATATGATTGAGGTTGGAAAGGAGCCCTGGAGGTCATCTGGTCCAACCTCACAGATCAAAGAGTTGCCCGGGACCGTCTCCAGATGGCTCCCGAGGAGGGAGAATCCACAGCCTCTCTGGACAATCTGTGCCAGTGCTCAGTCACCTCAGAGCAAAAAAGTGTTCCCTGATTTTCAGAGGGAACCTCCTGTGTTTGTGCCCATTGACTGTGGTGCTGTCACTGGTCACCACTGAAAAATCCTGTCTTCTTTGCACCCTCCCTTGAGGCRTATGTATGCCTCAGGTAACATGCTCCCTGAGCCTTCTCATCTTCAGACTGAACAATTCCAGATCTCTCAGCCTTCCCTCATGGGAGAGGTGCTTCAGGCCCTAAATTATCTTTGTGGCCCCTCCCTGGACTAGGTGGTCATCTGTAATCTAGAATAAATACGTTCTCTGGAGGTGATGCAGSTGTCAGGTATTGCAAGGTGAGGGGTTCCTGCCCAAGAGAAGGGCTTTTTCTGTACCTACTGAACACTCAGAATACCTTTTACTCCCTCTCTGCTCCCACCTTCTATCTTCATACACAGAGAACACCTTCATCTACATATGTGTGTTCTCACACAGAGATGTGTGAAATGTACACACATTTATATCTGTGCACTCTTATCTCTGTCTCACTCCCAACCTCGTTAATAGCTCGTGCAATGAAATGTCACACAAGCAGTGATGCAGCTAACGGACGAGTAAATGAGGATTCGATTATGGAAAGMAATTATTCTTTTTAAGTGTTATATCTAGCATCTAAAAACTTTACCTTTGGGGACATACAAATGTATTACATTAGCTGGTTCCAGCTGTTGTAGCTTGTGTAGTCAGCAAACTGTATTAGTAAACTTGATGAAGCTGTACTATTGAGAAGTCCCTGCTGCAGTCTGCTATGGACAGTGCATACCCAACCTACTTCAGAATGTATGACATCTGTGAATGGCAAATGCTACSACCTTTCTTTTGAGGTATGCTTTGAAGTCTGTGATGCAAGTTATGCTAGAAGTTGCCAAAAGTAAACAGCTTTGCTACCTGCTACTACCATTCTGTTTGACACAGTTGTGTGATTTTCTAACTGGAAATTAAAGTACCCTTAAGAAGAAGGGAAATATGGTTGTACATTAGAAACAGTTTCTTAAAAGTACCAAGGATGAAGTTCTTCTTAAGAAGAGATGAAGCCAGCAGGCTAGAAGCATGTTCAAAAGCTCATGAAAAGACATGACACAACAATCAGTTTATCTGGTCTAATGCAGTTTTTCTAGGCTTCCTTCTTCTTGCTGAGCAATTTGCATTAAAACTAGATTTAATGGCTACCTCTTCTACAGAAGCATGTGAGCCAAACAGCCTGGGACTATGGAGATAGTAGGTTTAAATCTCAGGGGCTTTTAGAAAAAAATGGACAAAGTGTTTCTAAGCAGCCAAAATTAGCTTGAGGCAGCTGTATCTCAGTGCAAAGCTGTGAAGCCTGAAAACAACTCCTCTCTTTCCTATCAAAGAAAGCAGAGACGAAGAAAACATCTGATCTGTGCACCTCTCAAACACAGAAGTGTGAACAAAAACTCTGATGCCAAATAGCAAAAAAACATAGAGAGGATTCATGCCTAGATACGAGAAGTGTTTTTCACATTTAAAAACAAATGTTGTTCATTTGAGAGGGAAATCTTTCATATGAGAATTACACCTAACTGTACTTGAAGAGCAACTTATTCCAGTGAGGGCCTGTGAAGATTAGGCTTTTGTGCACTATAGTAATACAGATAAGTAATTTTTAGAGGAAAGACTGTATTGAAATGACTTAATGAACAGGTGTTAAAATGCATTTAACAAAATGAAGTGTATGTAAATTAACCATATGGCAAAGACCTTGGGACGTTCTACAACTACTTTCTCTGTACAGCTGGAACTAAGCAACCCTAAAGTGGGAATTTTTGGTGGTTCTGGAGACAACGAGGACATCTGTGTACACTGTGCACGTCCCTTGAAACTCATGGGGCCTGAGAAAAACTATAAAAGCTAATAAGGGACTTAAGAAACATAGAGGTGTCTTGAAGTACCTCTTAACTGTCTATCCTCTTCTGTGTGCTGTGATCCCTTCAGCTGCAGCTAAGGAGGTGAGACAACAACRATTAAGTCCTTCCCTAATACAAAGAGATGGACATCCTTCCCACTCCTTTCTTAAATGTTCTTTCTTCAAGCCTTATGGAAAACCTGGCAAACAGGTAGGGCTTTGCAACATATCCTGAAGGTCAGCAGTGAAGAGGAAAAAAAAGTGAAACTTGGCATTAAAACAGCTAAATAAAGGACTGACATCTTGCCACTATTATCTATTTCCATGAGAGGTAAATGAGGTCATGCCTAACTGCATTTATATCAAGCTAAGCAGCCCAAAAGAACAGCTCAAAAACCCTCTAGGCTTGCCAAGGTCCTAAACGGTCATTATCTTACATAGGACAAATTAAGGGACATTTATTGAGGGACTAGGAGAATCTTTAATTAAGGTGAAGAATAAATCCTTACTTGCAATCCTTATACTTGTTTGGTTCCAAATTGGAGCATAAGTAAAATGGGTAGATTAAAAGAAGAAAATAATTTATTCTATAGGAACGTGCATGTCTGTGACTCTCAAAAAGACATAAAACCACTGAAACCCTACAAAAGAACTACATTGATTCATAAACCAAACAAATAGAAAAATGTCTTCTATTTAATGTTGTCCTAATTAATTCTGCAAGCATTATTCTTGTGCTCCTGTGGAGTTAATTACAAATCAGTTTAGTATAATTAGATATTAATATCCTCAGCAATATTTTCTAATAACTCTTAACAGTATCATTGCTCGATAGAGATGTTTTATAACTGTAGGCCAGGTCCTACAATCCCTCAAGAACCAGCTGACTGCTTGCTGAAGAAATATTAGACAGAATTGCAGAATCTGGCCTTAACATTTAAAGTTTTAATATTATAACAGGATTCATGTACACTGTTATTTGGAAACTATTTGAAGAATTCAGGTGCACAGTATTCGTGTAGAATAATGCAAATCTTTTTTTCAAAATTCAGAGCACAGTATGAATTTTCAACTCAGCATTTAAAAACACATTGGAAAAGATAACCTGTGGACTAATGWTATCTAAAGCAAGATTACTGATCAATAACTAGAGTTCTTTGGGGTGTGTGATTGACAGATAGATTTGTCCCAGCCCTTATGGCCCTCTCTGGAGGCATACAGACACCTGAGGCAAAGTATGGCCACTACCACTTCAGTTTCCTCTCAAGTATAGGATGTAAGAGAGAAATTCTAAGCAGAACTCTAAAAGAATGGGAGGAAGATTGCAAGAAATTAATCAACACACGAACAACATATCTTTAGTGTAGCAGGTGAATACAAKGTCTTTTCTGTCTTTTGGCTGCCACCATCCCACAGCTCTGTTCAAAGTCTCTGAAATTCCCAGTAGTACTTCCCATTTGTTCAGTAATTATGAAGTTTCTTGCTCCATAATTGCTCCTTTCTTCTGATTGTTCAGAAGGCATAACTAAAGGTTGAGATCTAGGGAGAGCTCTGAGTATCCACTACACAAATACCAGCTTTCAAAACATTTTTAGGAAAGTATTGCCATAGCTGGAAATACAAAGAGATAACTAAATTGTTTTCTTATTATGTATGTTTCATTACAGACTTCAGTCCATACTTGGTGTATAAATGTTATATAGATATCAAGAATCACTTTAGTTTGAGGGTGTGAGCAACAGTCTTASCTGAAGAAGTTTAATGAAAAAACAGGTATGTTGACATCTTGCTTACTGTAGAACTCAAAAATCCCCCTCATGAAAAATTTTGGATGATTTTTTAAGATTTTCTTATCTTTAGATAACTGTTTTCAGCAAGGTGCAGGCATAGGATTGATATTTCTGTCATCTTTTTGGCAGCAGTAACTGCAACCAGAAAGGACACCATCAGTGGGAAGACTAACAAGCACCAAGTACCAGCAACCCAAAAAGGGAGATGCTGGGAGCTCTGGAGGCAGGTGCTGCCTGACAACAGAGTTGCTATTGGGACAAGTTAACCACTACCCTTTGACACTTGAGGATAGAAATTATAACTACAGGCTTGTGACAGGTGAATATATGGAACTTTGCAAAGTGAAGAAAATCCATATTACTTTAGTGGAGGATACCAATAACTTAAGGTTGGTGGGAAAGCAGTGTGTGGGAAGATAAGGCAAAGAACATAGCTTATTTAGCCAGGTAAATGTATGACTCTTGCCAGGGCTAATAGGCACCTTTCTGTAAGAGATGGATATTCTCCCTTAGTAAGATACATCTATGTATCTATGTCTGTCCTGTACTGTAGAACAAGATTAATTTGGATAATGAAGTAGCCTGCAGTAGAAGATGTGGGAAATCAAGCTCAGTCCCTTGACTCCTCAGTGATTGTCAATGGCTCAGATAGAAAAATTCTTTCAGCTACGTAGAAATATCAGTGCCATTTGCTGACACACTGTGACCAGGGCCTTCAGACCCAGAGGTGTCAAAGGGAAATTAGAATTGTCTGCTTTATCACAAAGCCAGGATCACATCTGACAGAGGCTCTCAGCACTATTTTGTGTTTGAACGGACACTAGGGTCTRAGAAAATCTCAGGTTATTTTCAAGTGCTATTTTTTAGGGCTCTACAGCTTTATTTCATAATTCTCRTGTTTGAAGACAGGGTACACTGCAGAGGAGAAACCTGGACAAAAAAAAAAAAAAAAAAGACTGTAGCAGTGGATAATAAAAAGAACAGGAGAACAAAAGAAAAACAGGAGGAAAGAAGAATAGCAAAGGACCATGTAACAAGATTTTTTATATGAAAAAGCAACTCTACCATGAAATATTTTTGGGTCCCCATAAGGACTGATCATGCAGAACTCTGCTTCAAACAAGTGGTTGATAGGATCTGTCATGGCACTTTGTGTGCTTGGCTTAAATTGTTCAGGCTCCAAGCTTGAGGAAGTAAGGGATCCTCCACACATATCAGAGTTACAATGTAAAATTTTGCATTTGAGTGATAAGGAAAATAGCAGCCTGTCTGTAAATGTGTATGTGAACTTTCATGACAGARAAATAACAGAATTTGTTGCAGCTCCAAACTGAAAAAATATCTGGGATGAAATATGGTAAAATATCAATATTTCAAATTTTCATTCTAAATCATACAGAAAGTTGCCAGATTCCTTCATGGAGTGTAAATAGTGTTATCCATGACCCAATACAATCATAGAAACCTTTATCTAATTTACAAGGCATGAAAGAATTGAGTCATACTCCAAAGCAAGCACAAATTTTAGTTATTCCAGGAAAACAGAGATATGATTGATCTGAAACACAAGAAAAGGGGAAAGAATATATGGACATAGAAGCTGGAAGTACACCGGTTAGATGATTTACTGCCTGGACAAACATTCATAAGAATGTAAGCAATCAATGTAATCATCATGGAAAAACACTGTATATGTCATGCAATATATAAAACAATAAAATACTTCAGTGTTCGTAARTCCAAGAAAAGACTCAAATAAGTGATAATTCCCCTCACAGCTTTTTGCCTTTGTCTTAATATCCAGACAAAACCACTCAGAATAACAGAACTGAAATGGAAAAGAAATCTCCTAGAGTCACTTAGACTTACCTCTCACACAACACATTTCTAGTTCATAAATTTTGCATAGGTGGGAAATACTCTACTACACAAGTAAATACTATCAAGCTCAGCATCTTGGGGGATAGTTTTAGAAATAAATTGTATTATTGGTAAAGACTCCAAGTGATGAATTTACTACTTTATTCAATAAACCATTACAATGATTAATTACTCTCACTCTAAGAAGGTGTGATTTATAACTAATTTCACTTCAACTAAACTCTATCATCAGACATTAGAACTCATGCTTCATTCATGCGGCTCCATCTACCATGACCAAATTTCTGCTCTTCCACTGTAATTTTTCACAATAGTTTTTCATTTGCTATACACTATTTTTACTGTGTTCAAAGATCCTGTATGAGCTTTCAAAAGTTAAAATAGCCATCATCAGCTTCTTTTTTACAATATAATTTAAATATTTTACACTTCACACTGCCTAGCATAGCTGTATATTCCTGAAAAATATTTTGTTTCACCATCAGCTTATCTCTAAATTAAGTGATGTGGTCCTTTCATGTGCAGGCAACACATGAATATAAAGTATTCAGAGAAACACAAAAGAAGTAGCAATTTGGAATATTATTTTATTTTATATACTGCCTTTGAAAAACTAAGATTAAAATTTCTGCAAATTCTAACAAAAATATTTATCATCTAACTTTAAAAAATTGTTCTGCTTTTTCTTCACTCTTTTTATACTGATTTATGTCTGTTACTGTCTGTGGAATCTCTTCTGATTTACATCAGACAGAGTGCTACAATACACTTCAGCATTTTTATCTTTTTACAGGTTTGTACATAATTTACTCTTTTACATTTAATGTCATTAAGTGTGGACTCAAAGTACTGTCTGAGATCCTACCTTGAAGGTATTTTACAACATCAATGTTTAAGAAGAAAATTTGCTTAGGGCATTTTTTCTGCCACTAAGTTCAGTATCAATATTAATATCCTACTAGCTTTATTTTTAGATTTTAATTTTTAGCTTGCAGATATACAGTTTTAAGCTACACTGTTTTAGCCAAGTAAAATCCACTGTGCTGTTTATCATAATGTATTTTATGATGTTTTTATCACAATTGCAGAAACTTGAATTTCAGAGATCTAAATACTGCATGATTTTTACTTTAATTTTCTTGTGGCTTAGCCATGGATATATTGGCAGAGTCTTACATATGTTTATGACATTACATTTTATCTGTTCCTACTTTAAAAAACATACTCTGACACCCAGAAGGGAATTCAATTCAAAATATAGACATAACTTTTGTAATTTTTTAATAAAACATCAGAAATTTAAGCATMATTTTTCAGTGAAGGGTGGAGATTCTTCAGACTCAATTATTTTTTATATTATTAATTTTCAGCCAAGCTTTTAAATATCTCTTTGTCCAGGAAGGAACAGAAATATTGTTCAGTTTGTCAAATATTTTGTATTTATACAATGGGAGGGACACCTAAATGATAAAATGTGGATTTAGGGGGTTTTACAATACAGTTCCATTGTAACATATAGAAATGGGATTGGTTGTATTTCAGTGTGTCCTTCCTGCTGGCAGGAATGCCAGTACTTCCGGAGATAGTTGCCTATGACTTTCCAAAACATAGTAGGGAGGCTGCTAGAGCCAAACCCATTTTGATGCCAGGGGGACAATGCCAAAAAATTGATTCCTAGAAATCTCAGGTCAGACATTAGGAGGTAACATACCCCCACATATACACACACTTACACACAAATATGCGGAACAGAGAGCCCAGAAAGGCTGTGGAACCTCCATCTTTGGTGGTTTCCAAGACTWTGGTGGATAGAGCCATAACTGATCTGACCTAGTGCAGGGATGCTCCTGCTTTAAGCTGTTGCATGAGGTGATCTTCAGAGGTCCCTTCCAAGCAGCTTTTCTGTGACASAGTGATTCTGCAGTTCCATATTGCCCAAGTATACTGTGAGTGCACTGAATGCATACRTACAACTCATAACTATAACTATATGCCGTATTTGCCCCTCAGTTTTTAAAGTATAAGGTACATGAACTAGGAAATGGACCCAGAAAAGAGAAAGAGGGGRACCTAATCAGAGACTTTGTCAAGAAGAGAGCAGTGATTAGTCCAATGCTTTAGATGTTGGCATGCAAATGCAGAATAATTAAGATAATGATTTAATGAAATAACAGATGCTCATAAAAAAAAGTGTGTCTAGAATATGAATAAATAAAAGTTTAACAGGAAAGAGACAAAAAAAGAGATAGCCATATGGGTGGATATAAAGCTGACGAGATAATCGTATTCACTAAGTATCAGTGCTCTGTTATGGACGTGGAAGGAAATATCATAGGTTTGCTGACACACTTTGGTCAGTTTAGGTCTACTTTTTAAAATATTTTCATTAACAACATTTATGATGGGAAATTGAAAGTGCTTATTATGACAGCAGACAAAACCAGGTGCACAGAGATTTCAGATACACTGGAAGACAGGATTAGAATTCAAAAGCATATTGAAAACTGGAGTAATTTTTAAAAAGGATAACATTCAAAACAGAGAAATGCAAGATGATGTACATGGAAAAAATCGACTCTGTCACCACAAGACACAGTAAAATAAATGGTTAAATAGGTTTTCTGCTGGGTAAAAAAATCACACTTCCGTGAAGAATGCATACACCGTACTGGGTTGGTTAGACAGGAATGGATCTTGCACAGCATACAAATTCATCTTGTTGATAGTCTCAAGATGGGTAAGATCTCAAATGCAGCACAGTTTTAGGCACTGCAATTCAAGAAGGAGACRGGCAGCAGCTAAAAGATGATAATAAGAATGGTCAGACCAAATGTCTTACCTGCTAACCAAGTCTGAAACAACTGTATTTGCTCAGCTGAAGAAAGAGGAGGATAGGATAGTAATGCTCAAGGATGTAAAAAATTCTTGCCAAAAATAAGGAAATATTTTTCCTATGTCCATAGCTGATAGAAGAAGGAACAGATACTGTAATGAGAACTCAAATGGCAGTAAGGATTCAAGCAAAAACTAATAAAACCTTGCGGATGACAAGAGTTGTGAAGCAATGGAATATATTGCCCACAAGCTCTTAAAAGGGATTGTGGTGGTGATGGTTGTGTCATTAAGGACAGGTTCAAGAAACCCCTGTCAAGCATGAGTGTCATAGCAGACTCTAGCCTGGAGTACAGAAATAGACTAGGTGACTTTGCAGGATCTGTTCCAGTCCTCATATTATGCATATATGATGTTAATTTGTTAATTGTTTTGGTTTGGGAGGATTTTTTTTTTCCTTATCACAAAACTTCAAAGAAGTCACAGATGTTTTTTTCCCCAAAGCTTTATTTTTAAAGTTTGCTGGTAGGCTAAAATTGTCACTTGAATTCTTCATCTCTAACTAAAAACAACTTCCCAGACACAAGTATCTGTGCAGTTTAGAATTTCAAAATTTACTTATGTAGAGGAAATAAAAATGTAATTTTTAATTTTATATTTTTTTAGAAAGAAAGAACTTGGTATATGGCTAAGACTGTTTCCTGCTGGAAACAATAGAAAGGACAGACATTTTCTCTGCAATTCTTCAGTGATGCTTTCCTCCATTCTTCTCCTCCTCTTCTTCCAGAAAGCCTTACAGTGCTTATACAACAGACTTTAAAATTTCTGAACAACTTAAAAACAATTTAAAATGCAATTGCCAATACATTTGGTTGATATATATTGCAAGAAGACAATATATGAATACTGACAGAGAATATAACAGAAGAAAAGTTGTGTTACCAGAAAACCCCATGTCAAACGGCAAAAGTCTTGGAACTAATGTCTGGAAGGAAGTGAAATCTCCTATGGCATGTGTTAATGATGACCAGACAAAATGCCCATATTTGAATGCTTCAGGCACACTACTATAAAAGAACTGAACTTTTCA
The DNA here is from genome assembly GCA_018881555.1 of Amblyornis subalaris. NCBI lineage: Eukaryota > Metazoa > Chordata > Aves > Passeriformes > Ptilonorhynchidae > Amblyornis > Amblyornis subalaris. The sequence goes on along the minus strand of JACAXG010000002.1, from coordinate 855,380 downwards.
CTAAATAATTTATGCTAAAATATGTATTTTCTGACATTAGTTTTCACTGCTTGGAAAGAATTGACCTGATTTACATAATATTCTTATGCTGAGGATCTGACTTTAAAAAAGTCCTAGCTTAATAAAATGTTTTTTAACACAATTTTCCATTGCATATGTCAAGTTAAGTTTCATCCTAGAGTATTCTTCATCAACCCAGTAACTATGGACATAAGTATTAAACTATGTAAGCCCAGACAAATTACAGAATTATGACAGTCATTTGAGATAATTAATAYTTATATAGTAAAAAAAAAATTCTTTTTTTCCAAATGAATTTGTCAACATTTCAAATAAGGGAATCAGGAGAACAGGTTGGATTTTACTATCAGACTTTCAGAAACTCAGTAGCAATTATTGTTTGACTAAATAAGGTAGGAAAGAGTAAGGAAAAAAACTTCACCCAAGTGACCAAAACCACTTCTACAATTCAGCAGTCTGCATTGCAGCACTTTGCTTAATACAGTATTCTTAGTAAGTGTTTGCCCCAGTCTCATTGTCATGAGATGAAACCATGCTTAATATCTAGCACTTCTATGGCAGATCCAATCCACAGACACTAAATTACTGTAGCAAATGTTTTCCAAAATTATTCTCATTTTTTAAAGATGGGAAGCTGAAATATTCAGTAGTTCAGTTCTATATCTAAAGTCCCTGTGTGAATCAGAGATGAAGGCAGAAATAGAAATAGAGCTTCCTGGATATTAATCCAGTACATATGATGACATGTACTAAACACTGTTCTTCAGGAAGCTGAACAATCCACATACTATTAAAATACATTTTTAAAGTATATAGGAAGTGAAAATACAGATTATGTGCTATCATAAAAGGAAGGGCTTCATCTGACTCATCAGCATAGGGTATGTAGGCACTGGCCTGACAACAGACAATCTAGCAGCACATAAAATAGATTATGCTTCCACTTGGTATCCAGTGACAAGTTGATGGATGACAGTATCTGGCTGTTCTCTGGTTCACAATTTAATTATGCTTTTGATACAGTTAGAATATCTGAAAACCTGAGAAAGGAATCTAAGGAATAAGAAACATTAATGTTTAGCCGTTTCCATACTGACCTTAAAAAAGAAAATCAGATCAACTTCAGATGTCAAAGTTGTACATAAACCTTGATAAACTATTATATTTATGCCCAATTTGGGAAAAAAAAAAAAAAAAAAAAGACGTGTTGAGAAGAACAATTGGAATAAAACCACAGCAGTATACAAAGCTTAGAAGTCTGTCAGTATTCTCTAAAGTGCCTTTCTTTGTTGATCTTCAAAGAGAGCTTCTAACATCTTCCCCCAGTTGCCTGTGTATTTTGTCTGGGCTGAAAAGGTCTGATTGCCAAGGTGTCGAAGTATACAACTTTTTCAAGTATAAAAGTCAGAAATCAGTTCTGTTGAATGAAATCTTTGTCAATACAGATAAAAGGTCAGTGCAATTTTATCTACAATATAGGATAAGGCTGACCCGTGAAGAAATGCTTTGTTGCTTTATGGGCTGCAAAACATAGWCTTTTGACACATTAATTCTTTTCTCAGCCTTTTATCTGGAAAGACATTGGTAGATGTTATAAAAATAAGGCATTTCTCATTCAGTGTTATGTACCCCTTCTCTTAAGAAAGCTCAGTAGTATCATTTATATTTTTATGGACTGGTTAACTTCAGTTGGGTATTCTCAATTTCATAATCATCACTATTTCACACATCCATATTAAAATAAAATTGTCATCCATAAAAAGGTAGGACAGTAGTATGAAATAGGAGTTACAATTTCAAATRCTTGTAACAATCTGTGGAATTAATTTAACTAGCAAAGTAAAATTTTTCAGGCATATTTAAACATATAAATTGTCCTATGGAACACAGAAGCCCAAGATCCACGTGTGAAGTTCTCTGACAAAACAATTATTACTTTCCCCTGCATCTAAAGCAATACSTGATGAAGACTGTAGTCACTTATCTAAGCAAGGTTACTGTCAAACTGCCTACATACAAAAAATATGACTAGCTCTAGCTAGGTATGTCTGAAAACACTTGCCTAAAGCAGTCTCATAAATAATAGGTGACTAAATGAGACTGTATTAGATCTGTAAATACTCCTTCCTGTTCCAAATGGGATAAATATTTTTCAAACACATMGCTGAAGGCAAGGGGATATAGATATCATACATGTATACTTCTCTGTACAGACTGAGGTTTACAATTGCACTTCAAAAATGTTAGTCTTTGTGTCATATGATACACAATTTTAAATGATCAAAAAAAGTTTAGAAAAATTTTAAATGAAAACAGCTTATAAGAAATTAATTTGTGCTTAAAGTGCAAGAAAGCTAACCAAAGCTTTGCAACATGACCACCTGCTAAATCAGTCTTTACGTTATCCATTTGCTGTACCTAAAGCTATAATTTAATGCCAGTCAAGGAAAAAAATTATAAATTACATAAACTATGGGTGAATTATTTTTAAAAGTACAGGACTTAATGGTTCTAAAGGTTTTATAGGTTTGGAGAGCATTTTGTAATTAAAGAAAGAGAAGGCTACACTAAACCCATGCCTTAGCACTAAAGAGTGTACACTAATCAGAACTGTTAATGAGAAATTAGACACACAGCTCCTATTATTGTTAATGGAATTTTCGTGCTCCATTCCCTACTGTGCCAAGTAAAAGATATAACCCTTAAAACATTGTTTAAAGAAGGTGCTGCCAAATTGCATACTGCAGAACCAGAAATAATTTTTGAGAGGTTATGTRTGTTCTATAAACATCAGCAGTTTATCTCATGTATCATTACTTGAATGAACTTTAACAAAGTTGCATATATTTCACACGTCTTTARACTCCTTGTGCAGTTCTTGGGTCATCACAGCTTGTAATTTAGCATCTGGAAATCACTGCTGCATTTAGAAGGCCTTTGTGGACATTTTTGCTASGTGATTTTTACTGTATGAGTACAAAGGAGAGATTCTTTCTTACTGGCAAGCTGAGATACCACAGYGCTTACTTTAGGCACCTAAAATGCTTATGGAGATCTCCCCTCTTCCTTTTCCAAATGGTCCTCAAAAGGCAAGATCCTAGATAATAGTCGCCCTCTTACATTCACTGAGGGACCATTTAATCTGTCCTAAGGATATAACCCACAGTGCTCATCTATCACTCCATCGTCACTCATTTGTCCACTGTAAAGACCGAGGCTGTACTAACATGTACTGCAACTCCTGGCTAGCTGGCTCTTTGGGCTTCTACCTATCGCCTCCATGAAATCCATGCAAAGTTCAGGCCTTCAGCAATCACATTTGCTGCATACCCTTAAATGGATTTAACATCTGTATGTAGTCTTGTGCTTCAGCATTTAGCTGCATCGGCATTCAGAAAAAAATTACCCTAGCAAGAAGGGAAAAAGTAGAATTTATTTCATCTGAGAGTTACATTTTGGGGCTTTTTACCCATGCAACACTTTTACTTTTCTTTTTTTTTTTTTTTTTTTCATTTTGTCCCCAACTATCACACTGCAACATTGATTATTTTCACAGCTATACCCAGATTCTGGCCATAAGTCCAGCTCATCATGGATTTTTGCAGTATGTATTAATGATAGGTATAACAGTTCCATGGCTGTAACTTCCCTGGTATCACAAAGTTGTAAGTATTGGAAAACATTGAATTTTACATGAAAATTCATTTGTCTTTGATATTTGAGCTAACCACATATTTCATTTATCCTAAACACAGAAAACTCCTAATCTCTTTTTCTTGTATTTTGAAGTATATTAAGGCACATGTGCAATCATACTTTTTAAAAAAACATATCACTTTTTCAGCATTTGAATATAAACTGCCCAAATATAGTCAAATCTTTCCATGAAACATTTTCATAGCTGCTAAATTAGGTGGTCCATAACTTCTGTGCAATGCACTGCCAAACCATGCATTTGAAGAAGTCAGTGCTGCTGAGAAAAAAGCAGGCTTAGCACACTACAACTACCATCTCAGCAAAGCAAGGGGTTTTGCTGACTTTATGCAGGATTTTTTCTCATACAAGCTGCTTAAGTGGGTCACTATATCTTATTAGTTTACTGGCCCACGGGCAGTTTAAAAATTTGACTGAATTTTATCAGTGTATATAACACTTTAATCTTATTCCCACATATTTATGTTAGTCGCAGAGGCAAGCTGAATAATTTCTCTGTGATTAGAAACTATTGAAATTCACGAGGAAATCAATGTACCTCTGAGAGCTCTGGCACTGAGCGTAACTTTTACAAATGGCATATGCACTTTGCAGGAGAGCTCTCGTTGCCACATTGRACCATGTTTTAACGTGGTTTTTTCCTCCTTCATTCTTTTCAATTACTCYTGATAATTTAACCGCAGCCATTTAGTTAGCAGTGTCATTATGGCAGCAAGTTAACTCCTTCTCAATCAATAAGAGCTTTTCTGTGCTTTTTTGTGACAACAGGATCAGACCAAAAAATCAAACATGACTAACAGACCCTCTGGCCAGCTGACACACCATTATAAATATGTAGCTTTTTCCAAAAACCTCTGTTTCCTGAAACTACAGCTGCCAGGGACAATTTGCTTTGTCTTTCTTCTACAGCATACAAAGGAATAAATGGAGGATATATTCCTATCTCCAGATTGGTGATGTGACCAACGAATGCTCTCATGCTTGAAAATAAGAATGGGGATCTGCATGAAGAGTGCAATTCTTCTCAGGAGAAGTAAAACCTTAAGYCAAAGGACGTTAGTTTTAAATGACACTAACAAATTTTTGGATTAAATGAAAAGTACAATGGCATACATGTAATTAAAATTGTAGTGATTACCTGACACAAAAAAACTGTTTTATAAAATTAGTTTTGTGCTTATACTTAAAAAATGAAGTGAGACATCACTGTTGTAAGAGCAGAGCAAATTTCTCCTGAAACTGTAAGCAGACTGCACTTGCTTACATTAGCATTGACAGGACAGTCTTCTAATCCTAAGTAATATGCACACAYAGATTTTTGTGTTTGAAGAATAAGRCAGCAACAGAAAGCTATCAGATTCAGCTATTCACTGAATTAAAGAGCAATACTGCATGAGGGAGAAAGAAGAGTGGGGCTGAAACTGAGCTACAGTATTGTCTGAGAGTATATATATCCATGGATCTGAACTAAACTAGATCCATCTGTAAACTAGTGCAGAGAAAGAGTGGAACTTTGGGTTTTCTACCATAATATTTTTAAGAATAGAAAGCAATTTTTTTTTTATTAGGAACAAATTTTTACTAAATGTAATCTTTTACACTGAGGTTCTACCATCAAAATGTCACTGCTGAAAGCTGTTAGTATTTACTGATCTTTCTCACAAACTGCATTGATAAACAACAAAGATTACAGACCAAATAAGAACTAGTCACCAAAATAAAGCAATGTAAAGCTGCAGAATTCAAACATTTCCACTCAAAAAATAAATATTCAAAACTATTCTATTCAAAACAAGAGGATTAGCAGAGGGAGAGAAAGATGAAAAGCACAAAATCTTTTGCATCGTAACATATTTTGTTTGCACTGAGAGAAAAAAAGGAAACAATAAGAGAAAGACACAGTGTTAAATTAAATGATAGTGAGCCAATGAAATATATTAGAGATAATCTCATGAAGACCTACATTACTACATGAATCACAGAATACGATGAGTTGGAAGAGACCCCCAAGGATCCAGCTCCCAGCCTTGCACAGCACCAACACCTGGTAGCTATTTCACTTTGTGAATGGATATTTTTAAATTGCAAGATCAACCAGTAAAGCAAGCTAAGCCCTTGTGATAGCCTCTACTCAGTCTTCAAAAACTGATACTGAGATTCAGTTGTGAACAGCAGCCTTTCTAAGAATTAATCAGCAAAGTGTCCAAATACATGACATGGTAGGAATATACTTTAGACAGAATGTTAAATGCAAGTTCTATCTTCTTTGACCYTTCAGGAACTAAATGATAATGTGCAAACCCAAAGGTGTCAGCTACATCTTTGAGACATTCATACGTGTTACCTTTCCTTTTTCACTATGCTTCAATATGGAACTGGCATTAAATGACATATAATCCCAAGCAGGTGTCAAGGGCTTGCATTAAAAATAATATAAATCAATTCCAAAATCTCTAGCACCGAACAGTCAGCAAAAGAAATGAGTTTATATGAAAATCAGACAGAATTTCTGACTGAAAGACTAAAGTTCCTACCTCTTCTAGTCACTCTAAAACAAACCTGTGGGTTTATATAATAGTACTGATTCTCTTAGGATGGAATTCATCAGACTAAATTTAGATATATCTCTAGTGGTTTACAATTAAGAATATCTCCATAAGATCCAAATCCAGCAGTATTATGAAGTTCCTCTAACTCATTGAAAAGTCCAATCATTGTGAATAGAATCCCTAATTGCTCAGACAGAGAAATGTTGCATTCTCCTAGGAATTATATTAGAAATTGGCAGTTTATGGAGGTACTCTTGATTCTGATCAATCTGTCCAAGAAAGTGTTTCAAAATAAATACTTCTAGAAGTCCTGAAAGAGGCCAGTTAGGTTGCATAATGGAAGCTTGATGCAGATGCTATTCCATGCATGTTATATATGTCTCTAATTTAGGATTTCTGCCAGTTGTAAACAAAATTCCTGCAATCAGAAACCAACCTATTTCTCATACCACTGAATATTTCAATCAGTTCAAAATTCAAGAACCTAATGAGTACAAACTTTGAAGTGTACAGGAACTTAAGAGCTTGATTTCCAGCCTTCTATGTAGATTTAAGCAATCTGTGTGCTCCCAGTTTCACATTTTTAAAATCTTGTATGAAGCAAGAGCTATTGTGCTGTTCTTGAAGAATAAAACATTACTCATTTCTTATACGCTGGTAGTCACGACACAAATTGAAAATAATTTTATTTGTAGGTTTTAGTGATAGAAAACACCTGCATTTCAGGGAGGAAAAAGGATGAACGAAAACTATAAAATCAATGATTCCCCATGCACTTGACAAGAATAAAAGAGTTCAGAAACTCATGTTGCCTGATTCTTAGTTAGCCGTTTGCACTACCCTTTTGGTCTAGATCTGAGAGGTTTTTGACTTCTGGAGAATGAATATTCAGGGTAACTCATAAATATGCTGTTCAAGTATAGAAAACGTGTACATATATGCACTAGAATCTTCTGCTTTCAAACAAATCACTGGCCTCTTTTGTTTTTGTATTCTTTTATAATCAAGTGTCATGGTTTAATTCCAGCTGGCAACTAAGTGTCATGCAGCTGCTTTCTCACCCCCTGCCCCTACCAGTGGGATGGGGAGAAAAATAGGAAAAAAACCCCAAACCCATAGTTTGACATAAGAACAGTTTAATAACTGAAATAAAATATTATAACAATAATAAAAATAACAATAATAATAATATAGTAGTAATGAAAAGGGGAACAACAGAGAGAAATAAAACCCAAGAAAGACAAGTGATGCACAAAACTGCTCATCACCCTCTGACTGATGCCCAGCCTGTCCCCGAGCAGTTTCCGGTGCCTCTTGGCCAACTCCCCCCAGTTTATATACTGGGCATGACATTCTAAGCTATGCAATATCCCTTTGGTCAGCTATCCTGATTATGCTCCCTCCCAGCTTCTTAAGCACCGCCTTGCTGGCAGAGCATGGGAAATGAAAAAGTCCTTGATTTAGAGTAAGCTCAACTTAGCAACAACTGAAACAGTGTGTTTGTTATCAACAATATTCTCACTGAATCCAAACCACAGTGCTGTACCAGTTACTAGGCAGAATATTAAYGCTGTCCCAGCCAAAACCGGGACATCAGGAGAATAAGCTGCAATTTATAGTGTCATGTGTTACATATTTCTATTTTGTCATATTTTAAAAGAAAAAATGAGTAGAAATCAAGGATTGATGGCATGATAGATAAAGGGGAGGAAAGCACCCAAGGATGTGATCTTCAAACAGACATAATCAAACATTTTAGAGGACTGTGAATCTGCTTGTGAAGGTACTTAAAATGTGTCATGTGGATGTTTCCTATATTTGACAGATGTTCTACCTAAAACATTTTCATGCTAAAAGGAAGCATTTTTTTTCTGCATGTCCACTTACACCCACTGCATTTGCTTTATGTCATYGAAAGGAAAACATTACCTTTGCCTGCTGCGAATGTTTTGAATGAAAAGGTCTACAGTATCTCTTTGTTTTCCTTCTGTGRTATCTTATACAGAAAGTATAATGGAGAAAGGAAGAAGAAATACAAAATTTCCAAGGCAACTGACTGGCAGACAAAACACTTTTAGGTAGCAGCTGTTCTCCTCTTGATACTGCACTCCTGACATTTTAACTTTCCCTTTATTGCTAGGGGTGTGGTTTACTGTTTTACTGCTGGTTTCYTCCCAGTTGTAACACAGAACTGAGGTTCAGGAAAACACATTCTCTGTTGTTGAAGTGACCTTCCTTATTATAAGATGGATACTTGCTAACTGTGGGTGCCACTTTGAATTATTTTTTTTTTATTTTTGGTTTTATCTTGCTGAGGAGTTGTCTTAGTTATCACTCACACAGATTTGTGGCTTGCAAGACTTGAGCTCTTTTTTTTTCGTGTTGTGCAATACAGAAATAAGAAGACTTGAAATAAAATCAAGTATGCTACCTGGGCATGGTCACTTCCCATATTTCACTTAGTCAGCTTGTTATCTCAGATGGCTGATGGCTGGTGAGAGAGACAGGCAACTGATGTGCTCAACAATTCTATTTTCTATCATTCCACAACAAAGCTGGAGGGAGCATTTTTATTTTGCTTTAGTTTTGCTATTTCATACTTAATCTATATATCTTTTTAAAATATTTTTTTGCAAGCCTGAGTACTCCTTCAATCTCCTTCTGGAGTTTCACTATAGCATTTCACTACACCATAGTGACCTAATTGTTAAGATAAGAAATATATATAAGTAGGTAAGTAAAGATACCATCTCATTCTTAGAATCACAATGTTAATTAAAAAGAAGAGAGATRAAGCAACATAAAGAAATGTTGAAAACAATCTATTTGCCTAACAACACAGGATTCTGATCATGTCTTCCAATCCCTTCCTTCCTCATCTAAAGTTATACAATCATACAGAATCCTTGTCAGAGGGTTTACAGCTACATGTGGTAATTTTTTCACATGTTAAATCTATTCTTGAGAAAAGTCTGAATTACAGCTTTAGAGACATGTAAGTAATTGTGGAAAGAAGTTGAAACAGTGCAATGGTATTGTCAAAATTAATGACACTGAGTCACTAAATTCAAGAACAGTTTATGTTTCATATATTTTTGTTATGCTTCATTGTGTTTGTAGCTATATCAATATGATGACAAATTAAATACAAATACAGGGTATAATAAATGAGTAATAACTTTGCCAGGATATTTTATTTGACTATTTATATTCCAACATAGAGTGCAAAAGACTGTAGTAATGCCAAGCATTTAAAACTTTTTCCTAAAAAATGCACGTATACTAGATATCAAAGTTCCATTTGATCAAAATAATAAACAGAAAAAATAACATATCAATATTATTTCTATCATGCAGCCTTTCAGTACTTAAAGGAGGCCTATAAGACAGATGGGGATAAACATTTTAGGAGGGTCTGTTGCAATAGGACAAGAGGTAATGGTTTTAAACTAAAAGAGAGTCAATTTATATCAGATGTAAGGAAGAAATGTTTCACAATGAGGATGATGAAATTATACTGGAACAGGTTGCCTAGGGAGGTGGTTTATGCCCCATGCCCAGAAACTGTCAAGGTCAGGCTAGACAGGGCGCTGAGAAACCTGACTGAATTGAAGAGGTCCCTGCTCATGGCAGGGGGGTTGGACTAGCTGACCTTTAAAGGCCCCTTCCAACCCAAACTATTGTATGATTCTACAATATATTGCTTTCCTTATTTACTTTTCAGTTTAATGTTTTTTGTGTTGCTAAGAAGAAACTGCCTTATCTCTGTGGAGTGATTTATTAATCACTTTATTCAGAAGTCGGAAGATGTAACAGATCCAGTGATCAACTACCTGTGGGAATATAGTGCACTTAGGCATTTTCACAAGAACTGTTTATATGTGCATAAAAATAACTGAGAAAGGAGAAGAAAGAGCCTGAAGCTCTCTCCCTTGTTAAAGACAAACAAGCAAGCCTGCTAAAACCAAAGCTGCGTTTTTCCTTTTTGTCCTTGCTTATATAAAACAATCACCATTTGGATGGTGATGCAAACTTGCCATCTTTCCCTTTCTCCCTCTAATCCCAGCTCTCAATTTTTGCACCATCCTGCATGCCTGAGGTTTAGCTGTCTAGCTGCCTGCAAACAAGAGAGCACAAGTTTGTCTTAACAAGAAAATYGCTTGCTGAGAAAGTGGCTAAGTGGCAGTGGGAACAATTCGTCTTACACTTCTGCCTTTCCTGAAGAACAATGCAAAAGTTAAAGAAAGGACAGAGATCTACAGTTGATAGTGTATACAGATATTTTCTTTATTTTCTGTTCATAGACATCTAATGCTTTGGCAGTCTTCCAAATATGCATATATAATACAGGGAACCACTTTTCTTGTAAAATAGAAGCATTTGCTGGCACAAGTTTCAGACTTAGTTAAAAAAAATCAGCAACTAAAGCTCAGCCCTGTCCCCACAATCATGGATAAAGTGGTCTTTGTTAATCTGACAGAGCTGAAAGGAAGAATTGAAACTTGCTCTCTCCTCCCCCTTGGCTTTGCTTACATCAGAACTCCCTAATTAGACTTTGTTTTCATTCTTCATGCATTCTTTTCTAAATTATGAACTTTTTTACTTTAATGATATTAGTTTGCCTAATTTTGTGTCTGAAAAAAAAGGGAAAACTAATGATTCACTCAGATTTCTCAGATTCGACTGACTGATGATCTAATGAGTAATAATCAAAAGTTATGGCTTATTAGAAGGCAGTTCAGTTGTGAACTCTGTGGTCTCAGGCCCTAGGAAGCAGGTTTTCACAAATCACATGCAAATCCTTTGCAAGTRGTACTTGTTAGCTTCTTTCAGTGGAGAGGGTGAATGGATATGGAGATGATCAGGCTGAGGCAACRAAGTTTATGCATTTATAAATATCAGACAGCTAGTGACTCAAAAATGGTCTTCCAGCCTGCCATGTAGTTTCCCTGATATCAAGCTAAACAAAACACAATGCCTGTAGAAACATGAGTCACGTGGATTATTAGTGATTTTTTAATCAGGTTTTCTGTTGCTTTTTTGCATCAATTATTCTTAATTCTAATTACTGCCTAATCTAATATAAATAACATTGGCTGTTCCTGGAGTCCTCCAAATATGATAATTGTCTTTCAGAAAAGTACCTCAGGCAGAGTTGTTCCAGGTACCAAAGGTGACAAATGTGGAGGTCAGCTGCATGAACATATGCTCAGCTCTTTAACTGCATGTAAGTTTAATCGAGGCTTGCTTTTAAAACAGAAAAACTAKCTTGTACAATCACATTAGTTCCACTTACTGTTACCTTGGCCGTGGTGAAGAGCAGCCTATGGACAGCACCCTGTTGCAAACAGCAGTTTCTGTCTGGACTGCTAAATCAGTCCTTGCTGGTGTTGCCTGCTCTCCATTTTGGACTAAAATTAATCCACATACAGGGCTAACAAAGGGAAGGCATTGACTTACGTGTTAGGCCATTGAAATATAACGAGCTCGGATAATGAGGATGCCTCGGCGGCGGCGAGCGGGCTGTGCGCGCGGGGGTTGCCTGGTAACGGGCGTCTGTCAGGTGCCCGTTATCGTTTGATGAAAGCTGATCGGGGAGTCGTGCTGAAGGAGATTGGATCATTATAAAGGAACAGTAATTTGCCCTTATGCCTCAAGTTGAGGGATCTGATGCAGCAAGTGTCTACAGAGATAAGAGGCAACTCTTTTTTCTTTCTCAGTGTAGAGGGAGAAAATTATCTTTTTATCGCACTTTGCAGGGAAATGACTGAGCTAGAGCACTCTGGAGGGCTGTGCAGAGCCTCCAGGGGTTGTCTGGGCACCTCCTGGGATGCTCTAGGCACTACATTGCAGCACGTTCAGTTTTCTGCTGCTCTGTGGCCTCTTCTGCTTTTTTCTCAAGCAAAATCAATTATGATTTCAGAAGCTCTGCGCCATACCTAAGATGCTCAGCTTAATGATAAAGCACTGCTCAAAAGGCTCTGAACTTCACAAAAATTCTAAGGAGAGAGGGTTTAAAAGTGTGGGAGATGCTAGACTGAGCTGTATACACCTTAAAATGGTAGGTTCCTGTACCCAGAGATCCGACCAAATACTTCAGAATAAAAGGCAATCTTGCTCACACAGGGAACTCCCAGTTGACCAGTGACTAGGTTCCCCAGCAGCCACTTAATAGACAGGCTGCAGAACTTCTCAGTCAGTTGCTAACATGAGATCCCATGTTACAGGCTAGAGGGATGCCTTCTAAACATTGGGAACTGTTCTGTCATCTTGCAAAGGCCTCTGCAGTATGATTTACATTTTGTTACACTATAATTCAGGGGAGCTAGAAATAGAGCAAAGGACAAGACCCAAATAGTGGATGCAGCTAAAGTCAAATTTAGGCAAAATGCTTAAGAAAATTATTTTAAATAAAAGAAAAAAAAAAAGGAGAAAAAAGCATAAATTTCTTAGGAACCTGAAATCCTTTGGCATGTAACATCAGCTGCTGTAATCTTTTACAAGAGGTTAACACTATATTGCTCTCTGGAAGTACTTCAATCTAGAAAGTCTATGTATTCCCTAAAACTGGTCAAGGTTGTGCAAGTAGGTATTCCYGTGTTTGGTTAAAGAGCTGACTTACCCAAGTACATCAAGACCACAGCTGCTCTACCCCCTTCCTTGGCTGTATTTCAAGAGAAAAATAAAACTGATACAGTAACTAAGYCCCGGACAGGTTTTGACAAAAGCAAGTAGATGCAGCCCTGACAGGGAAAATCCAGCTGTGAAAGACAGCATTGTGTCTCTCTGACTCACTTCGGCTGTTTCCAATACACACCAGCTTGTTTTCCTATTCCTCCTGCTCTGTTCCTGGCCATGCTGCCAGACATCCTCCCTCACACTGGCCTTGGTTTTCACTAAAGTCCATCGTTAGCTACTTCAACTCACTGAATTCAAGGAAAACTGTCCTTCTTTCTTGCTGGTTTAGTTTTCTTTCAGAATAGTGAATGAAATCAGCTCCAGAGGAACCTGAAGAGCGACGGAGCAAATGGAAAGTACATGTCAGGAGTGGAGAAAAGACCAGGAAAAGAGACAAATTTCCCTTTTCCAAAAGTGCGCTGTTTTGACTGCCTTACCTCATGTCAGGTAATTTTATTTGGAATATTTTGGCTAACAGGTCAACACCTCAAGCTGAGTTTACACAATTTCTACTCTAAGTCCTCCTTAGTCAGTACTCTCACTCCCATTCAAAAGGCAGATGCCTAACTTCTAAGCACATTACTGCTCGCAACAAAATACCTTTACTGCAGCTCAAAATGAATACCAGAAAGCCTCCYCCCAAAATTTCTAAAGATATTCACTCATGGAATTCTGCAGTGTTGTTCAAATTTTGAGCAAATGAATTTTAGTTATAGAGACGTCAAAGAAATCACATGAGGCTTGGAACTTGAGTTGTTGCACTGAATGGTGATATATTTCATGTAAGATAGAAAGCAACTTGATGACAGGGTTACCAAAAGTCCTTGATGCAGAGGCACTTAAATGAGATAGTCAAGGCTCTGCCAACACCCTTCGCAGTAAGAACCACTCACCCCCACACAATACTTTGTGTGAATGTCATGACAGAAAATTAATTTCAAAGTTTTCATCCAGCCAATAACTCTTGTGGCAGCTTATTTTTTTCTGAGAATGTGACTTTGGGAAAGACTTCTACAGTAAAAAGGAAGAATTTAAGTTGTGCTTTTTTTCCCTAAAAGTATATTTATTCCATCTTATGATGCTCTTCAAAGAATTTCAAATACTCAGTGAGTCATTCTACCTAATTTGAAGTGTATATCTTACTTAAATTTGAGAAAAGTATTGATTTTTCTGCTTTCTGTGAGCCAAGGGAGAGATTAAATTTTATTTGAAAGATTCTTCTCATATTATTCTCTCTCTAAAAATCTTTCATTTCAGTGACTAGAATGTGTCTGGTGGGTACTTAGTAAAGTCTGGAGCGGAAATCTTCCTAAATTTCTATTTTATTAACACAATAGCTTTACTTATTCTGAAATTGGTTTTCAAAGTTATTGAGGCATTTGAAAATGAAGATCAACCACAGTAGGATTGACAAATGTCCTTGAACATTCTGAATTTCTACACTGATGCTGAGAAATGTCTGAGAAATGTTCTTATTTGCATCCTTAAGGATCTGATGCAGGGCCAGGAGTTGGACTCAGTGATCCTTATGGGTCCCTTCCAACACAGCATATTCTGTGATTCTGTGACTTTTATATTTTTGTAAACTAGCCTTCTTTTTTAGACTYGAAGCACATTCTAGGTGCATTTTGCTTCATGTGTTTCTCAGGTAGCTGGGCAGCATTGTGCCCAGTGTTTTTGCCACGGTACATTTTACGAGTCTACCTGTAAATGGCACAAACAATAGAAACAAAGGAGCTCATGTTGACCATAGTTCTTGGGGGGCGGGGGGGGTGGTTGCTCTCTTTTTGCCACRTTTCTGTACCACTTTTAGTAAAAATTAATGAAAATAATATAATCAAATTATAGTTGTTTTTTTTTTACTTGGATATTACACAACAAAAATGGAATTTAAACAATCTGCTGACAAGACTTATGTAGATAAACTATTCCTTTTAGGATAGAATAAAAATTCAATTTGGGCTTTTTTATGCCCAAAGCTACAAATTTAGGATCACCTGTTCCTATAAATCTTCTGATATTAAGTGAATACAGACGATGAACTGTTCAGTATGATGAGCTGTTTAACCATTTGTTGCTTCTCAGAGAAAAATATCTTTGGAAGTCTTCTTTGGAAGAAAGTTTTCTGTATTCAGGTCTGACTTTCCATACCCCACAGACAACCCTACTATATCACAGGAATACCAAACTAATAGGCTAAGAGGCTTCTTAAAGTGCTGTGTTCTTCAGCCGTTCTGCAAGATAAGTCTGTATGCACAGCTGAGGAAAAGGGGTATACTGTCTTTTTGTCATGAGACCTCCATCACACACTGAAAAACTCTCAGCCAAGTTGTGAACTGCAGGACAAACCTAAAGGTTTCGGCAGGTTGTTAATCAAGCTCCTCCCTTGTTTATAAAACTGAGATTTGCTCCTTGCCTAGGTTTGAAATAGCTGTGTATCCAAAAGATGAGCAAAACAACTATTGTCAACAGAACTTTGTGCATGTTTTGTGTGCTTATCTGTTTATGTAAAACACATCACTTTGTGTGAAACTGAAGCTGAAAGAGCTAAAGCTGAGAGAAAAGACTACTGTATGTATAGTTAGTAAGCTCATATCTGGTATACTGTATGCTGCTCTGAGGTCTGATCTGTTGAAAAATATTGAAAGATTAGTCAGGGYTTAGAGGAATGCCACAAAAATGACCTCAGATGAAAATGTTGAGGAATGCCACCGAAAAGATTACTCAATCATGCTCTATAGAAGGATAAAGTAGAGGTCTCTGTGGTCTTTGAAGGTCGTGAGAGACAAATTTTCTCTAGAAATTAAGTGAATACCTGGAATAGAGGTTGTAGTTTATCACCATGTAATGAAGTGGGGTTTTATATCCTGAGRGATTATTAAATTATTAAATGAAGACGATGTCATATTTGTTCTGTTGTTTTTTTGGTGTTTTTTTTTTCTTTTTTTTTCCCTCTAAAGCATACTCTAGTTAAACAGCTAATTATTACATTCTTTGAGGAGCAACAGATAAATACTATTCCCTTTACTCTGCAAAAGTTATGCAAAATGAACCTGTGGATCCCTTCTGAATTTGTTTTAAACACAGAGAAATTCTGTTCAACATCAGGCAATTAGCAGGTTGTGGTGCATATATAATTAATAAGATGAAGAATATTGTATGTTGTTATTTTTGTAATAATTGAGAGAAAAATTTTGTAATGCTKTGTCAACATTCTTTTGAAAAAGAAATCTATTTGTCCACTTTGGATTCAGTTAATCATTTTTTTTTCTATTCAGTGACAAAAGAAATCCTGTTTTTTAGTATTTTTGAACCTTTACATGTTAGAATGGCTATAAATATGATATTTTAACTCATAATGATGGGATTTTGATTTCCATATTTTTAAGTCTGAGACAACTAGGATTTCGATTTCCATACTTTTAAGTCTGAGACAACTAATTTTTCTATTTTTCATACAGCTTATTGTCAATATACTAAAATATATACAGGTAAAATTAACCAGTATACATAAAAAAGCTAAAATGCATTACAGTACAAAGAAAAGAAATCGAAATAGATGAAATCCCCCCAAAAAACTCCCTATATCTCATCTTATCTGTCTCATATGTTATCAAAATAGCTATAAAACTTCCTCAAGGATCTACAGATCTACAGACTTTGCAAGAATTTTCAGGGAGGTCAGAACTGTCTATAACTGAGGCTCTGATCCACCTACACAAGTTCAGAGAATTTCATGTATGCTTTCTGGTAAAAGAGAATACCTCCACAGGCAGCAGCCACTTAGGGTTTTCACAAAATACAGTTTTGAATTTTCCCTCCTAAGGCACTTGCTCATCTATTGGCCCAGCCATCATTTTGGTGTCAAAAAAAAACAATGCCTTGAACTTTATTATTTAGGAGATAGAATCAAAAGTAGACACGTGAGAGATGTTCTTGTCTGAGTAGATAGACGATAGCTAAAATAATTCAGAGCCATTACAGTATCCTCCTCTGCCTGTTTAGCAATACTGTATCATAAAGCTGTGTGCTGTAAAGCCAGTTTTCTACTAAGAGAGGCAGCTGCATTTCAGCGATGCATGAAGTAATTCATCTACGTAGCTTATAAAGCACTTAGAGTTCCTTTGGGATAAAAAGCACTTAAAAATAAAAGGTACTAGTATTTCTTATGTGTTTAAGTTGTCAAATCTTCTTACTTTCTTATCACTCAAATCAGCTTTAAAATTCACTTTTGCCGTGAAACGTACAAATGCTAATTCACTTCAATTAAAAATCTATTGCCTGCACATCATTTTTAATGGAGGCAGGTGCTTGGGTGGAATACCGCCTCAAATCTTACCCGTGCGATACGCTATAGAAAGCCAGCTTGCCCTGGCACTTCTACCCATTTGCAGGACCAAGCAGTTCTTTTGACTGTCTATGATCTAAAAATTCTTCTGCTGGGGTCAAAAAAACATTGGGATTTGTCTGCTTTCTGTCTTCGGGATTTGCTACTGGAATGATAAGGACTATATGCAAGAGTTCGCTATGCGCATAGTTTCTTTCCCCTGTTCCTCTTCACTTTCCTCCCACTCTGCAAGCTTTCACTAAGTACAGGATGCCACAAATGCCAGTTTCTAATCCTTCACCCAAATGTCATTTCAGTAATTCTTACATTGCTGAAGAAAGCTTGTACAAGAATTTCTAGTTAAGTGCTTTAGTATGATGGGACTGTGGCTGACATTTACATCAGCACTTTGTGTGATTTCAAAGGGGGCAGAAGTGCTTGGGGTGGGGGTACATTAGCATATGTGCCTTTACTGTAGCTGTAGTGATGAAGTTGATATGGGGCTGGATATGGATAGAGGCTGAAGCACCACAATGAAAATTGTTGTATGATTGTGACATTATTGTATGATTTTGTGAAATATTGTTCACTTTAAATTATTCTGTAAAGTCAAACTGAAAGAAGCTTATTATTACACCAAAAAAAAAGTCAAAACAAATTACAATAATTAATTCATTAATTTAGAAATTTGTGACTTTCAAAACACTGTGCTTCAAAAAACAAGTATTACAGCCTAATAGCTTTTTTGACTGCTAAAACTGCAAGTCACTGCCACTGCCTTGGAAAGAAGCTGTAATAGCATGATCTGAAGAGATATTTCTCAGATCTAGCCAATAATTTGCATGTTAAGCATCCTAAGAACGTGAAACCATTTGGTCAATAATCTATATTCTTTAAGATTTATTTCTCTTTTAATTAATACTGAAGCTTCAGTTGTAGAAAAAGAATGCCTAATGATGTTCTCTGAGTCTTCTTAATGGAGGACCATCGTGTGCATTACCCCAGCATAAAAAAGTGAGTTAACGACAGAAATTTAACTTTAACTCTGAATTTCCTGGGTTTTTCAAGCTCAAACAAGACCCTTAATGTTGCTTTAATGTAGTTTTTGGTGGTATAATTCTTCTTAATTCTGTCCATTGCAGTCCTTTGATACTTTATGAATTACTTATCTCACATTAATAAGGCTTAACATGGAGTATTAACCTCCTATACATTCCTAATTAGTTTTTAATGAATTTTAGTTTCCTTGTTAGAAAAAGAGCTAGCTAGCTAACTACCACAAATTTAATCTCCATTACTGGAGCATAAGACAATCACCCCTGGGGATGCATGTCCTTGAGATTTTCACGTTAAACAAGAAGCTTTATAAAAGAGTCAAAGAAGCTTAATATGTGTGTCTTGGCTTACTCCTCAGCTTTGATTGTGTAACAAGTCTTGAAGTATTTATAACTAATGACACAATACACTATATAAAGTTTCAGAGATTTCTATAATATGTTAAGATACCACAAAAAATATAACAGGCCAAATTGTTAGTCAACTGACAGCCTGATACATTGGAGTGGGAAGGGAAGGTGAATTAGTGTATTTTCTAATACATTATTTAGTTCAACAATACCAACAGTCATGATACAATATAAAATGGAAAATAAAATTTCTCTTTTTTTGACATGATAATCACACTTTTTCCACTGAATTGGTTTTTTTTCTGTGGATGAATTTTATGAAATGTATGTATGAGCTGTAATTATTTTTTGTGTATAGTACAAAGAAATATGTCGTAAGTAATTATTTTGCAAGAGAGCCACTGGAGTACAAGTTACAAAAGCTTTTCTTCTGTTTTTGCTGTGCTTTAAGTAAATGTAAATGTGGATAAAATTTATGAACTAGTACATTGGGATCAGTAAAACAATAAGAACAGCATCTTGTTATGAAGTGCAGCAGTAGCTCAGGAATGAATTACAGAAGCATTTTCACTGGGAGTATGCAGGATGTTGCTGAAGCAGCACTCAGTGCTGGCATCAATTCAGAGAAGCACAAACCCTCTAAGCCCTTTGGCTCTGTTGGGACGGTGCTACAAGGAGGATAGTCTTCATCCTGGTTCTTCAATTTCGGGATTTGCTTTCTTTGTTGACTTACCAAAGTCCTACAATTTTGCATTCAGAATATACTACAGGACTTATGTGTCAGTCCCCTATGCATCTCCTGGGGGATTGGAAGAAGGTGTGGCTCTCTGGAGTTGGTGTAGGAGGTCTGCAGTGGAGAGTTCAGTTTCTCACACACTTGTGTTCTCTGACATTTTTCTATCAAATACAAAGGCCTTCTTGTATGTATGATATTTTAGAAAAGGAAGAGTTATAATCAAGTGAACATTTATGTTAAAGTAGGCTGCATTTGCATATGTTGGACAAGYAGACATTTCCTTTCACTATCACAAATTATATTTGATTAATTTCTTTTGGTCAGCAGTCAGGAGCAAAAAAGATTTGCTAGTGTCCCAGACAGTGAGAACACATACATTATTAAAAAAATTTAAATGTAGAAATCTAGTACAAAATGCAGAAATCCAGTATTAAATGCAACTCTAATTCACTTAAAGAGTATTGTTCTGAATTCTGAAGTCCTTTTCATAGTGTTTTTCCATATTTTCAATTGGAGGAAGTTTATAAGTATGTAATGCTCATCATTCACGATAGGAAATAGTCATCYTACTAGGAAAAACCAGATAGTTGAGTGTTTTAACAGCAGAATTTTTAGACCAAAAGCATAGATGCTTGAAACTCTGCATATGCCATAGATCTTACTGGGACAGAGGCCTGGCACTGTGTCTCTGCATCACCACTGAATTTCACTCATTAATCTTTTACTTAGAAATAACAGTAATAAATACATGGTTATCATGCATTCATTAATTAGGCTGCACATTGCATGTTTTATGTTGAGACCCATCACTGTGTAGCAGCTGATGGGAAACAGAACAGCTGAAAATGAAAGGCTATCCAAATCCATGAAATGCTAGAGGCAACTTAATCACTGAGCCTGACACACAAAGTACAGACACCATATCCAGATGTGGTTTAGCTGAGTTCACAACCTTATTAACTTAATTCTAGAGGTTAGCAAGCAATAACTTGTACAGTGCAAATCATCAATCCTCTCCATTAGAGACTGTCATCAGCCCATGACCCATCCACGACTGGCCTCAGATAGCATGAGCCTGTCTTGCTCTCACTTTGTGTGATGGTTCAGGGGAGAGGAAGTATCATCTTCATTACACAAAAAAAAGCAGCAGCTGTTGTAAAGTTCTCCGTTTACCTAAATCCAGCATCAGGTGGTCAGGGTGTAAGAAGCAAGCCAGTGCACTAGACAGATGCTACTGGATATAACTATTCATTCACTTACCTGCCTTCATCAACCCCACAGTTTTCCAGATAGTTAAACCAGTCATATCTATCCCAGTCATATCCCAATTTGAGAGAAACATCACTTTTTCTCACACAGTTCTGAAGACTAATGTAGAACTATCAGAAGGGCTTACATGCACTTCCTTCTCTTATGCAGATTGTTACTGCTTCCTCTCTCCCTCTCTCCTCCTGTCTCCCACTGACTATATTCCTCTTCACTTGAAGAAACCATTGCTGACATAAAAAAAAAAAAATTCACTCCAGTCAATAATACTTCTTCCTGTATTTTTTTAAAATACTCCATTTCCTGCCTCAGAATACTCATGCCTTCTGTTAAAGACAGAAGATATAGACCTACCTAGAATAAAAATGGAAGCCAATGAACTTTTTCAAATTCTCTTTTGCTAAGCCTTTTCTCTCATCTCAGGTCTGTGCTGTTAGAGTATKACAATATTTTCACTCACAGTAACAATATATGAGGCAAAATCTGAATCTCTTCAAAGACCTTTTCTGTAACAGAAAACAGTGCTTTCTGTAAAGCACCAGGGCTAGTTTTAAATACATAAAAATACAATAGACTGAGCAGCATACAGATTTTTCTTGGCAGGAAGAACAGGAATTGCAAAAATGCTTTTCTGCAGCTACAGAAGTAGATGTCTATCCCTCATTTCTGTTGCTGAGTACTTTCAGGGAATTCCTCAAGGAAGCAACCACTAGTTTGATTGGTGGATGAATATCTTGGGTTTCAGTAATCATAAATGTTGTACATACACAGTAACTCTCCATCTGCAAGCACATCATTCTACTGAGAGAAACCACGTTGATCCACCACTCAGTTCAATGTAACACCGTTATGTTTACTCATGACTCCTTGATGTATATGCTTTATTACACTTCAAATAAATCTTGGCAGGAATTTTGACTCACTCTGAAGGACAGCACTTTCTGAAAAGCACACAAGTTTCTACAAAAGCCTATGTTACCTTTTTGCAATGATTATTACAGTGGATTCTGACACTTCTGTGATACTACTTCTTTCCTTGACTGTCACAGCTGAATTGACCAAAGGCACAATCTTTCAAGCTACATCACATGTTCATTTAAAAGACTAACCCAGCACTACAGCTATTCACAAATTTGGGTACAACAGCACCGATAAAAGCGTAAAAATGAAAAATGCAATTTTTAAAAAATGGTAGCAAAAGCTTTAAGCGTTCAAATTGTCACTGCAGTTTTTTGCAAGCCTTTCAGCAAATATTGATCTTTTAAGGTTTTACAAGCTTTCAAATATGTGACCAAATCTTTTGCATTTACACCAATCAACATTTCTTCTATTGAATACATTTATTTCTGGTAAACTTGAGAAAATTGTCTAATAACAGTTATATGAAATGATAAAAAGCAAAATAAACATAAATGCACATTGCCACATGAATACTCATGCCTTTTAAATATAACACAAATTTCCTGTGAGTCAAGAAGGCTTAGGGTATTGCTACAATCACTAGGTGTGGACTATCCATCAAAGCTCGTTTTTGAGGACAGACTTAATTAAAAGTCGTATTGAGCTGATTCATTTAACTTCGATCTTAGCCTTGCTTTGAGCAGGGATATGTGTGTGTGTGTGTGGGTGGGTGTGTGTGTGTGTGTGTGTTATGGATGACCTTCACAGGTGCCTTTTGACCAAAATAATTCTATGTTTCTGAAGGACTACAAAGAGGAAGATGAAAGGAATGAGGAAGGAAAGAAGAAAAAGTAGAATATATAATGAGGTGTTGGTTTGGGGTAACAAGCTTATCCATCAGAATGAACAGTAGTTGGCAGATGATAAGCATGTTCAAGGGGAAAGAATAAAGAGAAAACAGCTTGACATCTATGACTTCCAGGGTATATATAGCAGTTCCTTCAGTGTCTGCTTCTGTTAGTGGAGTCTCAGCTTCAACCTTGCTTCCCACCCTAAATTTCTTTCTTCCTTGAGTTCCCAGTGTCTTCAGGGAATTCTTCTCTCATTGAGAAGATTACTGTTGTTTGCAGATTCTTCTCTCAACAGTTTCAGGATGACAGGAACGATATAATGTTTTGAATGTTATTCAAATGAGTTCTTGACATGACGCTGAGTCCTCAGGAGATTGTTGAGGTGAAGGTTAGTGATTCAATGCTAAAATCAGCAACAGACATTCTATCCTCCAGACTGTCTGAAGATGTGATTTTACCTTTTGACAAGTTCATGGTTTTCTTTTTTTTCCTCCCTATCATGTTATGCCTTAACTTTCCCAGTTCGTATTTTTCTCACCTTGATCCATGCAGTCCTTTGCTGAGTTTAGCTACGTATTTGTGATTATGGCCAGACTTATGTTCTTTAGTGAATCTGAATTACTCAAAGGTGCCATGCCTTTTTGCTTTGCTCAGTCACAGTCACAACCACATAATTTCTGAACCACAAATAAGCAAGGYTGTTGATTTATGAGAAAGGTCATGGCATATCCAAGATCCGTAAATGCTGATGTTGATCCCAGGTATGGAATAGATAAGTACATAGTTCCAATGATGCTTAATCTAATTCCCTGTTTACAGTCTTCACATTACTGTCACAACATTATTATTTAACAGATTGGAGACAGACTTCACACTGCTGAATATTCCAGTGATCTATTTCCAAAAGCGATGAATGGAATAGGATGGTTAGAAAGGCATCTGTGCACAATCCCAATGTGTACACTGCTCAGTTTTTTGCCAGTTTTGCCAGTAGGCCCCTAAACTTTCACATCTAAAATGTTTAAGGAAGATATCAATTCATGTTTATTCATGTGTCATTTTCAAACAGTTTTGGATAACATGGTCTGAAATCATAGATTCAAACCAAATCTGGATGCAGAAGTTTAGACCTATGGGGTGGGCTTTTCCGGAGTTTGGTTTGGTTTGGTTTATTTCATACAGATAAAAAATCAGTAAACACTGGAAATGCAAAAGCAGAATATGTGCCTAAAGAAAACAGCATGTAGATTTGTTACTAAAGCTGAGTAGTTCAGTGATTGAAATAATGAAAACACTTTGCTCTTGAAAAATCTTCTTAAAAAAAAGTGTTCCAGCTCATTTTAGAATTAAAGTGTAGGCCAACAACATTATTAAAAAGGAGAAAGAGAGGAAGGAAGAGAGGGACCAGTACAGAAAGCAGTGTAAATGAATCAATAAAAGTGCATTTAAAAAACCCCTACAAAACTAAACCACAGAAAAACAACAGCAACAACAATAGCGAAAAACTGTCTGAAAACATCAGAAAAAGGCCTTCCCTTTTTATTTAGCATATCTAGCTTCCTGGCAAAAGATTTTTACAACAATCTGCATTTTTAATACAGACAACTGAGAAGTATCTTCCTATATTGCTATAAAGATTTCCTAAATAGAGAGGCAATTTTCCTTCTCCCTACCCTGACCAAATAAACAAATAAAAGTTTAACTATACTTATTGTCCATAGAAAAACATCTTTATACTGGAAAACTACTGGACAATATCTTTGTTGGTGAAGCTTACAAACAGTTATTTGGTTACTGAGATATTTAACATTCTAATTTACTTGAAATCTTGTCAAATGAGAAAAGATTCTCACTATTTTTAGAGTGAAGCAATTTATGAATAAACCGCTAGTCCCAGTAAAAAACGGCCACTCAAATCTGACCGATATGTAGTGAATCGCAGGGCAAGTCTGCATATTGCATACAGCTTTTTTATTCTGCAAACAAGAATGGAAATGGATCCGTAAAATGCAAATATTTTTGTTTCACCCAGTAATAACACAAAAACCRTGGCACATTAAATTCTTATTCAAGTCTATGAGTTGCTGTCTCTACATTTTAAACAATTCTCATATGATCTCTTGAATATATATCTCGTCTTGTTAAAGTTACTACCTATAGTATTTATTCTCAGGAAGACCAAGAATCTGAGTCAGGGAAAAGGAATGTTCTGCATGACTCAGTGCTGTAATTTTTTTTCAGACAGCAGTCTCCACTTACTGACATACACTCATATTAACCTAAAAAGCTTCTTCCCTTTAAAAAAATGTTTGTTTAAGTTCTTTATAAACCATTGTCATTATACCATAACTTGTACTGATTTTCTTCCTGTTTAGCTGTATGAGAAAGTATATTTTAAGAATAACAGGCAATCAAAGTTTGAGGTCCAATCCATCCCCATTTTATGGGATTTTCAGATCTTTAGTGAAAAGCTAGTTCCACATCAAGTTGACCTATTGAGTCAAACTGTCAGTATGATTCTTCAAAGGAAGGAAAAAGAAAGAATAGCTCAAAGCAAGTGATTTCTATTCCATGAGATMTCATTAACTCAGCTTTTTCTACCAAGGGTGTCAGGCAGTACTGTAGTGCCTACCGCTGCAGCTATTAAAACTTTCCTTAATTGCTGAATTGCAGGCTAATTTAAAGGTAAACCAATATGGGCTGAATGGAATTGTAACCTAGACACTCCCTTTAAAATTATTACTTGAACAAATGCTCAGTCAGGCAAGAACTGTTTTTCTCAGCATTTTTAATTCAGAAGGAATGAAATTATTTATTAATTTAACATGAAACTATAATAATTTTATTATTTTTGGAATCTGAAAGTTTGTGTATCTTAATATAGCAATGTCAACCTTATGGACCAAGTCTTACATTCTTCTTTTGAAACATTCCCTGAAAAAACTACGTGGTATCTAATTTAGCTAGCATTTCAGCTATATCTTATATTATTTGATTTGGAGTTATAAAATGAGGCATTCTGTTTATCTAATTCAATGGTTTAAATTTAGGCAGTCAGAGGACAAACCCAAAAAATTTACGATTGTAGATTTAAGATTCAAGTGCGATTCGTCAATCTCCACAGATAAGCCCAGTCCACTGAAGTGAGGGGCAAGCTTACTCAAGCATACAAATAATCAACAGAAGGTTTTCCAGCCTTCTGAAGTCAAATCTGTCTGATCCAAGCCTGACCTATGGATCTAGATGCCCTGGGGTCTGTCCTATAATTGTGGATTAAACAGACATCTTCAATTTTTCTTAAGTACCTAAACACAAACCCATGGTACACCACAAGCTGGCTGCATCTTAATCTAGTGGTAAGAGTAATCACCAAGGGAGCACGTAATGTTCAGATCTTCTGTTCTCTGGAAGGCTGTACATTTTGCAACATTAAATACAAAACAGAAACTGGCCTGGGAGAAGCATTTTCTCAGAGAATGGATGTATCAATCAAATCTAGGGATACCTGCAACTCATAGCCCTGAAAATGGGGCAGATAGGCTGATATCTTAGATTTTGAAGTTGTCAGCAGTATTTAGGGAGATTGCATGCCAGCTAATGTCAATACAAGATGAAGGACAAGACTGTAATTCAAGATCATATATTCATATTAATATCACAGTTTGTTTTTTTTTAAATACCAAAACAACTATTCTATCTTCTGTGTTACAGACAATGAAAAAACTACATGCTGCCCAAAGGGAACCTGACGGAAGAATTGAGATAAGAATAATAGAAAGGATTAGAGAGTAATACCATATCATTAGTTGATTAGAAAGTCAAAASAACAGGGGAAGGGGCTTAGATTCCAGGTCATGGAGATTAGTAAAGGGAGTAATTGTTGACCTTCATTCATAAGTCACATCCCTTTTTTGAGGAAGAAAACTCCATACAGGCATCAGTACTTGTAACCATAGAAAAGGATATTAATGCTGCTATTTCCTGCATCTGATGGTCAGCATGTACCAAGAAACATGAAAGACTGAGAAGAATTATCTATTGAGGGTCTAATTTAATACCCCTATGGTASCAAATAGCTGAGTTTGTGATCAATCTCCCAAGTGGAATAAAATTTGGAAAAATTATTTTGCTAAGTGTAACAAAGAACTTAGCCTATCATTGCAAGAAGACTTAATTTTCATTATTTATAAACTTTTTTTTAAGAGAAAAATCTAAATCCTATTGTGTAAGAAAATAACAATACTAAGGGCAACTGTGTAAACAAGCAATTTTGTATTTGAACCAATTAAAAACATAGCATACATTCAACCCTCAATTATGAATCCTGTTAATGATGCACGGTAAGAGCAGGGGTTTTTCCATGTGATTAAAAGAAGGGGCTTATCTAGTTGACATGATATAGCTTACGCTGACACGAATCCATATTCATTACTTCCTTTATTCAGGATAAGACCATGGCAACAAAAGTAAGTCTTGAGCCTGAGTGTCTAATTCAGTGGGAGAAAGAAAATCTGTGCTTTGAACTTGATACTTGTTGGGTTTAATGCTGTCAGGAGGAAAGATTTCTCTTTAATTTGACTGGAAAGAGGCTAATCACAATAAAAAAAAGATGTCACAAGACAGCAGAGGAGTGGCCACTGCCATGTAAAGAACTGGGGCTACTTCGGACTCTTAGACAGTATCTGCAATAATGAACTAAAGAGAAATGGTACCATCTAAAAAAACACAATTTCCATGATTGATTATCCATATTGTCATGATTATCCATACTGTCTTACTGACAGCACCAAGCCTGGTACTGTTTTGGTTCAACCCAAAGAAAAGTCTGTCTTGGGTGAACAAGCATTCTCATTGCATAGTGTTGATGCATCTGTTTTGCAGCATAAGAGATTTATATGAACATGGGAAGTGCCATACCAGTCAGCCCTGGGGTCAGAGAACGGCTCCTGCTCCACTCGAAGGCATAGAAACAGCCCTAGGAAGGAACTTTCCCTCACAGTCCATAAAACAAGAGCTGCAAGTGTTGCGAAGACGAACAAGTAGGCATCATAATGCATGGTTAGTACAACGTCCTCTGCATCTACCGAGCTTGGTAACTTTGGTCTTCAGATACAACAAAGCCAGATATACTATCTAATACTTCCGTAGTTATCTTTAAGTTGCACAAAGGGCCAAATTCATATATCTGCAATATAAAAGAAAAGGCATTGGCCTCCATCCATCATGCTATAAAAATATCAGAAGAACCTCAGAGAGCCACAGAAGTCTAATGAAAGACTGTAACTCTAGTAGCCTGTGTTTCAGGATAACTTTGCACAGCCATGATCTGTTTGGTGTCTGTGATCACATCACAGTAGAGTTGAACACTCTGTGGCAGAATAGCAGCTTTGCTTCTTCTACTGGACACTGAGCATCCATTTAGATTGAAATCAGTGTCAAGAAAAAATGTTAAGTCAGAAGACAACATAAAAACAATATAACACCTTTCATTTAAGAAATCTTAACGTCTTTGGTTTTTTTACGTCTTTCGTTTTTTTTAGTTTTCTTAAAATGCTGTAAATTGGTCTATTTAAAATGTCATGAAACAAAATTTTAAAATAATTATAAGACATACTTATCTTCCATTTTTAGCTTTCAACTTCTTTTAAATTTGTAGGGGATTTACAAAAATACTGTTATAAACCATCAAATATATAAAAATATTGTTATTTATATGAGTTTATCATAGTATAAACAATCACATAGGAGTATGTATTGTTTAGTTTGGGGTATTTGCAGTTAAGCTAAAAACCTGAGTAGTTATTGCTCCAAAGCTGTTTCTGTAAATTGATCTCATAACTTAATCTGAAGAAAAATCCAGTGAACCAATGGATTTTTAACATCAGAGGCTCAGATGGATTGATTTTCCTACTGTTTAAGCATTTTCAAGAGTAAACATCTGAACTTATGCTCTGGACTAATTAGCTTCTTTTCAAGCATCTTGATTAGATTTGGACTGACAGTAATTTGAAAAACATTCCTTATTCCCTTATCTTTTATATTGGACATTTACTTTTCTATTTAATTGGTTTCAAAGAAAGGTTCTATGACATGGTTCAAATATTACTATCAATGTCTGTAAACTGTTCTTTATTTTAAGATACTTTTGTTTCCACTAAATTTACTTCATTCTTTAAACTTCCCAATAGAAAGTATTACTTGTAACACCATCCTTTACATCTCTGTTGGTCCAACTGATGGGAACCATCAATAATGTAGTTGTGACACATCAAATCAACTAAGTCACACCTGAAGAACTCTGAATGAGAGAGCAACCCGCTTTACACTTATTATGATGTCACTTGGCTTGTTAGTCACACTTTAATCGTTATATTTATGTATTCTTGAATAAGAAAAGTTATGTCTTTTTATTTTTAATATGTATTATTCAATACTAACAATGTACTGAGCATTTTACCAGGTTAAAAATAAAGTTCTTCTTCCTGAATTATACATTGAGAGATTTTGGTAGATCCTAGCTGAAACAAATTTAGGAATCCAAAAGGAAATGTATAAAAAAAGGGAGACCCATTTCACAAAACAGGAACATGGGAACAGGTAGAAGAAACTATTCATTGTAGCTAACAAAAAGAATATTCATAGAATGACGCCACATAGACACAATATAAATCTGAGTATTTCATTCACCAGCAAACCACAGGAGTAAGACTCAACATCCTTCGGTCCTTGCCCTGCATCACTAATGATAGGATTCCTATCATTTGACTTTAAATGGCCACACTGTAGATAGTTGCACCTCAGCTTTCCAGCCTGGACTTTCTTTACAATCAAGGAAGATAAATAGGCTGTTCTAAAGTGCAATTCATCTTAACTACTTAATTAATGGCACTTTAGAATTAAAGGTTGGACCAGATGATCTTTTCATGTCTTTTCCAACCTACGTTGTTCTATGGTTCTATAAATTTACTTTTCTTCTGTAAGACATTGACAAGAAACAGGGTTCAGAAGATCAAGTCAGATCTTTGAACTAAAGAGATGAATCTCATTCTCCATCCCTAAATTCCATATAACAGACAAATTCTTTCACTTACTTTCTTTTGTACATTCCTTCCAATACTTAAAGGTAGCCCTGCTATAGAAAATCTGCATTAATATGTCCAAACATCCATCATAATTTTCTGAAATTGTGAAGAAAGGCAGTTGCTATGCTCTGATGAAAATCACTATTTATACAAATCTAGTCCCTTTAGTTTTCAGTGCTTTCTGAGGAGGGAGGCTGTGGGATTTCGTTTGGTGCTTTTTGTTATTTTGTGGTTTGGGTTTGTTTTTTAAGTTTTTTTTTAACAGTTTAGAAATCTCCTACATCTTTGGTACATTTCTGTATTTTCTACACTTACATGAAGATAGATATGACATGCAGCCTAAAATTAACCACACAGCTGCTTTTTCATTGCCCCCCAACCTCACTGCAACTGG
Organism: Amblyornis subalaris; assembly: GCA_018881555.1. Classification (NCBI taxonomy): domain Eukaryota; kingdom Metazoa; phylum Chordata; class Aves; order Passeriformes; family Ptilonorhynchidae; genus Amblyornis; species Amblyornis subalaris. Next base: position 825,456 of record JACAXG010000002.1, on the reverse strand, counting down.
ATAGGGGAGAAATCAGAAGACCAAAAGTGAGAAGATTCATTGGTCAAGATAGTTTAATAGATGAAGAAAGGAAAACGAAATAAAATCAAAATAAAACAAAGCATGTGATGCAAAGGCAACTACTCACCACCACTCACAAATAGACTGATGCCCAGATATGTTTTGAGCAATGGCTACCTTCCTAAAAACCCCTCCCTTCAGCTTTTATTGCTGAACTTGAGATGGAATATCCCACTGGCCAGTTCAGGTCAACTCTCCTGGCTGTGTCCACTCCCAAAGTTTTGTGCACCCCCAGCCAAGTCGCTGGGGATACAAAGTGGGAAAAGAAAAATCCTTGATGCTGGGAAAGCACTGCTCAGCAATAGCCAAAACACTGATGTGCTACCAATGCTGTTTTAGTCACAAATCCAAAGTACAGCAATATGGGGCTGCTATGAGGAAAATTACCTGTGTCCCAGCCAGTACGATATACAGTTATAATCATTACCAATGAGACAATTACTGACCTACCTACTCATGCCTGTAATTTATTCCCAGCAAACACCTGTATTTGCCTGAAATTAAGTTTAAAAGTATAAATAATTTAGAGGAAAAAAAATATTATGTTGTAATCCCAATACCAGCCATTACAAAGCAGAGTAATGATTACCCTTACAGAAATCTAAACACATCAATATACAAAAATGCATCTGAAAGACTGAAATGGTTTTAATCTCGAGTCATAATATTGTGCAGGAACTACAAGACAGTATTGGAGAAAAATTCTTACTCATATTCAGATTAGATTGCATTTTTTTATTAAAAAATATTTTCTTTTCATAATCCTTGTTCTTTTGTGATTGAAAGGAAAAATCTTTCATTAATTTGAAAGACACCAGGAATACTGTGGATATTACTATAATAAATACTGACTAACACAATTATGAAATATTTTTCTTCTTTGCAAGTTTGGGGAAAGAAAGAAAAAAAGTGATGTTTTTGGGAAAGGGACAGTTTAAAAATTTTCCAGTTCATACCTAGCTGACCTTCAGCTGAAGAATTACACAGAGAAAATACCCAATGATACTACACAAATACTCAGAGCTCTCAGTGGCCAGCTGCATCTTAATGATTTTCTTGGGAAGGAGTCCCACAGCCAAACACATAACTTGACCATGGAAAAGTAACAAAACTGCATCTGTATGATGAAACTTCTTTCCCTTAGAACTGGCTAAGTTGTTATATTTCCACTGAAAATAATATTAACAACAACAAGGATAACATGGTAGCATAGAATCACAGAATAGTTTGGGTTGGAAGAGATTTTTAAGGGTCATCTAGTCCAATCCCTCTGCTGTGGACAGGGACATCTTCAACTAGATCAGGCTGCTCAGAGCCCCATYCAGCATAACCTTGAATGTTTCCAGGGAACATGTTTGGTGAAATATAAATAACCCAGTTATAAATTTATATACATCACAGTTAAATATTATATACTATATATTTGTTATGTCATTATTGTTGTTTATTCTCATCGTCCAGATTCTTGAGAATTCAAATCGAACATCACCGCTCCTAAACACTACCAACTTAGATCTTTTCCTCTGACAGCCACAACTAGCCATGTCCCACTKATTTTTGAGGCACCTCTGATACCTTTATTGCAACTCTTGTATTCTTGAAGCCCCATGTACTTGTCAGCATGGACTGACACTGCTGTCAAACTGCTACAAAATGACACAGAAAAGCTAAATCAAATAAACCTAACTCTGTCTATTCAAGTGTGTCTCTCAACCAGACAAAAGCAATCTTATCCATTAAATGGTATTGATAAAACACAGTAAGACATTTTGTTTTTTTCTTGTTACTTCAAATGACTGTATTTTACAATTACTGGCACTGCAGCAAAAGACCCGGACCGGCTCATACCCAGACTGGCCAGTGGATTCAACAGCCTTTCAAAATCAGATGTGCCTTTTCTGTGCCCACAGGTCACAAAGAGGTGGAAAGCTGATCTCGCATTGACCTGGTTCTGGACCAATCTACAGCCTTTTATACAGAATTCCATTCAATTTCTTTATCCTACTCTGAGATGGTATAACAATTTTTTCATGCTAAAGATTTCTTCTAGCTGAAGGTTAGGGTGTCATACTTGAGTGGCAATGGATCAGGGGTAGCTGAATCAATCATCTTGAAAATGCCTCAAATGATGAAGAACGGACTTTGTCAAAACCAGGTGACATTTCTAATCTTCATTTTAAGAAAATAAAAATGTCAATAACTAAATTTTTCTTTCCTAGTTAGAGCCTATTAGGGCTCTAATCCCTTCTTCAAAAGTATTTCCTGTGTTCATCCATTACATCTCTAATAAATTAAACCTGTAAGTCCTGAAAGGAATTATTAAGTATCTAGAAAAAGATGTTTGCTAGAAAGTTAGATAGAGAACGCTGTCAGTCTGGACAACAAGAAGACGAAATGGGATGTGTCTCGTATCATCCATAAAAGGAGCAGACTGGAAGTAAAATGAAAGAGAAATCCTTCCATGCATCGCTTGTTTAACTGAGATTAGTGTATAAACATGAGTGAAATTAGACAATTAATGACAGATCTTTACTCTGAGGCATATGTCTTCACAGTGTATTTATACTCAAACAAACAAACAACAAAAGGTACAGTGCAGCTGTTGACAGCCAGGCAAAATAAGGCCAGTTAAAGTAAGTCTTTATTTTTCCATACTGAAATTTTTGCTCAAAGTAAAGCCAAAAATTTTCTTTTCCAAATGGAGATGTATGGCCACTTCACTGTGCACATCTTGCTCTTAATTCTGTTTTAGTATTGAAAGAGATCTTCTGGTACGTCACAGGATGAGAAGATCAACTTAATTCTCGCTTTTGCCAGCTTGGCCAGGAGTGTAATGGACCACGCATTTAGGAAAATGCTGTTTTCATGGATCATGCTGACATAAGCCTTAACATTCTTCATTCCTGTTCCAGCAGCCATCTATAAGGTAAAAGGCCTAGATCGTTATTAAAAGGCTTTCCAAATTTCAGGACTTTGGCCCACAGATGACTCTGCTGGGCCAGCACTGAAACACTAACCTCTGAATCCCACACTACAAACTGTGAGTAAGGGTGCACAACACAAGGAAAGAAAAAGCACCCCAGTGGTAAAGCTATAGCCATGTGGTACTACTGATAATCTGGTGGGTAGGCAGCCTTCAGTAGTTTTATCATGTAAATCTTTCTGAGTTTACTGAACTGGTTTTACATCACTACAGTTTTACTAGCAGGACACAAAAATGCACTAAGGCATCTAACTCCGCCTCTCTGATTCTTGCCTTCCTGTGCTGTTATTTTTCTGCTCTCTAATTTTAATCAGACCTCTACATTTCTGAAAATTGAGCAATATTAATTACTAAATATCAGGGCAGGAAAAGCAGGGATAATGGCATCAGACATATCTAGACAGAGATGGAGTACATCATCTAGGACAATTAAGAAAGCTTTTATTTTTAGATAAAGCTTTTAACTGAGGCTAATAGGTCTAAACCCATCAATACATATTGCACAAAACCACATTGCTACAACACTGCTTCAGTGGACCCTCCCAGAAATACTCCCTTAATTTATGTTATTCAAAATACCCCATGCTACTGTATGTTTGCATATAGAGGCCACAGAACCATAGCCCAGCTAAGGAGCTGATATAATCTGATGCATTCAAGTCATGCAGCAGCTATGGCCATCAAGATTTCAGTATTTCTGTATTATGAGGTTCCAGAGCAATCTGTTGAGAGATGACAATGGCTTCAAATCACATTAACACAAAGGTAGCAATTATAACTGGTACTGTCACAATTTACTAATGAATAGTGAAGTACAAATAACTGGAAATAGGACAGAGAAAGGAACGAAATCTAGGCTAGTGAAAAGAAGAAGATTACACTTTAAAGCATTGCAATGAATTTATCATTATTGACTTCAACCTCAGATTATATTATTCTGAATGTTGTTTATTATGTCTCTGTTACTAGGGAGCTTACACAATTTGAACCTTTGACATTCTCATCTCTGAAAACTGATGGAGAATTTTTGCATTCATTAACCTTAATATGCTTTTATCAGTCTCAGAACTAAAAACAAACAAACAAAAAAAGCAGCTATATCCTGAATGGTGAGAGGTTCAGCTGCAAAAAAAGCTACAAAGTCACTGGAACAAGAACAAAAGGTGACAGTAAAAACTGGTTGATGAAATAGCTAGTGAAAGAAGACTTGAGTAGAAAGGACTGAGACTGGAATAAAGTAATCAATTACCAACGGCCAAGGGGCATTTGATATGTGAAGAGAGATTTTCTTTTTTTGCTGTTGTTTTTTTCCCCATATATACAGAGCATACTTTCTTACATGAATTACTGTTTTCATTTTAAGGAAAAAATAAAACATTATTACAAAAAACCCAACCAAACAAGCAAACAAAAAAACTCCATAAGAAAAACACTATGGACAGCTGTTTTGTACTGGATAACTTTCAAAAGGTAAAGATGCTTAACAGGAAATATTATATATTTCAAATTTATAAGGAAAAATTTGGTTATTTCTTGCTTCRTGTAGTATACTGAGACATTAAATTCTGAGTAGCATTTTTGCCACATTTTTGCCACATTTTTTGCAGCCATGAAGCTTCATTTAGAACCCAAAGTAAAACAATTCTGTTCATTTAAAAAGCACAGCAGCTAAATGGTGGTTAATTATTAATTTCCAAAAGTTTTAAAAATATTTTAAATGAAAATTGACATTGTGAATACACAACAGACCTATAAAATGCTTACCGAGCCTCGGAAGGTCTGTGAAATGACACAGTAATTCCTTGTTAGGTGTCTCCATACTGTGAAGTTAGTCTTTACATTTCTGCCGTGGGAATTTAATGTTGCTGTCACTCACACTACATAGATTCTCGCTTGTTTGCACATTCTGACCTGCGACGATTCTTTTCTGTGGAGAAGCCTGGGTGACAAAGCTCCATGCCAGAGCCCAGACCCATACACTTGGTGGATACAAGATAGGATGTCAAACTCGGTCCAAGCACCCTTCCTGTCATTGATAACTAGTACCTCTCAGTTCTAATGTAACTTACTTTGAAATTTCATTTTATTGTAGTATCTCTCTGCCAGCTGAGTAAGATAAGGATGCCAGAACTAAGAGGAGTAGGAAAGAGGAMCAGGAAAGGCTGGTTTACAATTGAGACCCCCCTCTTCTGGTTACTTTCTGAGAGTATCAGGCATATGATAACAGACGTAAATCCTACTTTATAAAGTAATAATCACTTACACTTGATTTTTCACTGAGGGAACATTCAGTGATTCTAATTTCATGAGCTGTTTAAAAGATAAATTTTGGAACTGCACAGATGAGCCAACTGAGTTAAAGGAATAGCATAAATCGATACATGAATTATCAAAACTCTCATGATGTGTGGCACATCCGAATAAATGCAAGATGCCTTATTCTCATAACCATTTCTCACTAAAAAACCAATTATCACACCCAGAACTCCTTTAGGAGCTCAGTTCTGATTTTCATTTTAATACTGCATGCTACACTGAAATTATGAAAAGTATACTATAAAAAGAATGATTTGTGTGCTTTGAGCTTTTCATATTTCCTTATCAGTTTTGTAGTTTAGGAAAGTGTTCTTTTCTTCCTTTTTGTGCTTTCTACCTGGCCCTGTATATTTGGGCCACAGCAACAGCTCTAAGAAATAACCTCAGAAGACATAATTTTCAAATGTTCTCTCTTAGGCAGAATTACAATTATAAAACAATTCAAACATTCATATTTTATTTTTTTATTATAAATAATGTAGATAAAAATACTAAAAGCAACTGAAGTTTGATTGTTCACTGTGAACACGTTTACTTCAGTCTGTGTTCAARATGGTGGCAGGCCTCAAAGTCTGATATCTTGAGATTTTTAAGGTCCAAGAAGAAGCAGTTTCAAAGATATCTGAATCAAAAGACAACCTGCAGAGATTTTCTACCACCCCTTTCCAATCAATGCAAGTTATTAGTATACTGCAAATAAAGGAGTACAGGCTCCCTGGGAGAGTCCTGTAATTTTAACTGCACCCTAAAATCTGAAATTTCAATACTCACACCATATCACAGGATAAAAGAATGACACTTGACTTCAGAGAGCCCTTTCAGTCTGTTATGTATTTCATCATTTAAGGATTATCCAATTAAGCTCTCCAGTTAGTGAAAGAAATCTTTATGCTGACCCTCTCTCTAAAAACACAGTTAAATCTAATGAAAGGTTCCTGCATGTTTGAAATTGCAAAATCGCTCAGACACTGAAACTGTGAAGTGTGTTTGAGCTTCCAAAGCTACCTGCTGAGCATCTCCACAAGTGGTAAGGGAGAGCTAACAGCTTCATAAGGGTTTATTGAAAAAAAACGCTGTGGAGAAGGCTCTCGTGCACCAGCCAGTAAAAATGCTGACCGCAGGTGTTTGATCTTCTCTTGTGTTCCTTCTTGTTTGTGTGCCTGACCTAGTGCTGAGGAAAGGTGGCTCTGTCTACTCAGGAGTAAAGCCTTTGCACTGACTTTCCACCAAGTGATTCTAAGGTTTTAGACATATGAGAGCCTTCTTTTGTTCTTTGGTGGGGGGGTTGTTGTTTTTGTTTGTTTGTTTGTTTGCTTGTTTGTTTTGGGTTTTTTTTTTTTGTTTGGTTTAGTTTTTTTGTTAAACCTGTAGCACCATGGTGAAAAGAATATGAGATTTGTGGCAGTAAAAATGGGAGACAAGGAAACAAAGTCTGTAGCCTTGCATAGTATTGGGATAATCTGTCATATATGCACCRTTGGTCCTAAAGAAATCAGGAGAGACACCATAAAATTACTACAAAGAATAAAACAAATGACATGGAAGCACATATTCCCATGTAGCTGGCACATGTCCCTGCCTGCACTTGCCTTTGATTAGAACAATTACTATTACCAGTGTGTAAACAGAAATAAAAGTGGGATTTTCTAAACAAATGCTCCGAGACATCAAAAGCAACAGAAGACAAAATGGTCTGTGGATATTTCAAAATGCAACCTAAACCACCAGGCACACAGTCCTGTGCTTTCTCCTGTCCTCCTCCTTTCAGTAATGCCGCAGTCACTCTGGAAAGCAGCCTTGCTCTCCAGGGTGGTGGGACACCAGGGCACACCAAGCTCCATACCGCCATGACCAGATTTCCTCTGGGGTGTATCTTCAGCCCCGGAGTCCTTCAATCACTGTAAATTTTATCCTGTTGCTTCAGCATGGGCATAGCTAATTCTCCTTTCTCTTTGAATCTACTTGCAACATATAACCAGTTGCAGGTGAATTTTAAGAGGGGTCCCATCAGGTTGGGAGGCCAAGGAGAACAGCTGTCTTCTGTTCATCCCATGGACCCCGGTGAAACTGGGGTGGAAGGAGAATGTGTGGCTGTGCCTGGCACCAGCGTTTTACCAGGGAGCAGAGCACTGCTGCAGACCAACTGCTGGGGAATTTTATTGCCAAGCAGAAAGCCACGTAATGACTTTTAAGCACTTCCCAGGTTAGGTAGTTGCTGAGCAGGGGGTGTTTGGATTGCCTAGATACAGCCTTAAACCTAGAGTAACTGGCTTCTAACGTGAAAGCTAATTCTCTGTGATGTCTCAGTGTGCCATTTATGCTGTGCCACCAGGGAACTCAGATGTGCTGCACTTGCCTACCTGATATGAATTCTCCTTTGATAGTTACCAGATTGCCTATTAGTTAAAGCAGTATAAATGTAATACATGTGGTTTCTATACCACCTGCGGATTCACAGTTCTGCCATGAATTGAGATTCATAAACTGGGATAAAACTTTTACAAACATTGATTTTATGGCAGAGTGCCTCTGGGGAAAATCACATCCTTTGTTAAGGCAATAGCCTTCTGCCAAATGGAAATCATGTTGCTGAAAATCCCCTTCTGCATTGTCCATTTAATCTCTGCTTGTAATTTTTGCAGGAGTTTTTTTGGTTTGTTTTTTTAACCTTTTATGTAAGCAATAATGCTCTCGGTATCAAAAGACAATGCTGGCAGACATCCRGCAATGGGGTATATACAAAACAAGAAATACAAAATACTTTTTTTCTATTTGGTCTGTCTGCTCTATATGTGGTATGAGTTAAACAACCAGTCCTGTAAAAAATAAATTTGGGATTATCTATTGCAAACTACTGCAATGTTTAGTATTATAACTTGGCAGGATTTTCATTTACAAATACTACTTTTATGAGGATATGTGTGAAATAAGATGGCAAAATTACTTGATAGTGTCTTCATGCAATGCTGATCAGTAGCATTAAAATTACAATCAACAACTAATGTTTGGAATATAATTTATCTGTCTGTAAATTTTAGTATAACTGAATGCTGTATAAGAAAAAGGATAAACAAAGGTGGCTGCACTTTTCCTAATGATAAATTCCCTTACTCAAGTTCAATTGCAGAATTTCTTCTCTTGCTTCCTCTCCTGAAAACATAAGCCCTTTACAGACAGAATACGGACAAAAGGAACTGCCAAATTTATGGTTTATGAGACCAATTGATTGTAAATATGTGTGGATTACTGTTTTTCCATAGAAACAGCCCTGACTGTGAACCTCACATTGCTGTCTCTAAGAGCTGGGGAAGAAAAAAATGCAGTAAAACGTCTGCCTGAGCTAGACATGATTAGTATGTTCGGTCTTGAGACAGTGCAGTGGAAACAGCCTATAGTAAGTGACTTTTTCCTTGACTCTTTCTACAGTCTCAGCTACTCAAGGCAGAGAGGCATCACCATGATTACAGAAATGAAAGAAAGAGGATGAACTTTTCAGCATCCTTCTTTTCMTTCTTCTATGCAGAAAGGGAGTATACCACTGAAAAGCTACATAGGAAAATAAGTAATGTATTGTAAATGGTGAACAAAGTATCCAGTGGTCAATAAACTCTCATCCTATAGTTTGCAGGAACAATTTTAATCTATCAGGTATTACACTGTTATTGGTATGCAATATTGTAATTCACTGTGTCCAATGGAAACAGTATTCAGTACTATAGAGCAAGCAAAGCAGCAGGTCCAAACTATCTGCATCTCATTTCAGATTTAATTATTGCAATAACATCTCATTTGCTTCAAGGTATTATAATTATCTTCTCATTTGAAATGGAGCGGTATTTTAATATGAATGCAGTTAATGAGGCAATAGGTTGAAAATGTCCATAACACTGGGCTTTAAACTAGAACAAACTGTTTTAAAAATTGATCATCACTGAAAGTTAAGTGCATTTTCATTCCGCCAAATGCAGAGTATACACTTGAGTGATTTATAATAATTTTTACAAAATGCAGTAGTTTTAAGTTACAAATTGCTAATAAATGCAGGCATTAATTAAGAGTTCTTCTGCTGCATTTGGCCATTTAGACTGTATCAGGCCATGATTCAAAATGTAAATGCTCATTTAATTTGAGGACAAAAAAAGAAGAAAAGTCTGTCACAGCAAGCTTTCAGTTCTCTTGTACATTAATAAAATATTCTGGTACATTTGTAATTTATCTAGATGGCAAAAAACATTTCTTCAATAATACTGTGTACAAAAATTAGCATTTTATGTCTTAATTAATATCAATTGGATTATATCGCTTCAACATATATTATTGATTTTGAAATATAAAGTGTTCCCTTGAAATTTTAAGATAAACTATTATGATGATGATTTGAAATTTAAAACTCCCCCAAATCCCAAGGAAATGTTTCTGCATAACTATGTTATAGTCCTGAAACACTCATATCCATAACCCAGGATAAGTTGTTCCCTAAGAAAGTAATTTTTTTTTTATGTCATTGACAATATTTTGTCATTATTAAGTAACCTATTATAAGCACCTCAGCCTACACTAGTTATTTCCCTAAGGACTACCTTGAGACATTGAAACTGATTGCTACCACTTGCTAAGCCCTTTCTGCTGCCTGTAAAAGCCTAAAACACTTGGTATTTTGCAAGTTGACAATTTCTATTTGGCCATTAGAGACTTTAAACTTTTAAAATTTTTAAAGTTTTTGTTGATTTTTTTGTTGTTTTTTTTTTTAATTTTTTTTAATCAGATGTAACATCACATATTCAATACAGAGTTTAAGATGACTCAGGATTACAGCAAAAGTTCTTTGCTCCTTGAGCTTCAGGGAACAGTCACAGGTGAGTGATTTAAAGACTTTTTTCCCCCCCACAAAATATGGCAAATTTACTGTTAAATGATTTGTTTATTTTTGCTCCTGTTCTATTTACATTTTGACTTTTGACCTTCTTCCAAATACTTTCGCTTCTGGAACCTGAGGGTTTTTTTCCTCTGTCTTCCTCACTGGTATCCTTTCCCCATGTTTTATTTTCAACCCAATGAAGAAATTACAAGCCAAAGAATCTTTGTGAAAATATTTTTTTTCTTTTTTTACTTCAGTTTACTTTCAAGTGAACTTCTGCTGAACTATTTCTGACTGCACCAAACATGGCTATTTGGTAATATTTCTTTCTCTTCCAAACTTGCAGAATTTGTATCAAAACTAATCTATGAGGACTGGTGATGGAATCACAGTGATTATTTTGTCTACATCTCATATGCCAATACCACAATATACTTCCCAATTCTTTTATTCAAACTTCAGGCTTTGCCTGACCCTAACAAAGCCAAAGGCTGGTAGATTGCTTGCAATCACACGTGTGTTTCTACTGGTTATTGGCTAGCTCTGGTGTTCAGTTTCCTAAAACATTTTGCTGTAACAGATCCCTTTGAAATCTCTAATATATTTGTCCTTTCCTGGTTTTCCCTTCTCCAACTCAACTACCATAAAGCTTGCTTTCTGTTATTTTCTTAAAAAAAACTATCAAAAACTGTTGCACACATTCACCCTAACCTTCTTGAATCTATTAGCAGAAACTGCAAATCCCCAATGGGACATACATGCTTTTGCAGTAGCTCCTGATTAAGATGTCCCAGAGGTACAGCTCTGTGTTCCAAAAATATAATACACTTTTTGAATATTCTGCTCTACATGACTTATGCCTGCTGTGCTAATCAGTCATGTCACTCAACAGCTATTTTGAGTTCTTATTGTTTATTTCTTAAAACTGAAAAATTGATTAAATCAGGATGATGCACAGTAACCTTTTAGCAGTTTGCCACTGTCCAGGAATGTTCAAGCTGTGGAGCAACTGTCTCAAAGACACAGATTATCATAATATCCTATGGTTCTTTGATTCTAAATCTCCCAGCACTGAGATATAGCAACATACTATGTCAATGATTTGGAGGTTTTGCCCATAGTTCTCACTAATGAACATTTGTAATTTGAGAGTTCAATTTTAACAGCAGGATAACCACTGCTAAGCTGGTAGTACCACTTCATCCCTAATGATTAAGCCAAAAGCTCTTTCTATATTTGGGTACAGCCACAGGGGCATTGAATCCCACGAAACAGTACACTCCCACAAACATCTGGATATTCTTTTAACTTTCCTGCCATTAGAATGACTTCTTTCCATCTTTTCACCTGTCCAGGAGATCAGAGCAGGAATATAACAGGATCATCCACACATCTCACAGTTTCAAATGCTCCATGCTGTACTACTGGGGTCTGTTATTCTATATTCTTGCCCAGATACTGATCTACATTCTTCTGCCCACAAATGAGGCCAAAATTTAGACGGGTGTCATAATATCTCTATACTGTTGCTCTCCACTTCCACTTCTGGGGCAGGCATTATTTTTATCCGCCCTAACCCACTAGAATTAGATTTCACTTTCTTCATTCTGATAAATAGGATACCAAATCCTAGTATCTTGAGAAGTGTTCTCTAATTTTAGTTCTTTGCCCTTCTCTCTTTGTAAGTATTATCATTCTTTTCTGCCTCACTGTCACAGCTTATGACATGTACATGGGGGATGGTAGTTAAAATGTTTTCATCCCCCTGAACCTCTCCTGGATGGATGTTGATATCCTCATAAAGATACCAGAATTTTTCTTTCCCTCTGTGCTTCTGCAGAGCCATCTGTAGTGACAAAATAGCATTGCAAAGACATCAGTGTACTGAACATTTCATCCAGCTCTATGTGCAAAAACTAAATGTCAGGTGCCAGATTTATGACTCCACAGGATATAAATATTCCCTCTCTGGAAAGGTCACACAAGATTATCATCAATATATGAAGCAGACACTGACAGCAGTGTCCGTTCCAGTACCTTCAGTTGTTTGTAGATCTATAATTTGCTGTGCAGTTGTTTTACAACCACCATAATGATTAGTCAATATGAGGTAACGTTATCTTCTGGTTCTACAGTAATGGTCTTTCATGGACATCAAATCACAGCTTTGCCATGACAGAGCAATTTCCCCTGAAAATTACTTCTTATTTCTGGTTGTATAGAGCTGATTTCTTCTACTTTACATATGGAAGTTCATGACTTGTCTTCAGTCTCTACTTTGGAGGATTCATTCCCCAGTGGAGTTCTCTAGAATTTGTTAATTACTGCTGGGCTGTTACTCACCTTAAGAAAGCTTTTTTGTTTGACTGTTTGTTTGTTTGTTTCCCCCTTTTTTAAATTTAATTGACAATATTTTTTTGAAAAACATTACCTGGTTCTAATTCATCCTGAGGATTCACACTGGATTGCCTTGTTGATCTGATGGAGTCTTACTGCTTCTGCTTTGATTTTGATGTCATATCCAGTTGTTTTCCTGTCTAGAGTATTTAACCTTTATATGTTCTAGGACTAAAGATATTTTCTGATCCCACACCTTTTCCACACAAAATTTTGGCAAAATCCTTCCTTGACTTGTTTTGGTTGTATCTGATGCTACCATAGCTCTCTGCAACAAGGCACTTTCCATACTTTCATGCCATCTGTCTCAGTAAACATGACTTCTACAAGCATGGACTCCTGTCATTTGTACATAGTGGGAGGGAAGCTAACACCTGACTAGTCTTGGTTACTCATCCTTCCAGGATTTTCATTCTTGCCTTTCTATGTGTTTGTACGTTGAAACTGATTTAAGATTAGATTACTCTTTCAGATTAGTCTTTCAAATGGTGTCCTCTACACCACTTTCCTTAGAATGTCCACATTATGTGACAAGAACTATTCACAGTGTACAGAGTATCTATTCCTTCATACTTGCTTTGCATACTTTTAAGGATCTGTAAAAATATTTTAATATTTCCAGTTAATATTTCGGATTCCCAATACTGAAGCAAAACCAAGCTTTAGGGAAACACACACTTTCCCTTACAGTCCCCCTTTTTTTTGCACAGTGAGATCTATGACCTCAGAATCCCATGTCCACTGAATTTTCATTCTGGTTTCTCTCTCTGCTGCAAAATTCAGACATCTTAGTACTTCAGATATGCCAGTACTTCAGTGCTGCTATAAAAAGTGCTGCAGTAAGCACAATGGTAAGAAACAGAGCTTTCATGTGTGTACAGCAGTCTCAGACTCTGCTGTTTCCAACTACATCAAAAACAACTTCAATTATGCCCTTAGTCCACACTAATATATGTCCTTCATGAAAACTGTTCTTTTTTCAGTTCTGCTATAACCTTCGTTATCTTTCCCTAAGAAAAAAAAGTCTTTTACAGCTGAGAGTGCATACCAGAAACTTAAGATAAAGCACATGATAGAAAAACTATAATTGTTTCAATAGCCTCAAAAGTCAATGTGAAGGTTAAACTGTAAAGAAATTCAAGTATGTTAAGGGAGAAACACAGCATAATCCCCAAGCAATCTAAATTCTTGTACTGTAGTAACACCACAAAGAAACCATTTGGTTTCTGTTAAGATTTTCATAGCTTGTGATTCCAAATCTTGTGAAACTGATTTTTTGAACATATTGTCTTCTTTTTTTTTGCTATTTTCACACTAGTGAAAGATAATTCACACATTTCTTTACCTTGGCATGTCTCAGAACAGAGTGAAGAATGCCAATGTTTTTGTGAAAGTACATATTTAACTCCTCCAACACCGCTCTTTGTTAGCATGCGAAAGAGTGCCTTTTAAGTAATCAGAAATGCAAGACAAAATTTAGAGATAGATGATGATGATGATGATGATGATGATGTTGTTGTTGTGAACGATTTTTCCCCTAACTTTAGGGGATTTGGAGGCATGTAGGCGGTGTCTGGAAGCAGAGGCTGCAAGCCTAAAACTAAAATAGATGATGGGAACACAAGCTACTTAAATGTACATTTGTATCTGTCTTAAAAAGTAGTTTAGTAGAAGCTGATCTATTGAACAAAATAATTGCAATGGACTCAGTGTCCACACTAGAAACATTTTAAAGATTACTTTGTATTCATTTTAGTATGGTCCCGAAAACAGAAGACCCCAAATATTAAAATGCACTCCTGCAGTTCATCTTCTGGTTTGCTTTTATTCTGTAGGAATGCCTGGTATGAATTCTGAGCTCATTCCTTGCCATGGATCAAGTACAGTAAGTGGAGATGATTTAGAGATCCTATTCAAAAGTGTCCACCCAATCTACACTAAAATGATCACGTAAATGCATGCTAACTTGCCTCACTGATCGATGTAATTAGGTTGAGCTTAGAGTAACACTTCCCATCTTCACTTATACCTCTATATATGCCTGAAAGTTCATCTCCGTCTCCCCCCCCTTTGTTCTCTCAGTTTGTAAAGTAAGACATAACCTTTTCCTACAAATCATCCCACATTTCTATACTTAGACCCTCATGGCTCCAGCACTGCTATTTGCTAAATGTGTGCATGTTTATTCAACCGTGCAACTAAAGAAGATGGGAACCAGCTACTTACACACACTGTCCTCTCTCTAGTTAATTTACYGGTTCCTACTAATAGAAATATGTCCAGAAATTAAAAATGTTCTTACCAGAAAGCATAACTGGCAGTCTTACAATAATCAGCCCATAGGTTAGGAAATGCATGGTCATTTTGTTGCAGAGACTGTTGATTGTCACTGGATATATGAGCAATTTTTTTTTTTTTTGTTCCTAACAGCTTCAAATTAGAGGGCAGAAATGGATTACATCATTTATTTCCTACGTATCTAGCTTCTTTTTTTCTCTTATTTTTCTTTCTGAATGGGTAGAAAGATTCTATTTTGCCTTGTGGAGTATGGGCAATTTTCCCCCACAAAGGAAACTCAATGAAATGGCAAAGAAAACTTCTGCAGGACTCATTTAGTACCCTAGGCAACATGGGAACAGCTGAAAAGCACTACTAGGTAACTCTGGCGCAAGTGTATTAATGCATGAGTAGAGTATCCTCAGAGCAGGAATGCAGGGATCTTTACAGACCGGGAAAAAGGTACTGTCCATTTTTTCCATTTGATTTTGTACCCTATGAAATGTTTAATGTAAAGCATTTTGGTTATCTTTGCTTCTATCGTATGGTACTAAGATACTTTTTCTTTGCATTACCATTCCCCCTCCTGGCCATAGCTGTCCCATCACTCCCAAAAGAAGGAGCAGAAGGGGTGCAGCAGACTGAGTGTGGGAAGCACGTATTTGACAGAGTTCTCTTCCGGACTGCTCCAGCACTCCCCCTCACTGCACTGCTCTGGCTTTGTGGCTTGTGTTTTTTTTGTTTTTTCTGCTTTTCATGATAAGCCAAATTCTCTGTGTAGAAAGGCTGTGGGTGTATTGTGCTTGATCTGGCAGTATGAGTGTAGAAGAAAAACAATCTAAAGGTTTTTGTACCTTTATAGGAAAGACCCATTAAATTTTGTGAATAAAACACCAGTGATGATGCAAGCATAAGTTTGGGAAGGGTACTAAATTACAAGGGGTGCTTAAGTAGCAGAACGAATGATGTACTTGACTACAAAGCAGGTACATCTTACCCAYTCTATAAGAAAGCCTCAAAATTTAAAAGATAAAATTTATGACCTAAAAGTACAAAACTGTCGTGTAAACAAAAATGACAGTGTCCTCTATATTATTTGCACAGACTAGCAGCAGCACAGTAGAGGACCTAAAACAGCTATTCAGACTTAGTTTGTTGCATTTGTAGGACTAGAGATCTGAACGAATACTGGTCAACTAAACATATTCACCAAGACAGGGAGATCAATAAAACCGAAAAAAMCCCAACCCAACCCAAACAAACAAACAAAACCATCTTTTTTTTCAATTTTCAGTATTTTTGACATCAACAATAGCATATATAAGTTCCAGCAGATTTAAGTATTCTCTGAAATAATTTGAAATGTCATGTATGACACCATTTGACTAAAAAAGCCTACACCAATTAAAATAATTAAGTTCTTAGTTCCCAAGTAGTCCATTTAATATCAGCAAGTTGAGCTGAAGTATGCAATTGGAATCTATAAAGAGTGAAAGCTGTCATCCTGTAAGAAATCCTGGCAATTCAATATATTCTTTAATCTAAAGCTTTTTCTTCTTTTTTTTTTTTTTAAATCACAGTATGAGCCTTAGATCTCTTTCACGCCATTAATGGTCTTCAGACTTCCTACAACAAACAGTAGGAACCAGCAAGTTACTAACAATTATACAGAAGCAGTCTGAGAACCATTTATGCCTCTGATCTCAGTACATTTGGAAAAGAGTGCAAACATTGTGATGCATCACAGACATAGCCTGCCACTAATGCACAGAGGTGATTCAATCAGCTCAAAAACTACAGTGGATTTTGACAAAGTTCTGGGATGGAAGGCACCACAGCTCTAGTTTTCATGAGATACTTGTTCAAACAGAAATAAATAACTGACCAACTGATCTAAATTAAAACATTTCAGGTATATCAGCTCAAAAGATTTAACTTGCCTTCCATTGTGACTTGAAGTAATTTTTAAATTACTTTTTTAAATTTCAGAAAATTAAATCAATTTCATTTTCTCAGAAACCTTGTTTTGCCTAAGCAATACTTCCTGCTTTTAATAACTACATATAAATTTGTCAACTTGTTTAGAGTTTGACAAAGCTTGAGGTTAAAAAGGAAACAGGAATACAGCTAAGAAACAATAATATTCTTTCTTCTAGTCTCGTTATTACCTACAGTTTATATTACAAGCAGTCAGAAATCAAGTTAATTTTTGGCAAAATGTGAGGAAAGGAGGCTACCTGAAACCTTGAGTTTCAAGAGGGGAAGCAGGCAGGGAACCAGTCACATGTTTCCAGGCTTCAGGGGCTGCTTTCTTGCTTGGCAAAGGCAAAAGAGCTTGTTTCCAAAACACTGACACTCCCCCCACCCCCGAGTCTATGCACAGACCGTGAAGTTATGCCGGCATTTTCTTGACTACATTTATAAGTAGTGATCGCTTTACATAAAGATATGCCAAGAATCACTGGGAATTACTTGTGGAAAGTACCACAGGAACAGCTTATAATATTTGCAGAAATGTCTTTGCATCAGTTAACAGAAGCTCACTGCAGGAAAAGAACTCTGAAGAAAATAGGGCTTCAAGTAATGCTTTTATCACAGTCTCAAATGGGAAACAAAAGRTGACTCCATCTTATGATGCCGAGATACTAAGTCTGGATGGATGAGCTACAGAGGAAGCTCTAAGCAGATGTCCAGCCAGAAACAAATTAATCCTCTTCTCTCACAAGAGAGTTAAGGTTGTCTAACCTTGAACTACATCCAAGAGTTTGTTTTTTTAACTGTTTGTATCTGGTTTTGGCCATTCTTTGGTATGTTCATTCATACTGTTTAGTTTTCCGGCTTTTTCAGAAAGGGAAAAATCAAGGATGACATGAGAGTGATTTTTGCTTTGGAAGTCCTCATAGCTGTGTGATTTAGCCAAAAATGAAAGCACAGTCACCTCTAAAAAGGCACAGAGTACCCTTAAGTTTACCATGCCCTCTCTGGAAGGTAGGATTTGTTTGATGCATTGACAAGTAGCCCCCAAACTTCCATGAAACGACACAAAAGCCTGAGCTTGGCTGCCTGACAGCTCTGTTGTGAAATGCAACTCTATTATGCTTTCTGCCACATGTGAAGCTATACAGAGGCATGATGAAATGAATACACAAACAGATTAAAGAGGGCTCTCAGCATCTCAAGCAGATAGCCCCAGCACCCAGAGAGATATCGTTTTTTCTTTGCCCTCACTTTTGTTTAAGTTTTTTTTTGCCATAACATTGAGCCATCTCCTTTGAATTCATCAGTGCCCTGAGCAATTACAAATAGATAAGCCCCTGAGCACTGTTCACCCCAAAAAGCCACATCTGTTTCAGTCACTATGCAGCCACAAATGAGCAACAACACAATTATAACATAGCTCATAACAAGTGAAATTCAAAATGCTGCTTAYATTGCTGCTTGCAGTGATAACAAAATTATGAGAGCAACAACAAACACTGAAACCGCTCAAGCAAACAAAGTAGAATACATGTTAGGTTTTTGTGGCAGCCACATCCTAGTGCTTTCTTCAGGCTTTCTTCCTCCCTTGATGTAATTTTTTCCTTTGACCACATCTCACTTTACATCAAAAAAAAGTCATTCTTTCTTGTAGAATGTGCAAATTGGATGTATGGTATAAGATGAAGAAGGGTAGAGGTAACATGAGTCTTAAACTGACAAATAAAAGAAGAACTGGAAAATAAAGTTAACCCAAATAATCTACTCGCATGTATTCAGAAATCTTTGAAGAGCTATGTGCATATTGCAAGTTGCAGCAGGCCTGCAGGCAGCTTTAATTTGCATGAACGGCTGTAGCACAGAAGCGAAGGGCTGGATGACTGGACGACCTTGGCAGCATTCTGAGGGTCACTGAAATGCAGTTTCTTCAGTCAGGCTCAGAGGGGTTTCTTTGATAGGATATATACCAGTGTTTTCTTTCTCCATATTTTTCTTTTCTTTGACAAACATAATTACAAGTGCAGCAAAGCTATGGTATTCTCAGTTGAATTTTGCTGGTTTCAAAAATTTTAATATTTCCCTCTCTGGATATTATTTCACTGTGTTATATTAACAGAATGTATCTTGAGATTTTAACAGTATTTTGGGATACTTAGCAGGCTATTGCTACTCATCACAATGTTAGTCAACATAAGCTGTGTTTCTTACTAGATTTTGATAAATTATCATAAAATCAGCATATAAGGACCCACTGTGTGCCCCTTTCCCTCCCACTTCTGAGATACAGCAGCACAAAATATGCAGGTAGTGTGCTTTAGGCAGCAAAAGTGGCAGCATCAACAGTTAGATACCTATTTCCTAATTAATTCAAACAGTTGATGCTCACTGCCCCCTAATTAAGTCTGTTACAATTTGTCTGAATACCATTAAACTGAACATAGTTATCACCATGCTTTTACTATAGATAAAGAAATCATGCCATATATGAAAATGTCATCCTAATAAAAAATAAATAAAGACTTTAAAATACTAAGGGGACAATGCATGTCCCTGAAATTTATACACAAACTCAGTAAGCAAACACTTGAATTCCTGTGTTAACAATGAGGAGCTATTTCTTTTCTTGGTGATAGTTCAAGTTTGCATTTATATCAGTGTATCTCACGGCTGGGAGGATGGGTAGGATAAGTGCAGGAGTCAATGAAGAAGATGAGATAACACAAGCTAAAATGCCAAACATACAGAGAGCTATTCCACTATTCCAACACATTTCATCTTAAAATACCTGAGCATAGCAAAGATGAGATGACAAGATGACATGATGGAGAGAAAAAGGCCCTTGTTATACTGAACTTTGCTTAATTTTACTGACCCAGCAATAATATCTCACAGGCTGATACACTCATTCTTGGTTTGTAGATTTGATTACCACACCTCATACTCAGAAATGGAGACAAGCTTTTTAAAAAGGTTCCACTTAGTACAAAACAGTATCGTTTGACTGCACTACATTGTGCTTGGCAAAATGGATTGTCACAGACATGTCACTTTTGCATTTTCTCTTTGTGCTAGTACCTTCTGAATTAAGAGTCCAGTTCAAGGTCTGTGTCCTGCTATTCATAGCCCTAGGAAACAATTCTTTTGTGTAAGGGGACATTCTGGTTGAGTAATCTTAGACAGCTGAAAACCACAAAAGTAGATTTGACAAAAACTAATAAAATATAACAGGAAAAGCTTGATCCACATTCATTGCTAAAATATCTCTAAAAATTGGAATGGAAAAAAAAAATTCCGTTTCTCATATCCATCAGAAGGCATTTTTTCCTTTAAAAGTGACTGCAAAATATGCATGATCTAAATCCACCACAAAGGAGAACAGCAAGGCTGCATCCCACATTGAAACAGCGAATGTGTGGTAATATTTAAAAGAAGGAAAAAAGGAGTTAGAATTTCTCAACACTTTGTGTAGGACTCAGCTCCAAATTAGAATATGCAAATATAAGTGTCTAGTTTTGAGTAATGCATCTAAACTCTGATTATAGCCCTTGGGAAGCTGGTACAGCCAGTGGAGCCCGGAGAGAGAGTCCAGGCTCTACTGCTATCCTGTTGATTATCATTTAGAAAAATCCACATCAGTAATTCTGTAACATATTCTTGTTAGCTCAGAAAATCCCTTAACAAATATAAAAGTGCTATTTATTTTGATAGATCTTCCCATCATATATTAGAATTAGGCTATTCATTAATCCTGCTGTTTCTCAAACTCTTTCAGTTTTACAGCATATCTCACATAATATTTTCTTCTTTTTAAAGCTCCAGTTTTTGTATTCTCTTAAATCCATCAATGTTTTATAACTCTCTTTGAAAAAAAACCCAAAACTAATTTAGGTATGAAAAACAACATGGAAATATGAACAATACACAAAATAGAAGTGACAGAACACACAGTCATTATGTAAAGACATGTCATCAGCTTTGGTGAAGTTTTCAAATATTTACAACTACTGGTGCTGGTCCTCCTTGATCCCACAAGCTCCAYTTATTCTATGTGTCATGACCATGAAAGTCCCCTATATTTCCAAGGTACCTTAGTTTACCTTCCCAGTCCACTTGACACAGATACCTTCTCAGTATTGTCTGGTTTGAGAGCACAGCTGATCAACAACATTTTTTGTTATTACATGTACAAATTCTGATGACAGACCATTCCCTGGGTGATGTGGGAGAAATGTGAACATTTGTTCTGAACATAAGTTACAGGTTGTATCTAGCTCAGATTTCATGTTTGCCATGGCAGCTTCTTTTCACCTACACCTTTAAGACTGATGTTCTACATTTGATTAGGAAGCACTTCAGCATACACAAGCTTTGCCATCCTTTAGAATGATTACTTCTTAAACTTTTTTATTATCTCATGCACTCCTCTATATACTTTGGTTTATATTAATTATATTTTCCACTGTGGGTAAGTAAAGAAGCAACTTCTTTTCTTTTTCTTCTTTTTATAACATTTTCTTTATGTGTGTTTTCTTCATAAGGAAGTCAGGATTACCCTTCTAATAAGTAATTCTCTTCACAATAGTCATGATTTGCAATGTCACTGCAATGTTTTCCAGAATGAGAGAGGCAAACAAAATATTCTGAAATATTATTTTTGAAGCATTTTCTTAAACCAAACTTTTCAATTTTATTTTAATTACCTTCTGCCCAGATTTTTAACCAAGGTCAAAGTACCACTGAACGTTTAAAACTGTCAAAAGATATTTTCAGTATTTTTCTGACAGAAAATGTGTTTTTTCTTTCTGATTTCAAACAAACTTTAAAGTCAAGAGAAACTTAGAATCATAGAATGTTAAGGGTTGGAAGGGACCTTAAAGACCATCTAGTCCCAACTTCCCCTGCAATGGGTAGGGACAGCTCCCACTAGACCAGGTTGCTCAAGGCCTTATACAACCTGGCCTTGAACTTCATGGTATCTAACTTGTATTCTCCAAAAAGCTCTGCTTTGAGGTCTGTCCAAAATATTGCTTGGCTCATACATCTTTTGTAAGAGGATCTGTCATGGAAAACATCTCCGGATAAGTAAAAATCTCCCTACTCCTATATACTACTCAAATGATCCCTTGCTAAAACTGCAAACTAAACAAAATAATTTTGTTTGCTATTGTATTTGGTGGCAGTTATACCATCACGAGTGAACCACCTAATTACATAAACAGCCATGATATTTCTGGGTCAGTTGACAATTGCATTTGGAGGCACAGGAGTCCCAAGGAGTATCTGAAAGCCATAACTGGCAAAAGCTACATCTGCAGTATTTCTCTATTTAACTTAAGGGGCAATGATTCAGTCATTCAACATTTGTCCACCAATCAACCAAAGGCTAAGTCATTACTTTAAGCCTCTGGACTTAATATGCAGATGTGATTTTGTTCCTTCACAAACTAAGCAGCATTTTTTCAGACATTAAGACTATACTCAGCATTTATTATACAATAAAAAAGGCTTTTTAGAAAGAAGATAAAGTCAGAAATTCACAAATATATTAAAAAACTTGCCCTTCTAAAATATGAGACTTGAACAAATAAGAAATAGTATGTAGTGTGATAAGTTTAAGCTTTTAATGTATAGATATTACTAAGTTGAACAGCTAAAATTCTCTGTTTTATCACAGATATTTCTAGTTCCTTCTTTAAAATTACTTCTCATTTGCCACTGTTTAAATGAGAAGAGAATTAGAGCCTCTTTTTATTTGAGCTCAATGTTCTTGATTCAGAAGATCTACTGCAGAGATAGACTAACAATTCACCTTTTTTTTTTTTTTCCAGAGGGGGATTGCTGTCTACAGTATGGAAAGGGACAGCTTTCACTCCAGTGTGAACAATGCAGGATATCTGTCAACAAAAACAGCTAAGGAAAGTCTGTGATCTTCTGAATCTCAAGCCGGCCTTTGTAAAGTTGCTCTTTCTGCAGCTACATTCTATTGCTCCAGCCTAATCCTGTCCTGGATTTCTCCCTGTTAAGTACCACCGACAGGAATTTGTGCCATTATAAGATATCAAAACCATAAGGATGGAAGATGAGATATTTTATACAATTTTTCATTTGCAGCACATTTTATTTCACTGTTCTTAGTATATACTAATGGTACAAACATGAAAAATCCATTAATTTGGATACAAAATAATGCAGTATTTACTCATCAATCTCTGTTAAAGTTTGTTTGCTAAGGACTAAATTTCATCCTTATACTTCAAAATAAATAGAGAAGCCCCCCTGCTTTCCACCCTCTACTAAAAGCTTTTGGTTGTAGCACTTGGAGAAAAAGGCACATAAAGCCCATAAATGAGTCAGACCAAACTGCCACTTTAATCAAACCTGTAGCACTTGGCTGTAAAGCACTATTAAAAAAAGTAAGAAAAACTGAAACGCCCTTAAGGATAATTGCACAAGCCAGGACTGCCATCATACAGAGAATAAATATTGGAAAAACAATAATCTAGAAAGGCTGATGCCAAGAGAATTAAATTAAATACCCATGGAAGTTAATTACTGGGAAAGAAAAAAAGTGTATTGGAAGGAGCAAAAGAGAAGACAGACAAATAAACCTGCTACCTACTAAACTTGATTCCAACCATTCCTTCTTCTATTCCCCATATAGTGTAAATTACAGTGGGTACTCTGACAGGAGTAGATTCACAGTACTGCAAGAAGAATAAAAATTTAGCCCACACTTTGTCTACTTTATTGAATTTCATCTGTGTCTCTTTATTGGAATTCTTGGTAAGCAACCCAGTGTTGCAGATTAGAAAATGACAGAACTTTTCCAATTCCTTTTTTTCTCATTTCAACACTATTCTTTGGAGAAGCTATCCAGTGTGCTGACACTACTCTCTATAGGCAGTAGAGTGACAAAAGCAGTCGTGGCATTCATTTGGTGCTCATTCCTTCTCATAACAGGCAAAAACCATGCTGTTCTGCATTACATGTATTTATTTAGCATTTCACATAAAGACAAGATAAATCTAAGATAACATGAGAGCATTCTCTAAGGAGAGGGCTGAAGAGTATAAATTGTCTGTACTTCAGCTGCAATTGATGCTTCTGCTGCTTTTGGGAGAAGGACACCTATTTCACAGCAATAGCCCAAAGAACATGACATGGAGTATGGCAGATGAAGTGATGCTATCAGAAGACTATCATACACTGAGGAGTTACTGATCCATGTAACATGCTGTGTCCAGTACTACACTGCATGGACAGCACGGCTTCAGGCCTGTGTTGTGTTACTTTTTCCTTGGCTGCAGGATAAACTTAGAGGACTGATTGTAACAGAGGGGGCTGCAGGCAGCTCACACTTGGTACTGGTGATTACATCACTTGTGTGACCTTGTATTTGCCTTAAAGTGAAGTCACAAGATCTTATGCAAAAGTCCATTTCTTTCATGGTAGAAGCTATGAACAGAAGAGTTTTCCCCCAAGAAAAGGCCAGAAGACCAATAAGGACTACAGTACCGGCGAGCTTGTGTGTGTTGTGCCCAGGCTGGCAGTGCATCCTGTGACACCGCACACCTTGGAGTTCTCACATGGGAAGGACCATGAGATTACCTACTCTGTTTTTCCTTTCTCTGTTAGCTCCAATAAGTGGTATTCTCAGCAACACCTTGTGGAGCCTGAGTCCATTTCTTACTGGGATCATAATGAACACTGCCACTAATGGGGTCTAACAAAAAAGCCATATAGACTTGGAGTTAAATTGCTCTGAACACTAAAACTTTTGCTACAGTTCTGGTAATATCATAGATCTTAGTGCAGTAGAAATATATTTTGCTTTCCTTTAAAAAGTTAGTTATAAAATTGATACACATCTCACAAATTTACAAACTTTCATTATAATTCCAATGCTTGTTCTCAGAAGCATCTTAATTAAATATCGGAAGGTTATTTCTTTGAGGTCCCATTTTAAATGAATTGAATTTAAAAAATATATTTTAGAGAGCTGGAATGAGTTATAAAGATTTACATAGAAAAACTTTAATTGCCTTTCACCAAACTATTTCAGTGTAGGCCTATGCCTTCAAAACTACTGCAAGAGATACAATATTCTATCATGCTCTTGAACACAGACTGTATCATGTGATCCGTGATACATGGATGGGAGAAGAGTGCACATCCCATGACCTGATGTTAACAAGTCACCTTTTGACACTCTCTCCTATAATATCCCTATAGCCAGATACTCAAATGTGGACTGGATAAGTGGGTAAAAAGAAACTGGCTGGTATGTTGACTTCATAGGGCTGCAATTATAAGCACCAGTTTCAGCTGGAAACTGGCTCACTAGATGCATCCCTGGGATTGACACTAGGCCAACCACCCATTTGGGTAGGTCAGAGTTCACTGTTAAAAAGTTTACGGACAACACCAGAGACAGAATTAGAGGTGGACAGCAGCATGAGATACAACAGACACAGGYTGCAACATTGAATCATAGATTTCTAGAATGGTTTAGGTTGACAGGGAGCTTCAAAGATCATCTATTTCAACTCTCCTGCCATAGTCAAATACATCATTCACTAGATCAGGCTATTCAAAAGTCCCATCCAATCCGGCCTTGAACACTGCCATGGATGGGGCATCCACAACTTACCTAGGCAACCTGTCCCAAAGAAATCTGTAATTTCTCTGGGAAATTTCTGTGGACAACCAGCATCTCACCACTCTCTTCATCAACAATGTCTTCATTTTATCCAATCTAAATCTACCCTCTTTCAGTTTAAAACCATTGTTCTTTGCCCTGCCACTACAAGTCTTGGTAACAAGACTTTCTCTCTTTCTTACAAGACCCTTTTCTATATTGAAAGGCTGTAATAAGGTCTCCCCTGAGTCTTCTCTTCCCCAGGCTGAACAACTCCAACTCTCTCAGCTATTCTTCACAGGAAACATGGATGATTCTAACTTTATGTACAAATTCACCATGAGGGTGGTCAAACACTGTATTCAGATCTGTGGCAGAGATGCACCTCTGGAGATAGTAAAAACTCAGCTGTAAAAGTCCCTGAGTAACGTGATATAATCGGTCTCTCTGGGTGGAGAAACAATAAATATTTAACATGTCTAAAACCTGAATCTTCCACAGCTCACAGTGCAACTGGAAAATGAATTCTCTTGTCATCCTATGAACAGTTCAAATATCTCAAATATATATCTCTGTCTTTTAACAGAATGTAAAAGACAAAACATTTAAAATTTTCAGAAAGCATTTTTTTAAATTTGGTCTAGGTCATTTGGTTATGACCTTTAAAAAAATTGTTTCACTAGGATTAGCTTATTTTTCAAAATGTCATTTGTTGGTGAAAAAAAGTGAGGTCTTTCATTTTGAAAAGGTCAAAAAGGTTTGACCTTTTCAAAACTCTTATAAGAAAAAAAACTGTCAAAAAAAGTTTGTTTCGTGAACAGCTGAATGTAGATGTTACAACAAAACAAGTCCAGACCCACTGCTTATGTTAAAAACTTTGTAGCATGGTTTTCAGTAGAGACACATGGTCTGACTAAAAAATGTTGACTCTCACCCTTCTGCCTGCCTAAAGCAAAATTTCATTTTCCTTCATGATTAGCAGTAATCTACCAGGACACAACAATTCAATCTCAGCAATTAACATAGTTTTACTTCCAATCATAATTGGAAATAAAAATTAGTAATAAAAATGCATATAATTGTAAATATTTAAATATTTTTAATATTGCATAATAGGTATAAAGAAAAGAAACTAAAACTTTCTTGCTCCACAACAGTGAGCATTCCTGTCTGACTTACAATGTTTTTCTCAGCCTGTCAGAATTGCAGCACCTCCGGGCATGACATTTCTCTTGGATGAATGTCTCCTCCACAGTTTGTTAGACATTGCATACTGATGCGTTGTTTCCCCAAAGGTGACATCATTACAAGAGGTGTTATCTTCTTCATGTTGTCAGAAACACTGTCCAGGTTTTATTTTAAGCAATCTTCTTCTCTTATCTTTCATTTTATTTTTGCCCTTCCTTTCATAGAGTATTTCTTTTTAGAATAATATTTTGGACATTTATTGGCCCTTTCTGCTACTTATTTAAACAAAATTTCTTATCTCCTGTGATTCTGAAACACCAGGAACAAATTCTCCACATTTTAAATAATTAATCCTTTTTATTGTTTAATGTCATTTCACTAATTACCCAAAAATGGGCTACAGCAACTTATTAGTTCACATGTCACAGTAGTAAGTTACTTTGATTGTGGTAGACTGCAAACTACTGAAACATTCTAAACACCCATATTCTGTCCCAGATTGCTAATTCCATTTTTGAGTTACAGGTTCATAAGGAAATAGAAGTAATCAATATTTAAGTAATTTCATTCCAATTTGCAACTGCATCTATGAAGATGAACTTTTATTCAATTGTACACTTTCTAATTCATTCTGAAGTCGCTGAACTATGCATGGGCCCATCACACTGTTTTGGACTGCAATACCATGATTTAAAATTGTAAAGGATTGTCTTAAAGGAAATGAATTCTTGAGAACTTCTTTGACAAAACTGATAGTTTTAGCAATGTTACCTCAGCAACTATCAAACTGCATGAATCATTCATAAGAGGAGAGAAAGGGGCATTTGCATGGCTCACTGCAGACTGTATTAAGAGAAATGRAGAATTTAAATTCACTGCATCCTCATATAGCTAGGCAGAACTGCCTGTAGGACAGCAATTCAGAATACCTAAACTTCTAAAAGAGCAGATGATGTGAATACCTTTTATTTGCTTATCAAGGAAAGGCAATACAATGGATCAGATATATCCATAACTGACAAATATAAGCCTAAATTGTCCAGAATAATAGAATCAGAATGGGGTAAATCTGGCAAAAATGTCAAATGTCAAAACTGCAAAGGGCTGTTACACTCATTTCTCTACTTCGCTGCCAATATCCCACGGTTTTGATTTGCAGCTGTCCAGCAGTATCTCTCACTTGAACAAAAGCTGTCAATTCTGTCAGACTACCATATATAATTATAGTGGTATAGTGACTGCCTGACGAACTCTTTGTGTCTGCAGGCTGTGACAGGTAGACATAAGAAGAGCTACAGGTGGATGAAAGGCTGGAACAGAAGGGTCTGCTGAGCTCCTCCTGGGGAAGATCTAGCTCYCTAAGGCACCCTAGCCTCCTCCTCCAGCAGCACTGGTGTTCCTGATCTTGTCACCCAGAGGACCAGCATAGCAGCACAGAGAAAGGGTAGATGTTCACAAGTCTAATTGTTCAATAATTTTGAGAGTATTATTCTTAATAGAGTTGTACTGTTACATGAGTACTAAACCTACTTGATTATAGTTGGAAAAAACAACTGTTCGGCACATTTTAATGTGAATATTCTCTTTCCAGTTAGGCTAACAATAAATCCTTGTCTCCACATATATGTGATGTATTTCCTTCTGCCCAAGACAAGATTTTGAGCTTATGAATAATTAATTAATTGAAGCAAATATTTCAATTTTTTTCGTTTTTTTGTCTTAGCATACACCAGTTGTGAATGATGTAGCTATGCAGCAACCAAAGAGCCAAATCACTTCCCTAATGGTTTCCTGAGGAAAACAAGGAAAAAGAAACAAGCAAAACCATCAAGTGTACCGAGTGGGAATTCTGCAGAAGTACTACAGCCTTTTCAAAGTCTCTCCCTTTGTATCAGATTTTTAACAGTATTAGCTGTAATATTGACTGCCATGGAAACTGYGACTGTTGCTGCGGTGACATCAGCAGTGATCAAAATGGTGCTTCAGACAGAAAAATGCAAACACAAGCAGTATTCTACTGCTCGGGGCTTTGTTCTGTTTTGTTTTCCTTGCAGAAATATACCACATAACTCTGAGATGTTTCAGACTGGCAGAAATCAGTATGTTGTAGCCACCAGCTGTCAGGGACTTGGAACAGTGTTATCACAGCTACTGCTAAAACCACTTGTAGATCAATCAGTGCAGGACAGCAGTGGCATGCACAGACTAAAACTCATCACTGTACCTCCTTTTTTATTATAGCATCCCAGAGTGTCCTGACCCCAGCTGGAGTGCTGCATCCAGGTCTGGGGTCCTCAGCACAAGAAAGACATGGACCTGTTGGAGCAGTTCCAGAGAAGGGTCACGAAGATGATCAGAGGGCTGGAGCATCTCTCCTATGAAGACAGGCTGAGAGAGCTGGGGTTGTTCAGCCAGGAGAAGAGAAGGCTTCGTGTTGACCTTATTACAGCTTTCCTGTACCTTAACAGGGCTTATAAAAAGGAGGGAGAGCAACTCTTTATATGGGCAGATAGTGACAGGAAAAGGGGCAATGGTTCTAAGATGAAGAAGGTAGGTTTATATTAGATGTTGGGAAGAAATTCTTTACTTGGAGGGTGGTGAGACTTTGGAACACGTTGCCTAGAGAGATTGTGGATGCCCCATCCCTGGAAGTGTTCAAGGCCAGGTTTGATAGGGCTTTGAGCAAGTCCATCTAGTGAGAGGCATCCCCGCCTATGGCAGGGTTCTTGGAACTAGATAATCCTTCAGGTGCCTTCCAATCCTAACCATTCTATGATTCTAGGATTCTATGAATTTTCATTGCATTTGCACTCAGTGTCGCTTCTCTCTTCCTCCCTCCCTGAATCCCAAGAAACAACCTGGAGTACTCTGTCACCCTACTCCCACCAGGGCTGAAAAGCCAGCCCTCAGTTACAAGCTGGGCCCTCTTGCTTATTGCTTCCATCCTATAAGTGGCAAAAGGAAAAAGATCACTACACTGCTCACTTCAATTACACAAACAGAAAATAACATCAATAACCTGACTGCAGCTCCTCTGATCAAGGTAAATAATTCAGCCTTTGCCCGAGTCTAGAGAAGATCTGGAAACAGGAACTAAGAGTTGTAAGAGGAGAATTTCTGCCTTTTTTTTTTTTTTTGCGTGTGTGTGTTTTATACCATAATTTCAGTAGATAGAAGTAAAAACTGTGTTTAAAAAAAAAAAGAGATACATCACAAATTTCAACCTACTTATTGTGATTGAGACCAAGAATAACATTAGCCATTTGCCCTCTTTTTTTTTTTCTAAAAAAATATCTCTAGTGCAACTTCCAGCTGGGGTTTTAATGCTATGCAGGAGGCCTGATTTGCAACAGCTGCTCTCTCCTCCCAGTCCTCACGGCAGGAATGGTCATTCTATAACCAGTGAGCCATAACTCCACAAATCATGCATGAAGGTTGCTCTTGCCATAGTGCTGGCAGGAGGCAAGATGCCACAGAAGTCTGGTTAATATTTGTCAGGAACATTCTTAACCTGGTGCTACCTCAGAGTGCTTGTCTGCACCAGAAGAGGAAGGAAAGACATGAGAGGTTTTCAAATCCTGTGAACAACTAAGCATCGAACAGAAAGGTCTAGGATTTATTGCTGTCGGAGGCAGATGTAAGTAGAGATCTCATTGGACACTCATTTCCTCTAAGTTATGGCCTCAATGCAGCCCATAGCAGCTACACTGTGGTTTCTGGAAAAAAACCCTAACTGAATTATCAGTATTGTATTTCTCTCAAGAAAGGGCAGCATAACAAAAGTAACATCTGACTTTTCCGGGTAAGCAATGGGGAAACGATCCAATTTACAAATATATAGGAATAAAATTTACTTCTGGGACTGGCAAAATTAAATTGAAATATGTTCCAAATGTTCCTTTTGTTACTAATTCCATCTGTTCTACAACTTAAATCCTGAGCTGGGAATACCATAAAAAACTGTACAGGGTGCCAGCCATCAGAACCTCATTAAAAGAAGTACTTTTTAAGCACATCTTTTACAAACACTCTATATTTATGAGGTTGCTATAAACCAAAACAAATGAACATGAGACGTTCATGACATAGAATCAATTTCCAGCTAGTTTATGCATAAACAAAACAAAAATAAATGGAAGTCATATATCAAACAAATTAATATTATCTAACACTTATTGTTATCTGTTAATTTGTTAGAATAAAATTAATTTCACTATTTTCACTGATTTCGGACAGTCTGCTCCTGTATAAGGATTCAGCAGCTGGTTTAGGTTAGCTGTTTTTGAAAGCACAATATATCCTAATGACTGACAGGATGACAGAAGAGGCTTGACCTGACTATCACTTTCATAATGAAGTTTCTATACTCATAGAAAAATGTAATTTAAGAGTTGTATTACTTCTTTTGAAAGGAATCTTCCATACTTTGAAACAGTGACCCCAGTAGACATTTTTTTTCCCAAGACAACACACCAACAAGGACAAAAAGGAAAGAAGCTATTTGAAAGAAATTATTTTCATGTTATAAGATGGCTGTTTTGTCAGAACACTGAACCCGGGGTGTTTCATGATGCTGAAGCAATAGGATTAACTTTTCAAAGTAAGAACTCTCTCTATACTAAAAAGACAACAAAAACTTATTCTTACTTTGAGAGGACTATAACATCACCTCATTCRCTGGCTGAATTCTGATTGTTATGTAATATATGCTAAAACACACCTTATAAGCAACAGTATTTCTTTACAAGTCAAAATGTTTACAGGCCTTTTGAAAGTTCATTAAAATTTGTAGCTAAATTCTTAATAATAGAATTACAATTAGTTGCAGCGACTGCTTCTTAAATTACAAAACTGACGAAAAMCTGATACTTCTCTTGAATAGATACATATTCTTTCTTAAATTATACAAATTTATTAAAAATCAGTGCATTTTTGGTATATGCAAGTAATTAATCATTGCGTGTAATTAAAATTAATGCACAAATACTAGTAGATAAAATCTGCTTAAAACATTTTGAACCAAATTTTAGTGGGAAAATGTGTGTTGAGTTGTCAATTGCCATATTTTCCTCCAGCATTTCTTTAATTTCCTTTACTGAGATTAGGTCTACCTAGCTCAACGATCATCTTTCTAATATCCTGAGATTTGTGCTATTACATTGCTCAAATGTCATGGGAGGAATAAACCACACAAACAAAAAGTATTTTATTACATGAGTAACACAGTGAGCAACAGTAAGAATATTTTCTCTTTAAAAATCATATTCTACACAGTTATAACAGATACTATGTTAAAAACCCCCAAAGCCTTAAAATGAAACAGTATAGGTAATTGCTGAAGCTCCTATGTCCTCGAAAAGAAACAAAAGAGGGTTTGCAAAATGGTTTTTTTGAAAACCATTGTTCTAATTTTGTTCTGTGAATAGTGGTCCAAGGTCCATCCAGTGGTTTTGGCTTTAAGGTCATATCTTAAAAGATTTGCTCACTTGTCACACAGAAAAACTTCCACTAAATTTAGTGGAATTTTGCCTGGCTAAGGAGCCTCAAGATTCCTGCATTAGTGTATTATGCCCCATTTGATAAGTGAGAAAGTAATGACTCAGAAAATGGTAATAATTTAGTTTGGTCTACTCACTCCTAAATGGCTGAAAATATCTTCCATTTTAAATTATACTTGTCATAAAACTTGTGTCTGCAGAACTATATTGTCACCAACATTAAAAAGAAAAACAAAACTAAACAAGGTGACAAATTCATTCCGGTTTTAGGCCTACTTTTATGATGTCTTCAACTACAATGAGTAAATCATGGGTCCTCCAGATAAAACTGCCATAGCAAAGTAACAGCTCTAAGGTCTCCCTCTTTGAAGAAGCAGTAGGAAAATACCAGCTCAACCAAAACACGAAACGTCGATGACCTTGGCACAACCATGACCACCAGCCAGGTGGCAGAATGATGCAGCACAGCTCTCATGACAAAAAAATCCTGTTGTTTATTATCAAGTTTTATTATCGAAGCAAATCAAGGCTGAACTCTTCTTCTACAATAGTCTTCATAATAATTTTCAGAAGTTTTGTATTTCTGTACTCTGGAAGAAGGACATTTATAATGGAATATGTATTGGAAGGCATATAAAAAAGACTCTTTCATATAAAGATGATTTTTTTCTTTACAACATCTGTTTGCATAAGTTACCTAGACATTGTGACCTCCCGAGAAGACAGCAGTTCCTTAATTGTCTAAGCATTTATTGTTGCAGCTTTTCAGCAAAGCATCCAATTTTGCAGTCAGGATACCAGTGAAAAGAGTATTCAATACGTCTTTACATAGGATTTCTGTGACAGATCTATTAACTCTCATTCTATTGCCTTCAGCAGAAAACTGCTTTCCTGTGGTCATTTTGTAAACTTCTTTCCATAAGTAAATCAAAGTGGTCTAAGAAAACGACTGAAGAAGTTTTAATTACCTACTGCTGGTGCACAACGCATTAAAAAAGAGGATGTTCAGAACAATTCTGCACACTTGGAATGCAAGAGACGAGGGGTTTTTTTCCAAAGTCTATAGTACAAATATTTGTATTGCACTGATTAAAAARGAGAAAATGGAATATAAAATGGGTTTAGGAACATTATAGGATATTTTTTATTCTCTAGGTATTATACAGATTTTATTATATAAAGAGTAAAAGCAGATTGAAAAATACTGGTGTTTACACTACTACTTGTACAATATAATAATTTAATCATAGATATTTAAACCTAAAGTAATGAAAATCTAGTTCATTCAGCTGACTGTAAGGTCTCACATAGCAGATCTTCTGTAACGTTACTGAAGTTTTTTTCTTGAACCAACAGATCTTTAATTCCTTTATGTAAAATGCAACAGCTTCATCAGGAGGGGTACTGAACACACAATTCAGCCCCATCCCAGACACATCTATACCTGATCATTCGGCCATTCTCCTCAAAAATGGGAGCATGTTTTTGAATCCCTTTGACATTGGAACAAGCTAAACAGTAGACTGTTAAAGAAAAATGGGAAGGCATGAGAGTAGCTTGCAGAAAGAAAGTATTAAGACCATTTATTTGTATATTTGTGTATTTAATATATTGAAGAATCACTTGGGTCAGGAAACAACTCAGGACTGAAATCCCCAGAGCATGGTAATGCTTCCCAGTAGTGCTGAGTAAGGTGCTTAAATCTCAAAGAGATATCTAATTTAAGATGTATTTCTGTGTTCAGCATTTCTTACTGGCTAACTCAGAGTCTCCCTGCTCAGCATGATGCTTTTTCTAAACCCTTTTCTGAGACACCAAACTCTGATATATATTCTACAGGAACTCTTTGTATCATAGTAACATAGATTTAGATATCAGCAGGTTATAAGATAGGTGCTACGGTGCTATGCAGCTGTGTCTCATCCCTTTGTGACTCCACAATCTTACAAAACTGTTTAAATTCCGGTTTTTCAGGTGATATAAACTTGCTCTAGTATATCAAGAGAACTGTATCAATTTACACGAGTGAAAGGCTGGTCCTGACTGTGCAATTAAAAGTATGAGTTTATATCACTCATAATAAGCACTCAATAACAATCCATGTATGAAAGAGAAGCCAAAGCGATTAATGCCTGAAAACTGACATAAGAACCTTAATTTCTACTCGGACAACCTTCAGTAATGGGCAAAATGAACATCAACTTGATGATATGGTTCTTTTCTAGACTGCAATTTGTATACAGGGCATAACCAAGACCTGACAAGTGATTTGTACAGCTTACCTCTTAGCCCAAAGGAAAGAGGCATTCTGTGAGAACAGCTCAGTTGGTAGTTGTCCTATTACAGAGTGACAAGTGATTTGATTGTGATGCACAGTGTAAGTACTTTGTTCTCATTAAAAATGAACATGCTGTGGGAGACTTTTACCACTTACTCTACAGGTACCCACTGTGAAAAGCTAAGATATAATGAATATGTAATTTGGATATGTCTTTTATGGAAAAATCCAAGGAATCCAAAATAAAACTTGGGAAGAGCCATTAGGGTTAGATATAATTTTGTCTGTTCTACCTACAGTTTTAATTGAGGTGACTTGTCACTTCTGAGCTACATCACCTTTTCTTCCAGATATGTACTGGATTGCCATGTCGTACTGTGGTATGCAGCACTATAATAGGATGGACAAACTATCTGTTACACGTTATAGCTGGAATCCTATCTCTGCCACAAGAAAATTACAAAATCCATACACATATCGTATAATGTACATGGTATTTTGGTGGAACATTTTTCTTTCATCCTTTGCTATCTCATCTGAAGTTGGTTTGTAGAGATGAAGCCTGATATTCTAGTCATCTAGGCAGGTCCTGCAAATACACTATTTTAGGGAAAACAGTAGCAGTGACATAGATTTACTTCTTTTTTTTGCAGCCTGGAATACTAACACTCAAACACGCAATCAAAATAAATTTAAAAAACCCCACCACACCTCAACTAAAATACAAAAATGGTCACTATTTATTGCTTATAAAATAACAGTTTTGAAATCTTGCGATCATGGCATATCCCAGCTTCAGCACAATTTATACAATAGCTACTTCCAGTATTAAAAATGGTCATAAATTCAACTTCTAGTCTGTGAAAGACAATATTATAAGCGTTACACAACTCCACAACGATTTTTACATGTCCCTCTGACATGTCTGCAGTTGTATGTTTGAAAACTAAGGTATCTAAAGCACTACAGAGTACCAATGGACAACAAGTAATATTTTGTGTTCTGTTTTTTTTTTAAACAATGCTATTTTTGTAACTATCGTACATAGAACATATAGAGTGTGAGAAGTGCCATTGTCTGCAGAAGTCTTTCAGAGTTGCATATAGCTTCCTTGCTCATTAGTTCTGTAGCCACTTCCATTCAATTATACACACCATCAAACCTGCTTATCTGACGAAATGCTCACACATATCTACAGTGTTGCATCAAATCTGAAGCACAGCTGAAGGCTTGAGCATATTTAGAGCAAGAGGTAATATGCCATAATGCTATCACATTTTTTACAGGATCAACAACACTAATTTTCACTTCTCAAAAGGTCAGAAAAATAATTCTTTTCTTTTCAATTACTGAACAATATTTTTGGACAGTGCTGAAATAGAGTCAATTAAAATATTTTTATACTCTCTGCTACACTTGAAATTAAATAATTTTAAAAGAAAGTAAAAGTTATTAAAGCAATCAGATTGTCTCCTTCATGGAGTATAAAGCAAAAGTCAGAAGCAGAGCAAATCAGAGACAGAAGTAATCAGGCACACTAAGAAAAAATTAGTTTTGTTCTATGTTCAGTGGATATATCTGTATTTGGAAAGTTAATAGACTCTACCATAAACTGTTCACTGCATTTAATTGTTTTTAACACCCCAAAAGGACCTACACTTAACAACACAGAAAGGTACTGGAAGACCCATGGATCTGAGCACAGGAACCACTAAAGAAGCTCCTTTTAGGACAAATTCCCTAATCTGTCCAGATTTGCTGTATTAATATGTTCTATTTCCTTATGAACCAAAACATACAGAATCCAGTTCTAAAAGCTCTGCAGCAAGTCCTAACTCATAAAAAAAGGCTTATCAGTGGCATGGGGGTGGCAAGGGTCTCACCCTGCCTGCTTTCTATTGTGCAGTGGTGYAGTACTTTTTGTTTGGAGTCAGGTACTACTTTCAGGTCTAATAGTCCCAATTCATCTCTGCCCTTGTCTTACATGATCACTTAGCTAAAGAAAATATTTATTCTGAATCTGAGGAAAATGACATTGCATTTTTGTTGTATTGTAGTGAAGATGATTTCAAACATTATACCAAACCACAAAAACATATGAAATGTTACCTGATGTCTGGTCAAACTTCACTAGTTAAACAATAACCGCTACTAATTTTGTGTATCTGAAACCCAGCCAACCCCCAAGCAACCTCAAGTGGGAAGGGAATAAGGAGTCTTCTCGTATTTCTAAGGCCTCTGCAAATGCAATGCAGAATTGCAACAGTCCTAGCCAGCACACAAGGGAGTATATGGACTGCTGCCAAGTTCCCTACTCAAGAGTAACATACAAACGAGGAAAGATAAAGAAATGTGGAACAATAGCCCTGCCATGCCCTTGCACTGATAGCCACTGGCCTGCCGTGCTAGAGATCACTGCTACATGCCTCCCCTTTCAAGGGAAGTCACACTGCTACCATGCAAAATATCTTCTTGTGTCGCAACACAGGAGCAGCACTGTAAATTTAGCTCATGATGATTTATGGGAGTCCTTCCAAAAGAAAATAATGGTTTTACAGCTGGGAAGAACTTTCAATAGCTTCTAAGTGCAAACCTCAAAAGCATATTATTCACTGAGGTGCCACTGAAGGACATGTGGACCTAGCTAATTAGAAGTGTGGCTAGTATGGGTATCTTTAATCTATCTCCATCTAGTCAACATGTTAAAGGGAACAGTAGGGTTTTTGCTTCAAATTAAAGACTGACATTAAGAAGGCTTTTGAAATTAGTTAAAAGTCCATAGATAGCTCAAGTGCTGTTTATAAATTACCAACTGAAAAGAAACCCATGCTCTCATCTTTATAGCTGAAATACACACACATTACAGAAACATTCAAATTCATGAAGTAAAACAGAACCATCACCAGTTTGAACCAGGATGAGGAAATGGCAAATCTGACATTAGTGATCCTTGCACAGGATCAAGTGTCACTAGGCACTACGCGAGTATAAACTCAGCCAGTTACTTCACTTTTTTGATAATTTAACCTGTTATCAAGAGTTTAGGTCCAGCGTTCTTCATTAAGGAACTTGTTATGAATATATTATATTAATATTACCTTCTGCAAAACTGTATTTTTTATATTCACAGGATCTATTTCATATCCTAAGACATCAGTAATATGAACTGTATAAAAAATTCTATTTACCATTATAAGTTTAAT
The DNA here is from genome assembly GCA_018881555.1 of Amblyornis subalaris. Classification (NCBI taxonomy): domain Eukaryota; kingdom Metazoa; phylum Chordata; class Aves; order Passeriformes; family Ptilonorhynchidae; genus Amblyornis; species Amblyornis subalaris. Next base: position 787,783 of record JACAXG010000002.1, on the reverse strand, counting down.
ATGCTCAGCCACTTGGCATAAAACATACAGTATTAGAATTCAGAGGTCAGAAAACTTTTATTAAGATGAATAATAGAAAAAAAGATTTGACAGGATATTATTTTATCTCAGTATATATTTTGCAAGTGTATAAGCTCTCATCATCCATATAACTGCAGTTATTTTTAATCATGAAGATCAAGGATTAATCTCCGATATTCTTTCATCACATAAGCTTTTATCCTATGTTAATAATATAACTTTTATGTAATGTTAGATGTTGCAACTCATCAAACAGTAGAAAGATTAAAGCAAGAAAAAGAAACATGTAGGCCACACTGAAAAAAAAAATAGATGGAAATAATTAGAAACTAGAAAATAAACAGACACAAAATACTAAGAACAAACGAATGCCATCAAAAGAAATTTAAACATAAACATGAAAATCTGTCACACACAAAATTAGAATACCCCTGGAGAGCACACATTCTTAATGACTGCATAACAAAATAATCATTTTAATTATTAGTTGAGGAGGTCCTCTTACATTGGTTTGCAAATGCACAAAATTATCCTTTAAAAAAAAAAAACCCAACCTGTTGTAAGCAGGATTTATTAATAAGTGCAACACAACAATATGCCCCTTAGGAGAAGAGGCTTTATATATTCCTAAACTGTTGAAGATACTGGAAGCTTTTAAATGAAGAAAAAAAAGAGAATACAGTATAAATATGATGCTTAAAAATCAGATGTGATGTGAAAACTGAAATGCATTTGAAGTACCACTTAATCATACCCTTGTCTAGAAGCTAATCAGTTTAAAAAAACTTATCTAATTTATTACATAAATAAATTCTGGTGTAACCATTTCACATGTGTTTGCTATTGAAACACTAAATATAAGGACAAGAGTACAGCTAATGGGAACATTGTGAATTTTAGAGTACCTCAGTGAATGCAAACTGTATGAGTCTACAAAAGGGTTTTCTATTCCAGAAGGAGAAGGTTTCTGTCCCTGCCTGTCAGCGAGCAGCAACTGTCAACCAGAGAGAGCCCTTATCTTTTTTTTTTCCTGAAGATGACGATCAAAAGAGAAGATGAAACCTCCTATTGTGAATTACAAGTATGCTGCCTTGTACTCCCGCAATTCCCCTGCTGTCTGGAGACTATGATGGCACTGCAACATCTCCTAATGTTTGATACTCTACTTAACCCTCAGCTACTTAGAGAATTTGAGAGGAACAAATACAGAAGAAGGAACAAACACCCTCTCTGCAGCCTCACACCATCACAGTCTGTCACATCAGGAGCGTGAAATCATAGTTTCATAGGAAGGGGTGAGACTCTGCAAAGGACCCAAAAGACGGAGATGGGGCTGTGCAAGTCGGGAGCTTGCACGCATTTGACACATTCAGCTGCTTAAAACACATGACACTGCTCACCTCTGGAGCACTGACAAAGAGAGGATGATGATAAGGTGGCAGGTAATATCTTTCTGTCTGCTTGCTTTTGTGGATGGACAGCAGCACGCTCTGCCTTAGTAAAACAGTTCTCGGAATTGGAAGGAATCAAGGGAAAAGCAGTAAAAGCATGACCATGACTTTGAAAGTAATGCCAGATGATCTGACAATAAACAGGTCACTGCATGTCTAACAGCATGGTGTTTCCTCAGAATAAAGTATCAGAGAGTTGGACAAAGTTTCTGGGACACATATAAGTATCCCTTTAGTCCAACATTCAGAACTAAAATGACAGAAGCTCCCAATATTCACATCTTCCTGGTCCATCAACCAGCAGTTAGCCAAACTACTGACCATTAAGACTTATATGTCACTTTTTTTCATTACTCTGAAATCCCTCATTTTTTGTGGAGGTAACCCTTACTATAAGCTACAGGTTTGGTGGTTTTTTTTCTATTCTGAGCAGATACAGATCAATCAGAACACAAAAAACTAAACTCGAATTCCATAGGATCATAGAAGCATACATTCATAGAATGATTTGGGTTAGAAAAGACCTCTAAGATCATTGAGTTTAACCATTAATCCAGCACTGCCAAGTCCATCATTAAACCATGTCCCTAAGTGCAACATGTCTTTTAAGTGCCTTCAGGGATGGTGACTCAGCCTCTTCCCTGTGCAGCCTGTTCCAGCACTTTACAAGCATTTCCATGAATAATTTTTTTCTGGTATCTAATTTACACCTCCCCTGGTTCAATTTGAGGCCATTTCCTCTTGTTCTATTGCTTGTAACTTGGGAGAAGAGACTGACCTCCCCCTCGCTACAACCTCCTTTCAGGTAGCTGTAAAGAGCAGTAAGGTGCCCCCTGAGCCTGCTTTTCAAGTTTTCAGGTTACTTCTCCCAAACTACATTATCATGTGTCTACTAACTGTCGCAGTACTTATTCAACTAGTTTGGTTCTCTCTTTCTGACTATGCCAAGTTATTGCATCACCTGTGCCCAGAATGGCACCACACGTTTGACGTAACGGCTTCATTCGAACAGCTGAGATAAACATATTATATATGTAATACATTGATTACCAGAGTTCAAGTCTCCAAGGACAACTTAAACCATTCCTCAAGTTCGTAGACAGATATTTGTTACCAAATCTTGTATTACAGAGAATATGTCTACATTTTGAACTAGAAAACACATTCTTAAATTCCAAGTAATTATTGTATGCTTGCTTCCCAAAGCCATTAATTCCCCATTTTCACCTTGGTAAACTAAAAAAAAAAATTCTATAGCACAGACTCATCATCACCCTCACATCAGCATGATGTCTTTCCTCTCTCAACAGCAATTACTTCAAAACTTTCCCACTAACCTTTTATTAAGCCTTTTTATAAACCACCTCCAAGTGTTGCATTATCTTCCCCTGAGCTCTGGCAGGACAAAGGTTCCTACACTCACAGGGTTTGTAGTTCATAAACAATTACTTGGTGTGGCCATTTATGCAGTCAAAGGAAATTTATAGCAACAGCATTCCAGCAGATCAAATATCCTAACTGGTGTCTTATTTAGATAAACTATTTTTCTGATGCCAGACACACAGGGAGTCCTTGCCACTAAATGACAATAATTGGTATAGTTGCTCTCTCTCTCTCTCTCCTCTCTGGAGGTAGCTCTTAATTCATCTTTCTTGTTCCTATACTGACTGGTTCCATAGTAAATGAGTCTTATCTATATTCTTCATTCAGTGGTTCAATAGCTGATGAGTTGAGATTTACAAGGTAAGTTAGAGACCAACAAGTAAATGTCTCATTTTTGATAATGTGCCTTCGGTCTATTTTTTACATTATCTTTAAGCTTCCTATGTTCATTGGGGAATGCAAGGCTGACAAACACATTTGTGGAGTCTCCTGGACACAGCCAATCACATAAGGTTATCTACAGATTCATCCATTCTCTTTTCCTGATCTCTGATAAATAGGCTGATGATCTCAACACGTTATACAGCCCATTGCTCACTCATTCTTCTTTACCCTCCCTTTTCTATTTACTTACTTTTTAATAGATTGGTCTTACACTGGTCTTTGCCGCTCACCTCACAACAGGAAAGTTAAAATTCTACAGTTCTTATGTAGCACATACAGACAAGAAAAGCAAGTTCTATATCAGTTAAAGGAGAACATATATTTCCCATTTCTTTAATTTTATTTTACAGTCCAGGTAGCATAGCTTGCAGTCACATCAACACAGCTAACCTCCACAATGCCATGATAGTAATCATGTTTAAATGGACCCATTGGCTACCTTAATGGAGCCATCTTTTGTTTGCTCCTGTATATAGAGAGATACCTTTCCTCTCAGCTCTTCAGAAAAAGCCCTAAAAATTCATCTTTTTTAAAGGGTTACTTATGCTAAAGATAGCAGATATATAGGATTAGAGATTTCAATAGCAATTACTAATATCATAATACCAAGAATCTTTTTTTAATTTAATAATGGTATAGGTACACAATGTACTTTCAGATTAAATTTACTGTATATCCTGATTCGCTCTGGGCACAGTAATTACCTTGTAGATCACTCTTAACACAAATTGATTTTCTCAGTTTTCTAAGAGTGTGCTCAATCTCATTCCCAAATAAAACACTGTACTTAATAAGAAAGCAGAATTCAGAGGGAAAGCAAGTAAATGATGAATTAGCCAATACTTCTGTAAAGACAGGAGAACGTGCAACGACCATCAAAGGTAATGGGAGCATTTCAGTCCCCTTAAGAATTTGGGTGTTAGTTATGAAAGCCTTTTAGTTGGGATTTCTCTCACTGAAAGATGTAAATCTGCTTATAAGCAATGTGTCTTATAAAGAAATGGTAACCTCAGTTAATGAAAGCATTGCCAATAAGTTCTTGGTGCTAAGTTACCATTTCTGGTTTGCTTTTTTCTTTTTTTCTGTCATGTTCCTCCTAACTATTTACTTCTTTGATAGAAGCTTCTGTTGTTGTGATAAAATCTAAAAGAATATAAATCACACAACTATGGCCTGTTCCTCTTTAGCTGTTTCAAACCTAGCAGCCACACACTAGGAAGAATTGCCAGGAACATCACAAAAGCCACTCAGTTTCTGGCATGGATTCAAGTCTTTTTCATGCATCCATTTACACTTCTATAAAAATTCAGAAGACTATCTGCAGCTCAACCTTTACAGAAATACTAATATTAAAATACCACCTTCTGCTACTCTGTCACTGTTAATAGGAATAAAAAGTTCCCCAATTAAACAGCTTTCTAATTAAGGCCACAGTATTATTAACTGCTGCACTGCTCTTCCACAAGAGAAAATAGAGGATTAAAAATTATCCCGGAACAGCCTATGGGTAGTCTAAAGCTGATAAATGGAAGAAAACAACAGTACAAAAAAATGTTAAAATCTTTCACATAACTGCATTTTATTCTGTAAAGAGCATACTATTAAAAACCCAGTGTCTAGCRACAATTACCCCAGTCCAGCATCTAATATATTACTGCTATATCTTTTATTTCTTTAGTAATAGAGAAAAAAATTGCCTTATTTTTAAAGAACCTGAAGAATCACACTTGGTTTAAACCTTAGACTTTTTGAGACCAGCCTATCTTTTCAATGAATGGAAATTACTGACACCACCTCTATTAATCTTAGAACAGACTGAATACACAACACAATACATTTCATCATTGAACATTTTCTTTGTATGATTACACCTCACCAAATTAGGTCACATATCTAACATTCTTACCCCTCCCCAAATCTTCCATTAGTTTTGCTTAGTTTCTCTACAATCCTTTTATCTCCTGAAAGGATTTTCAAGTAAAATTTACTGACAGTGCAGTTTTTCTATTGACTCTTGTGCTTTTAGAGAAAATTAAACTGTACCGAAACCTCCCAACTGCAGATGCTTTACTCTGAGTGCCTTGCAATTTATAAAAATTATTAAATGTAGTAGATAAAATAATTCACAGTACTGAAAAAATCTGCATATATTTTGTTATTTTCTCATAATTTATAGATTTATCAATGAGGTTTCTAAATGCACATTAAAGTCTGGCATTAGTTTAATTTCTGCTTTCCATTTTGCACATCTTAAAAGCTTCTTAAGAGGTAAAATGGCTCCTGTGAAAATCACCTCTTTAGTCTCTATTGCTCTGATGAACAAGCAAAGCAGAAATACCTATTTGTCATCCAAATTATCTTTCTCTAGTCTGGAATAAATGTTTTCTTTAATGAGCAGGACTGAGGACTGTGTGACAATCAGGGATAGCTTAGCTTGCAGTAAGTGCTGAGGTTTCACCCTGCACTTTCGTGGGGTCTCCAAGCTGTTCAGCAGTCACATCCTGAACCTCAGTGGTTTACAGCAGTGGCACAGCATAAAATACCATGATGGAAGCTGTGACAGTTCATCAGCTGACTGACAGGCAGTCCAGTATCTGTGCAGTGCAGGTGGAGAAAAGAGATGGAAGCAATAACGTCAACATCCATTAAGCTGTCCTCAGTTGTCATTCAGATCCTTAAGCAACCACTCAGCTATCTGGACCATCCTGCACAGTATAGCCAGCATAAACCTGCCAATTTTAGCATGTATCCCAGGAAAACATAAAAGAACTTTTAAGCAGCCGCTCATCTAAAGTGCTGCTAGAATTAATTAATTTCCCAGAAATTAAATTCAGGAGGGGGGAGCAGAGATAATCTGCTGCAGAATCAGGGGGCCACTATGGTGACAGAAGCCAGAACAATACAAGGTCAAAAGCTCCACTAAGACACAGCTCTGCTCACCAAGCTATTGAAGACTAGCTCTGCTGAATACATTAAGAGGCTTCACAAGGCTAAGTGTATTTCATGAAAGGTTTTTTGACAGTTCTAGTAATGTAAAGAATTTACTGAAAACATCTTTTTTTAAATAGATAAACACGAGAAAGAATGTAGATTTAGGTATTAGGAAGAGGTATACATTGGTTACTAGCCAGTAAACAGACAAAACAAAACCAGATTGGAATGAGCAATGAAATCGAATCATCCCCCTTCTATTTTGTAGTTCATGTTCAAAAAGGTGGCAGTTCTTACTATGCTAACACAGTCCCTAACTATTTAACAGATACTCACATAAAGTAAATTGCACCAAAATGGTATTTTAGGGTTAAAAGGGGATTTTTTTAAACTTGTAAAGCAGTGTCACTAAACTTCAGTGGCATTTTACCCATCAGTTGCTGTCTTGTCACAACCTTATCCCCACCCAGTTGTGCCATGGATATTCTTGGTAAGCTGCTGACATGCTTGTCAGATCATCCGAGGAAGAGACAGACTCCCCTGATGAGCAGAAGCCACCAAAGCTGGTTTTGCCCACCTCCACTCATTTTCTCATTTTTTACATAGTTTTTTTCTATGTATGAGTTCTTGAAAAAGTGACAGGGTTCTTTCGTTGGTGGTGGTGKTTTATTTTTAATTAACATTAAAAAGTGAATTGCATTTATGAAACTTTTATAATCTGAGGGGCTTATTTCTGAATTTTCTTTGTTTAATAAATTGATAATTCACTTTCCATAAAACCTTCAACATCCTGTAAAAACCAAAAAATAATACTAATTTAACTATAGCATTATTTTCATCAAGTAGCCTGAAAAGATTTCAGTTACTGAAATAAGGATGTCTTCAGTCCTTCCTTTTTATAAATTCACTGGAATGGACTGCAAACACCACTAAGAATGCTACAAACACTATTTTTTATAATTAAACGTTCATGAAGAAAAGAGAAGATATTAACAACTTTAAGAACTAGTTATGTTATGTAAAAATCAGAGGTGAGGCTTAAGAAAAAAGTACTTGTTACCTTCTTTATACATGGTAGCAGATGAAAGCCATTATATTCACATTTTTGTTGACTAACTTCTTTAGGGCTTTTCTTCCCTGAGATGTGTCATGATCCCTGTTTGGATTGGCTTAGTCAGACATCTTTAACCATGGCAAGGAGGATACATACAACTTGGAAGTGTAAAGTAGTTACCTATTGCCTAATAGACACCAAAGATAGATCAGATTTAATATGCTATCAAAATAAGCATTAATATGCTCCCCTCACCCAATAAAAAAACCCCAAGAGTCTTTGCTGGCATAGTGAGCACCAGAAACAAAAGCTGGTCTCTGCTGGTCTGAAGAGACAAATCTTCAATATCATCATATTGCACCATCCATCCCATCCAGTCCGCACCAATTATATTGACTGGCAATCAGACTAGCAACACAATTTCCTGGGTTTCTACTTCCTGCCATGGGTAGGGACATCTTCCCCTAGATCAGTTTGCTCAGGGTTCCATCCAACCTGGCCTTGAACACTTCCAGGGATGAGGCATCGACAGTTTCTCTGGACAACCTGTTCCAGTGTCTCACCACCCTCACAGTAAAGAATTTCTTCCTAATATCTAATCTAAATGTACCTTCTTTCAGTTTAAAGCCCTTACCTCTTGTCCTATCTAAAAAGTCCTTCTCCATCTCTCTTGTAGTCCCCCTTCAGGTACTGGAAGGCTGCTCTAAGGTCTCTCTGAAGCCTTCTCTTCTCCAGGCTGAACAGTCCTGACTCTCCCAGCCTTTCRTCACAGGAGTGTCTGGCCCGCTGATTATCAACAGGGTCCTCATCTGGAATTGTTCCAACAGACCTATGCCCCTATGTTGGGGGCCCCAGAGCTGAACACAGTACGCCGCTCTAGGAGATAAGGGGGAAACAAATACCTTCAAACAACCTAATATATTTCTGTAAGTTGCTAATTCTGAAATTCAGTTTAGGTATTTCAGTTGTCAGCATTGTTAACTATCCTTACTAGAGCAAGGTACAGAGATGATCAAGACTGTAAGTTAGAGAAACTGCTTTGTATTTGGTATCACAAGTAGGAGCACTTAAAAATACCGATATCTTCCCCTTCTTCCACTCTTCTAGCTCCTATGCATGAAGAAATCAATCCCAAACAGCTTACTTGAATAAACAAGCAGAGTCAAACCCTCATCATAACCATGCCTGGGAATTTCAATGGAGCAAAAAATCACGTTTGATTATATTCTGAATATCTATGCAACTTGCTAAAATATGATATTGTGACAAATACAAGCAAAAATGTATTTTTTGAGTGAAAATGGAAAAACATTGCACCATTTTCAAGTTTCACTTTTGCTCATAGGAATCAATTAACTTCTTTGTGCTCATTACAGTCATGGAAATTATTTTCTCTATTCCCAATTAGGTACTTGATCTATGTGGTTTGTTACCTAAGGTCTTGTCTGTATGGATGGATGCAGACAGAACTCCATTCACATTCCGTATAGTCAGGCATGAGCCCATTTTGGGCCAGAAGTAATTTAGTCACATCAGAAAAATGGTACATTCCAGCAAAAGGGCTTTACAAAAAGGCACAGAAATTCACTAATACGGGTGCATTGTTTTTGGATCAGAGCTGGCTCATATCCAGAGAGTTCAGAGTATAATTAGAGGAGTTAGGTCTCCCCTCATCCATTCATGTGGATGTGCCTGAAATCATATTGCATCGTTTCTGCTCTTTGACAGTACAACTGTATTTTTTTCCCACAGGAGAGCAACAGTGGTAGAATAAAACTCTAGTGCAGAGGGTCAACACACATCCTATACACTAACAGCTCCTAAATTATCGTATAATTTACTTAACTGAAAATGGGAATTAACTTCAAAAGCTTCAGCAACACATGAATTGCAGTATAGTCAGGGCTGTATAGCTGTTAATAAATAAATCATCTATTAATTATTACCTATGAACGGGATACCATGACAAACAGATACCCATTACATGAAAACAGTTAGACAATTGATGAGGATATTGCTCCTCTTTTAAAGTTCAAACTACAATATTAAATTGCATATTGTTACTCTTAAAAAAAAGGTATTCTTTCTACGTAGTGTTTATTTCATTAAATTAACTGTAAGAATGAGGAATTTACACACCTTGCAAACTGTTTGACAACAATTAGGAATGACAAGTAAACCCCAAGCAAATGTAGTCAGTGACAGGACAAGGTGCAATGGCTTTAAACTAAAAGAGAGTAGATTTAGATTAGCTATTATGAGGAACTTCTTTACTGTGAGGGTGGTGAAGCACTGGAACAGGTTGCCCAGGGAGGTTATGGATGCCCCATCCCTGGAAGTGTTCAAGGTCAGGTTGGATAGGGCCCTAAGCAAGCTGTTCTAGTGGAAGGTGTCCCTGCCCACGGCAGGGGGGTTGGAACTAGATGATCTTTAAGGTCCCTTCCAACCCAAACCAGTCTATGATTCTATGTATTAACAAAGTCGTCTTCAACATCTACAGTAACAAAAAAAAAAAAAAACAGTGACCTTCATTCTGGGAAAAAAAACAATTTGGTATTCAAACTATTTGGTATTTAAGAATTTGCAGTCAACAGCTCAATTTCCAAATGGGGATCAGTAACAAGTGGTGTCTCCCAGTGGTCTGTATAGGGACTGGGTACGGTATCTTCATTAATGACGTAGGCTGTAGGATTTAGTGCACTCTTGGCAAGTTTGTGGATAACTCAGGGGTGCAGTTGGTTCACTTATGAGAAGGGATGTTATTCAGGGGGATCTTGACAGGCTTGAGGAGTGGGCACATGTGAACCTCATGAAGTTCAATAAGGCCAAATGCAAGGTCCTGCCCCTGGGTTGAGGCAATACCCAATGCCAATAAAGACTGGGGGATGACTGGACTGAGAGCAGCCCTGCACAGGAGGACTTGGTGATACTGTTGGATGAGAAATTAGATGTGAAGCAGCAATGTTCACCTGCAACCTAGAAAACCAATAATACCCTGGGCTGGATAAACTCATGCACGGCCAGCAGGTTGAGGGAGGCTACTTCTCCCTCTGCTCTGCTCTCATAAGACCCCACATAGAGTACTGTGTCCAGCTGTGGGGCCCCCAGTATATGAAAAAAACCATGATGCTGTTAAAGAATGTTCAGAGGAAGGCTAGTAAGATGATGGGAGGGCTGGAACACCTCTCCTGTGAAGGAAGGCTGTAAGAGGTGGGGTTGTTCAGCCTGAAGAAGAGAAGGCTCTGGGGAGACCTTATTGGAGCCTTTCAACACGTAGAGGCAGGGGCTTATAAGAAAGACTTTTCACCAGGGCCTATAGCGACAGGACAAGAGGTAATAATTTTAAGTTGAAAGAGTGTAGATTCAGATTGGACATAAGGAAGAAATTTTTTATGATGAGGGTGATGAGACACTGGAACAGGTTTCCGAGAGAGGCTGTGGACGCCGCATCCCCGGAATTGTTCAAGGCCAGCCTGGTTGGGGCTTTGAACAACCTAGTCTGTTTGAAGGTGTCTCTGCCCATGGGTTGAAACTAGATGATCTTTAATTGTTTCTTCCAACCAAAACCATTCCATGATTCTATAAATTAGCAGAAGAAAGAAAAGGATCCAGATAAAACTAATATGATAAAATATATGCCAAACATAATGGAAAAGGTACTTGGAAATAGTAGTATCACTTATGGATCACTTTCAGAACAGAAGGATTTATTAAGCAGAATGCTGCAGAGTCCTGTCTGGGCTCTTGTTCTATTAATACTTTTAATAACATGGATAAAACTACTCTAAATATTACATGCAATAATTCTAAGATGGTAGGAAACAATGTGAATTCCCAAATTTCTTGGGACAAATAAGAGCAAGTGTAGTGTTCTTTATTTAATCAACAGCTATACAGACATTGGAGGTGCAATTTACTAGGCAGCAGTTCTTAGGAGGAAATCTGGAGATCTTTGGAACGTCAACTAAACCAGACCCAGCAATATGCAGTAGCTCTCAGCTTAATGTAATATTCGTCATCTGTATCATCTGAGAGAGATGAGGAGTAATCTGAACTAGCAGGTGGTTTAAGGTCTGCATCTTGCTTTGAGAATCGCTCTTGCAGAAGGTGGTTCACTTGGAGGCAATCCAGAAGCGAAAAACAGGAATTAAAAAGCTATAGCAAGTGATCTACATAGAAAAGCTGAAGAGACTGGAGATAATTAGCCTAGAAAATGGAAGAGTTATGGATGGAAAGATTTATTTAAACACATTTTGCAAGGTTCAGTCTAGGGTGTTTACAGTCTTCAGTTACATGAAAGATACCTACCAAGAAGAAGGAAGTAATATTTTTCTTTATATTCACAATCATTAATAAAAGAATTGGTTAATAAGAAAAATCTTTTGCAAACCAAAACGAAACCAAAACTTTTATTAAGGAAAGCTAGTAAAACAACTTGTCTGTGGTGGTTGACAAATCTGAGTTCCTGGCAGTGTCTAAAAACAGGTTAGGTGGACATCTCTCAGTCATGTTTTCGATCAAGTTCAGAAATTTTTTTGGGGGAAAAGGAAAGATACAGTGACTTCCCAACGTCCTCCCAAGCTCTTTTGTACAATTCAGTTTAAACCAACTCGCTAAGATAGGGAAAGCACTTCAGGTTATACAGTACGAAGTACTAAATCTAAGATACGCTATCTTTTGTAAAAACATAAACTGCAGACATGCTTCTCCTAGTACATAGTCCATTCAAAGTTGCTTAAAGTAGAAAGTGTATTGCTCTGTAGTGCAGTGAGACCTCACCCATGTACGATACCTGGAACATCAGAACTGCAAACATGACCATTCAAAGGAAATAAGTACAGTTTGTTCTGATACGCCATAAGCATCTCTCTCCCCAACCCCTACAAAATGTAAGTATTAACTAGGATGGAGGAATAAAATATTTCACCTCATAGCATGCCTGGATATCCTGTTTGGAAACCAACCAACAAATAAAAACAGGAATTCACAACACAAGCATTGTAATACACCCATTATTTTCTACCCTTACTCTGTGATCTATATACTGCATCTAAGAGATCTTGCACAATCAAGATCTCTTAGATTGAACTTAGATTAAATTGAACTGATTGAGTCTGTTTGAACTGATTAGTTCAAACAACTTTCTGAGAAATGTCACTCAATATAATGAAATAATAATCTGAATTCAGAGCATTGTGTAGACAAGTAAAACTTTTTATATTTTTTTTCCAACCTGTACATGAGGCCAGGACAGACTTAAACATCCCCAGATTTTCCATAAAAGACAGACAATACAGAATTTGTTATGTTTGATTGTAGTACTCCTCGGCAATATGGGAGAACACATTCACATCCCTAAATTGTTAATATTTTTGACCATAAGTAAGTTTCACAATTATTGGACTAGAGAGTTATTATCTTTCCCCTTCACATAAATTCTGTTTATAAAAGAAAATAGTTTTAACAGCAAAAATTGAAAGGAGCTTACCAGAAATCTAGAGCCTTTTGGGGACAGACAAGCATTACTCTGTATAGAATGACTATGGGAGTTTCATAGGAGCAAGAGTAGAGATAGCAGTGTTGCTTTTACTGGCACTCTAAGTTTAAAAATTTGGGATACTGAAGAAAGTAAAGCATAGTGCAATTTACTTCTACCAGACTCAAGGTTAAGCTGAAGACTTTCTTCTAGTACTGCTTATTTAAAAGTCAGAGTCAGATAGATGGAATGACAGCTGTGAAAATTCATGTTTCAGGATTTTCAAAGACAAGTTGCACAAACACAAAAACCAAGATTTGGATTGTGAAATGAAAATACACTTCTCTTCTACACATATACTGTGATTCACACATTTTCGCGTTTGAGTTTTAAAGGATTTGGTTGAATGATTTAATTTTATTTTTTGAACAGTTTTTAAATTCTTTCAAGTAAGGAACATAAGAAATGAGATGTTAATTATGTAAGCAATCATTCATGGGCAAATGGATCAAATCAAAGATTAAAAGATAATAAAATAATACAGTATTTAGAAAAGAAGGCATTTAATAAAATCCTGATTGGGTCAAAAGCTTGCTTTGAGAAGGGAGGGTTAAACTTATCTATATATATGTAACTTGCTCATTAAAAAGCATTCCCTGAGTTGTGCTAATACATATTATCTGTAAGAAGTCAAATTATTTTATTGGCACATTAGTGCATCAAATCCCACTATCACTGTCTTCACGGGGAAGAAAAAGAGTAACTAGCCGTTTACATTAGGATTGGGATTTATTTTGAAAAGCGTTATATAACACTTCAGGAGGCTGTAAAACCTGTCAGGAAGAAAAAAAAATATTAATAAATTGATGAGAATTTTACAATAAATTGTTTATGAATCAATCAAATGATGGTGTAAGATATTGGTTTAGCAACAGATTTGATAAAAACTATGGCCAGAAATAAAGTATGCTAGCAGATTTAGTATTATGTAAGCTTACAGCTTTTTTGCTATCTGATGATGAATTTTATTTACTGTGTTTTTGATATATGTACTTCAATAAAAAGGCTAAGAAGCCCATCTATATTCTATTGTATAAAACCTAATGTCAGATTTCAGCTCTGATTCAAAGCCTGCTTCTCTTGAACTGAGGATCATGAAGAGTAGCATAGATTGAAATCAGACCTTTTATATGAGGTTTATATTCTAGACACTGAAATTACTGTTAAAAATTAATAGATCTACTGATGTTTTCAGRTGAAATGGAGCTATATATATAGGATATTTGACCTTAAGCCTTGAGCATGTTAAGGTACCAAAGCCTGTTACACTGTTGGTTTTATGAATCTGATGGAATCTAAAGTGAAAGGCAGGATTTTACTGCAGATAAATCATTGAAGAAACGTAACTGATACTTTTACCTCAAGAGCCCAAGGAAGGATTTTTTATGAGAATAAATTGACAAGGCAGAAGTGGCATTCTACTTAAGAACAATCACCAAGATAAACAGAAAAAAAACCCCTCTTATTTGATGATATCTAAGTCTGGAAACAACAACTTTATTCCTTTTTTTAAATACAATGTTGGAAATTTTTTTTATTTATATATACCTTTATTCTGTATTAAAATTTATGGATTTTTTTCGATTTTTCCTTGTTATYGAAGAATAAACAAAGGCCAACCAATTCAATGTAACTTGTCTTGTGCAAACCAAGAATAGATACAAAATGCTGTTTCAATGTTTCTCTGCTATATATGTAAATGAGGTACTCAATATAAAGTATACTTCTCTTTGGAAAGKGTTTTTCAATGACATCTGCTAAAAAGATGAGATCTGGCATTTATCTGTAGCAAAGACTTCAGAAAGATTGATTTTCTCTTAAATTAAGAAATTTCTATACAGTTCTTCTGTAGAGAACACAGCATGCTGGGAAAAAAAGGGAAAAAAAAGGAAATGTTCTTTACATTTTGCAAACTCTAACACATTTCTTCAGGCACAAAGTTTATTTTTATTTTTYCCCAGCAAACTACTGTGCAAAAGACTCCAATTTTGTGGGGTTTTTTGTTTTTTGGGGTTTTGGTGGTGGTGGTGGTAGTGTTTTTTTGRTTTTTTTTAAGAAAACCAGTAATGTTTGTTTATTTCTTGTATATAAGAAGAGCTGAAAAATATGCAGGTCTTTTGAATGACTGCAAAAATAACAGAAAAGTTAAAATTGTCTATAGAAAGCAGCTCTCTGTGTTCTTAAAATATCAAAGTGTTTCCAGGATTCATTCTTCCATCTTTTATATCCCTTTCATTTCAGAGGCCATTGTGTCCTTATAAATGGCATTTCATATTCCCTTGGGGGAAAAAATGAGTATACTTTTTAAAGCCAGATTTTTGTGAACAAATACATCACCACAATCTATTGTAATGTGTTTTCTAATAAAGATTTCTTCTGTATTCAAATACAGCCTCACTATGCATCTGTTCATAGGGGCCTAGGAAATACCATGTTGGATATATGTGGAAATACCTTGAAAAAGGTATATCTAATTTAGTAGTCTCTTACTAGAAGTGTCTTGACTAGGAATTAAATGCATTACAGATTTGAACTCTCTATATACTAAGAAAGCAAGCCTTCTAGACTTCAACACAACTCAACTGACATATGTCAGAATCCTAAGTTTTCTTTAGCATTGAGTTTTGGAACATATAAGAATATACCTRCTAAAGACACTTTAAATCTAAGAGAAGTCTTATGACGGTCGAAGAAATCCAAAGCAGACAAGTCTTTTCCAAACATCTAAAAAGTAATCATTCTGTGCTGTAAGAAACGAATTAAACTTCTCTCTTGTATAACTGGGGATGTTCTCTTTTATTCCTATATCTGTCTAATCCTTTTTACCAATATCCCGGTCTCAGTGAATTAATTCTTTGCTTTAGTGTGACATGCTTGGTGTATTTAGCTCTAAGACGATCTAGGAGTGACATAGGAAATCATTGCAGGCTTTCCCCAGAGTATATTCTTCTCTAGTCTTCAAGAAATCAATCCTGCAATGAGAAATTGAGAAGACAAACAAGAAGTAGTGCTGGAGGCTGACTGAAAGACCGCCTTTACCTTAATAGCAGGCAAAAAAGTCCTGCAAAAATACCCTGGATTTCTGAGTATCCTGTGACCCCTTAAGAATCCCTCCAGGGTGAAGTAAGTTGCTCTTGAAATGAGAAAACAGTGATCCCTGGAAAGGCTAGGTTTGTTTTGCAGGCCCAAAATGTTTTCTGGAGATATTTAGGATGCAACTCACCTTACAGCAGAGAGTGGAAAAACATTTATGCACCAGTTACGTTCCATTTCAGTCTTGCTGTAAGCACTGAAATATATAGTTCTTGAGCTGTTTTTCTATTTTGAAATAAATGATAGTTCAATACTTCTATAACTCAATGAGCAGAACAGCTCACCCCGGGGCAATGGTGATGGTTGGCTCAATTTGCCATCCCATGAGTATTAAACCTTCCCACTCACACTGAGGTTTGTGTCATTCATGCCCACTGGTCCTTCTATCATTCATGGATCATCCTTATCTGTCATTAAGATGTTATTATCTGCATCCTGGGCTGCATCAAAAGAGGAGTGACCAGCAGGTTGAGGAAGGTGAATCTGCCCCTCTGCTCCACTCTCATGAGACCTCACCTGTGCCCACATCCTGAGAACTGGAAGGACATGGAGCAAGTCCGGACGAAGGCCACAAAGGTGATCAGAAGAATGGAGCACCTCCCCTACTAAACAGGCTGAGAAAGCTGAAGTTGGTAAGAGAAGACTCCACAAAGACCTTATTGTGGTCTTCCTGTACTTAAAGGGGAGAGCAACTTTTTACATCAGCAGATAGGACAAGTGGAAATGGTTTCAAACTACAAGAGCAGAGATTTAGATTATATGTTAGGACGAAATTCTTTACTCAGAGGGCAGTTAAGCACTGGAACAGGTTGTCCAGAGAATTTGTGAATGCCCATCCCGGGAAGTGTTCAGGGCCAAGCTGGATGGGGCTTTGAGCAAGCCAGTCTAGTGTAAGGTGTCCCTGCCATGGTGGGAGGGTTGGAACTAGATGATCTTTAATGTCTCTTTAAACCCAAGCCATTCCATGATTCTATGAAGAAAAATACCAGATAAATTTAGAAGTCAAATTAGCTTACTTTGCCTATAATATCTTAATTATTTCATGTTCAGAGGACAGAAATTTCCTTTCTTTTATTAAGGTATTTATTTATGAGATCATACAAATTCTATACTATCAGATAATAGTGGTTTGAATGGAATGGATAATATAGATAATATATATTATAGCCTCTCATATAATCAATTAATTTTATATATATATATATATGGATAAATTGATAAGTATATTTATTTATTGTGTAAAAAGGTGTAATAATAATGCCTAAGATTAGGAAAAATAGAGAAGTGTTGCATGAAAATTTACTATATATTACATTATTCTATGATTCTATAAAAATTAAAGTCTTGTAAATGTACATCCAGTTCACAAACAACAATAAGTATAGGTAGACCTTTTCAGTCTTTGCTTACATAGGGACCTTTTGTTTTGAGTTCCAAATCACTCTGTGACATCTCTTCCTCTCTGTAATTACCTCCAAGTATCATTCACTATTAGTGCTTTCAGGATTTTCCCTTCCCATTTCATTTCAATTTATTTCCAAGATGGAGTACCAGTTTACAGTATTCTAAATTCTATTATCATATGTTCTCCCCATGTTTCTAACTGATATAAGCCTTCTTTCTTTTCTCACAGTCCCCACTAGTATTTGCATTTCCTCCTAATATATTGCTAAACTCCAAGTTTCATCAAGTACATTATTTTCTTTGTTAAATCACTACTGAAGATATAAATTCAAATATGAATTTATGCAGATGTCAGTACCCCATTGGTATTAATTTATAGTGTTTGTATAGCCCCCAGTCCACTTTTAAATGCGTTAAAATCTAAACCAATCCAAATAAAGTTTTATAGAAAGATGAGTAATATCCATAACTTCTCATTTAATACTGTCATTTACCCATTTTACAACTCCTTCCAAAAATGATGTGTAACATTTATAGTATTAGAATAAAGTTAATACAGAGAGTCATTATAATTAAGAACATTTTGTTACTTTCACATAGAGATATTCTTTCAGGTTCTTTTCATAGTTCTACTAGTCTAGAAATTGGATTTTTAGAACACTGAAGTTAACTACTTGTTAAAGTAACAAGTTACTACCTTGTTAAATATTAAAAAATGATTATACAATCCTGTGTTATTTCTTTATTTTAATAGTCTACTATACACACTCCCTGTGCCACTGTATTCCTGCATATTGAGACTTCTCACATGACCCTATTTCTTGGTTGTCAATTTCTTCTTACTGTTTAATTGTTCTAGAATCACCCTTAATTTCTTATTCCTAAAAAGAAGCTTTTTAACTCAGATATTTTAAATAAGATTATTATCATCCCTTTCAGTCTTTCCGGTATTTGTTTTTTCCCTATGATGTTGTAAGAAAATCCTTATTATCTTAACCCCTTTGGCTAGCATTAATCCATTTCTCTTTTTATACTGCCTTATCTTTGCCCTACAAGCTTTAACTTTGAATATTCTTGTCTGGCTGCCTCTTCTCTTTCCCCTTTCCAGAACACTATTCAATAGTGATTCCTTATCTTGCCTTTCAGTGCCAGAAGCTACCAACAGCACAGTACAGCTGTGACACATCACAAGCAAAAGGGAAGGCACACAAACATGCCTCACTTTGTGTGAAGGATGTAAAATACTGTAAGAAACTATTAATATTTCTTTTAATGCAACCTCTTGGCAACACTGAACCTCACTTGCTAAATACCAAACTATTTCAAAAATCTATACATTAAGTATGACACAGCCATAATTATTTTTGGAAAACTTTCTCTAGAACGTTCTATTAGCTATTCTTCAAATTAACTGTTTTGGTCATTCTGCACACTGTCATTGTGGTTTAGGTAATTTTTCTACTAATTAGAATACTACAACATGAATCATGATAAAGGATAACTAAAAAAAAACACAATCCATTGCAGTGACTGACAGGAATATCAAAATTCATTGACAACATACACACTAGATTCAATTACGGATCTGGTTACTTGCTGAATACTGACATATGTAGAAACTAGTAGGAATCAAAGCCACCTCACTATGAACCAAAGAGAAGACTGAAATAAAATATACAACTCAATTAATTTCACCCTGAGCAAAGGATTCATCTACATGACCATCAAACCCTTCAAACATAATTACCTATGAGTCTAATTCACATAATTTCACAAGCATTTTGGAGTCTATTACCAAAATAGGTCTAAATGTAAAATGACCAGCCTTAAGATCTCTTCAGTTTATTATCACATCTTGTTATATGAACACAGTGAACTACTCTCAAATATGAAAAAACCAAAAATCTTAATATGCATTCATATATTAAAACCTCTCAGCCATAAGCTGGAAAACTTGAACTCTTGTCTTCTGTGAGTGCTCAATATCTGAATGCTCTGCACCACATCACACCAGGGGAATGCTAAAATAGAACCAAATTGTGAATAAGGACTCTTAAGTAATCTTCCAGGGATTGCCATCAGTTCTAGACACCCAATTGCAATAAAAAAAAGTAGTCCAGCTAACTGTTCTCACCCAGGTGATGTTTATAAACATTTTTTTTTTTCTAAATGGAGAAATAGAACTGCTGAAAAGAACACCAGAACTTTGTAAATTTATTTTGTCAGTGCCGAAATGGTTGAGGGTAGCCTCAGATACCATGGTGCTCTTGTTCTCATAAACTTCTCAGACTTCCTGGTGGAGGCATAAATTGCCTTTGGATAGCTGTCTATCAAAAATTTCTGCAAAAAAATAGGAAATAATCTAATGCACATATAAATGAATAAGAAAGACAACAAATTCAGTAAAAAGTAAGTTTAGTTTAATGGCATTAGGAAATCTCTTTAAACATTTTAACTGCATATGTCTCAGTGAGATGGCATTGATTTTTTTCCAGGTTACCATGGATTTGTACATTAATGGAACACAGAACTGTTAGGACTATACAACTGAGTTTTGTGCGGCTGTGCTTATCATGTGACTAATGAGTGATGTACACAAAAATGAAATTCCTTGGAAAACAGAAGTGTGCACTCAAAGGTCGTAGGGGACACCTGTGTGGACGAAGACATTTATGTATGATATCTGGCCAGAGTTCAAAATGCATGCTCCTAAATGTTCACCTAGGAGAACTAAGACAATTTTATTTGTGGCAATGTGCCAGAGGCAGGGTGACTAAAAAAAAGGGAGGGGTAATTTAGAGCATTTTCTTGAATACAAAACAAACAACTTTTCAGTAATAAAAATGAAGATTAACTGAATAAAGACAGCTCCGAGAGCAAGAGTGCTCCCAGCACCATTGCCAGTCAAAAGCACATCCAACATAGATCTAACATTGCCCTGAAAAGGTCATCAGTCCATCTGTTTCTTTGGCAGAGGTGACAACCAGCCCACATGGATTACTCTCTCCTAACAGTATTTAACATGCCATAATCCTCAAACCAAACAGAGACAATCCCATAAAAATCCAGGGGACAATCTAAAGAATTTCTATTATATTGCACACAACGGGCTTGAAGGAACGCAGATACTATTCTGTGGTAAAAAAGCACTGATTTCAATGCTTTCTGATCACCTAGGTCCTCCAAATGAAATTGTAAATGATGTCTCTATGTAGACAAATATTTCCATTTCTCTGAGTTGGTACTGTGATTTATTATAAACAATTTAAACCAGAAAATGTACAACATAGACTGAACTATTTGTTTTAATAATTTCATTTGTTGCCTATTTGTACTCACAAATGAAAGTATTTCCATGTTGTTTATAATTCATGTGATTTCAGAGACTTATCTCATTTAGATTAAGGTATTGTCAGATTCGAGTAGACTCCTGTGTATTTACCCATGACAGATCTATTAAAAATGTAGTAATTATTTGTGATAGTGAAACCATTGCAATAAGAAAAATAAAATCTTGATTAAATAACACCTGTACCTTTGCCTTACACTAATGAGTAACTTGCTTGCAACCGTGCTTCTATATCAACACAGAAATTAACTATTTCTATAAATAAAATCTAGAAATTTCACTGTGAATTTCGTTTTTAAGAGTGTGTGGTTCTTTCTAGTAGTACTTGTGCTTAAACTGATAAGAACTCCAAACCAGAGAACATGAAAGACTCTCTGACTAACCTTCTCCCCTTCAATCCCACTGATATCAGTAGAAATTAAATACTAATGTAAGCAAGGCTTGACAAGCAACATCATTAGTCTTCAAGATTACTGCAAATGGATTAACTCACAACATTCGCACATGGTCTAGATACCTGCTAAAAGAGGACTGAGCAGAATTGAAAGCTTCTTTTCAAGCAAGTGGTGCAGATGACCTGAAATTAGCTCCTGAAGAGCCTATCTGGGGACATTCCTGTTCCCAGTGGGCCTAAATGAAGGCTTCCAGGACTGCACACTGCACTTTGGTCTCTCTTCAAGCTCAGTCGGGGACCTAGGTGAACACATAAGTCTGCTGTGTGACAGAAAAGGGCACATGACTTGCTGATGACCAAACCTCCACATCCTCTTGGGCAATGATAACTGAGAGAATACCCCAAATTTGGGGTCAGCAATGCTGACCCCAAAGACTTTTTGCTTTTATTAAAAAATACCAGCTACAGAAAAAGATGGAATATGCCTTTCACATATAAATATGCTACTCAAAGTAAGTATCTCTTAAGGAGGAGGAGACGCAAGTTCGTGGTTATACTTAGCCTGAGGAAACTTAAGGCCTTGTTTTCTCTTTCCTGGGATACCACTCTCACTAGCACGCAAAGTGTTGTTAGAACTGACCAATGATCTTGGTAGGTGACTGACCAAAGGTCCAATAGACTCTTGACATTTCTATAAACTTCAAGCAAACTAAGAGATATAAGCCGCTCTGTATAATAATAATAACCTCCGCATCGCTTTGTTCTCCCTAGACTCTGTCTCGTATTTCTTGGGACACTTGCGACAGCAAAGGGCTCACGTTAAGTGTCAGTATGTTTTGGTATTCCTGTGAAACTACAGCACTGCAAGACATAAGAAAGCAAGATTTATGGGGTCAGCAGAAGCAACTCAGAGGAAACTGCACTATGTACTGGTGGTTAAAGTGATTCCTGACTGAGGGAAAACTGGGCTGTGTTAAATTAAATACACATTTAATTCACATCTCAGCTTAGCCCACTGCAATTTGGTTGCCTGCCTAGACTCTACCACCATTAGAACAGTAACAAGACTTGCAGAAATGAATGAGGCATAGGCTGGAAGGCATATCCTGCCTTTTGTGACTGAAACCTATTTTGTGCATAAAACCAATGGAAGCAGATGGCACAGGGCAATGGGAGAAACAAAATGGAGTTGCAGAGAATCTATAACACAGGAATCATGCAAAGTAGAGCATAAAGCTGGGAATACTGGACTCTTCACTGACCTTCAACTTCAACTGGTTGTGTGACTGGAGTGATGAGGAAACAAAACCAGGGGATTAAATACATGGTTTCTATTAATTTGTCCAAGCCTGTGCACTTCTCAGGCTAGCTGAAATAAAGACTGGTTTTTGTTTTGTTTTCTGGTTTTTCTTAATTTCTAATTCCTATGAAGCTTCTGCGTTTGTTTACTTCACCTGTTTTGTGCCCCAGGTGTGATAAACTGTACGCTTAGAGTACTAATAAGACCGGAGCTCTGTGAAAGTGCAAGCTTCTGGGAAATCTAAGAGTTTTGCTGAAAGAGTAATGTAAAGAGCTAACAACCTAGACACAAGACAAAGCACAGGGAGACCAAAGGGGAAAAAAATCCAAAAACATGCTTAGAGCCAGGATAATTTCAAGGGAAGCTTAAGCTTATAAACCTCGTGTTACGACTTACAAACCAAGAAGCCTGCTCAGTATTTAGCTGTGAGCTCCATCAGGGCAATGTGACAATTTCTAACAGAGAACTACAAGTTACAAATACCAAATATGCTGAAATGGACTTTGTGGCCTGAGGGTCTGTCTTATGAGAGGAACAGTGTGTGATCATCCTTCAAGTTAGCATGCACATAATGTATTCTCTGATCAACACAGCACTTTGTGTCTTCGCCAGCACATCACTGCTACCATGAGCAATGTGTGTCTGCCAAAGGAACAAAGAAGAATACCGTGAGTCTTTTTCACTGCATGCCAAAAGGATCCCTGTCCCGAAATGGCAGAATTCCTGACTGTATCACAGTACCAGACACTATCTTGGTGTCCTATCGCAATAGTGTCTTTCAATAGAAGAGATTTAGCACTTCCAGTATTTTTTCCTCAAGAAATCTCCAGTGTACCCTATGTCTATTCGCCATTGTTTCATTTACTTATGCATTTTGAATTAATCCATATAAAACAAAAAACCCCCACCTTCTAAATCTTCATCTTTTCAATTAATTTGAAATCTGATTTTCTCAATGTAAATATCTACATAGACTTCTCTACAAAATACAACAGTGATTCTCCTTAATTTGCCACAAAAAGATCACCTTTCATTAACAGTATTCACCTCTAAAATGGACAAAGACTGTAGGCAGTCATGAAACATAAGCCCAGGACTTGTAATGATAACTGAGCTGTGATGAAAGACTGGACAAGACTTTTAAATCCTCAGTTGGTATCAGAACATGTAACAAAGACCCATGTTAACAGAGCTGTGAAACTCACAACATTCTGTGCTGCTAGCAAAATAAGTTGCATTTTTTGAGATCAGTCTCAGCATAATAGCAACCAGATCATTGAAAATATCCACATTGATTTTAATGTAAAATTATATTCTACGATTTTCTATACCAAACTCTTTGAAGTGAAATATTGGGGTTGAAGTATACACGCAATATAAAATAGACCCTAGATATGTAAAAACTCCTTTGAAACTATGCCACAGCATTATTGGAAGATATTCAGCTAGGATTTTTTTAAATGACAGTTACTAACCTCTGTAACCTAGTAATTGCTAGACAATGTTTTAGTAGATTAGCAAAACATCCTGCATGCTTGTTTTTGTGGTTCTCACCTCATGACATCTAAGTAAATTATATATTCTGTTGTTAAGATGATCTTTCTGTTGTATTTTTGGTAACCTTTACCATGTCTACTGACATCCTTTAGGGGCATATATTCTTCCACAGTTCATAATATAATAAATATTCTCTTCCAATACTTCATGATTTAATGCTTTCTTCTTAGGGAGAACTCCCTGACAGTGGCTGTCATCTCAAATGACTGTCAACTTTGTGTTCAGACACATATTCTAGAAATAAATACAACCCAAATTTACACAAAAATAAGAAGTAAAAAGCATCTATTTCTACAGCAGTTGTGTCATTCATAGCCAAACATCAGCTAACTGCTCCTAAAGATATTCTAGATGTGTATAATGTGATACCATTTGTCAAATATAAATCAATAATGTGACATTACTTTTTTGTCATCTAGCAAAAAAAGATGTATGTTTAAGAATGCTAAAGTTTCATGGCAGTTTTCGGACACGTTCAACAGAAACGGGAAAAAAAGTACAATAACAATAACTACTGCCATTCTTCATTATTCTAAATGTATTTTAGTGTAGCCCTGTATCGCAATAAAGACAGCACTGCCATTGCCATTAAAAGGCCTCAGGACTTGTCAAATATTGTCTGAACTTGTTTTGTTTTTCCTAAAGCTTTGTTTAGCTTGTTTAATGACCAGAGAGATATTGCCTGATTCATTTAACTTTTGCTTATCTTTGTAGAACCATATTCTTTTGATAGATGGTAGCAGCAAACAGTTATTCTGTACAGAACGATGCACCTCTTATCCCAGCATAAAGATGAGGTGCACAAGAGCACAGTCCTGGAAAAGAGAATGGTTTGAGAGCAGAAGGGTCCAAGCAGGAGTCAGTGGGTGCCGTTCATGGGAGCACAGGTCTGGAAGGGTCAGTGAAAGGCAAAAGATGGCTTTGGGGATCCCAGAGCTAACGAATAATACACTGACAATCAGCAAAAGCAGTGCAGATCTGGAAACCAGACAAAACTGGGTTCCAGGATAACAAAAGCAAAGTATATTTATTGAATCTATGTAAGACAATCCATATATAGTAAATTAATTGTTATTACTAATATTTATTGATATTGATTTGTTTGATTGCAATTTATTGATGTTGGGATTAATTTTTAATAATATAGAAAATATTTTTAATAATGTAATTTAATATTTTAAAATAATGTCTTCCTGTTCTAATATTGATTAGATTTACTTCAGGAACCCACAGCTTAAATTGAGGGCATTTACCAGCAAACCTGCTTTTAATTGAATCCCATTTACATGAATAATGATGTTGATTCAATGAGTCTATTTATGTACAAGTGAACACAAAAGCAGGAATTTAGTCATGTCTGAAAAATATTTAGATGCTACATCCTGGCATGCTTGGATACCCTGCCATGTCACATTTATTCTAGAAATTCAGTTATTGTAAAGTCACTGTATGTATTATGTTACCAGACTAAAATCTATTTTTTGCAACACTTCAGATTTCACATGGACAAAAATCCATTATCCAAAAGTTTAAAAACGTGAAATAGTAGCTAAATGTCAGAGTCCTTCATTCTCTTAATCTATTTCATCTGCAAAGCAACCACTAAGCTCACACTTCAACCACCAGCAAATACACAGAGAGAACATGGATTTGATTTTCATCAGAACTATAAGGGAAAAAAAAACCTTTCAGGTTTAGCAGTGATGGCACAATCTATATACTCTAAGTAACTGTATGATACTGATTGCCAAGGAAAACTTTGACATACTTATCCTCGTACTATTACGAGAAGGTGAGGCAGTACTATTATAACAAGACTGCAGGGAAAGGAACTGACGCACAGAAGCATCAAAAAGCATTTCCAAAAGAAATCAAGTTTACATCATCAGCCTCATCATCACTTTCAAGACCCACATTCAAAATGGGGACCTCCAAAATGTTCATCCCAGGGCAGGCCACACCTGCTGGCGTTTAAGGGTCATGGGCAACCTGAGCAAGGCACACACAAGGGTCTGGGTGTTGCCTTACTGTGAGAAGTAGCAAACTCCTGAGCAGAGTGAATCCAAAAGGTGGTCTTGGATCACACCAGCTGAACCGAGCTTTGCACAAGACACAACCAGAGATGGCATCCTCCTTTTATAGGGCCATCCTCCTTTTACAATCTTCTGTGTATAAACTGCTAACCCAGACCTGAATGTTCTGTAAACAATTGCAGCACTTGAAGCAATCTGGACTCAGTGGCTCTGCTTCTCAGAAGGTTCTGTCTGGTCAGGGAACAGGAATGTTCTTGATTTTTTTGTAAATCTGAAGCTGCTCCAACTTTCGTGAAAAAATTAAAAATTCAGTGAATCTGTAATAATTTGAACATTCATTTACGAGACAGGAAAGCATTAGTTCCAGAGCAGGCTCAAATTATTTTTAAGTACATTAAATATTCCCAGGACAATAACCATCAAACTTTTCTGATTATAATTCTGCTTCAAGAGGTATAACCAACATCTATTGCATTTATGAACCTAAATAATAGCATAATCCACTGAAGCCCTATGGCCCTGTACTTAACTCTCACAACTTTATCAGTTGCTGGGATTGACTAATATCCCAGCCTCAGCACCTTCCTCCCTTCCAAGGTGAGTGAAACTTCATGATACTCTCTGTATTATTAGTGAATTCATAGGCATTTGATGCAGACAGACCAGCTGGACGAGGCTGTGTACTCACATTACACCTGCAGTGCTGAACATTTTTCCTCCTCTCCTTTGTCAGTGTGAAGCACATCTATCAACCTTCAAACATACCAGTACAGAGCATCTGTATGCTTGCCAATCACTGCAGATATTGGCCAATGCCACAGAACAAACAAAACACTTCCAAGGATAAAAATACAGCTTGATACAGTTCAAGCTGAAGTGCCCAGCTTTGCAGACAATTGAAATCATCTATGTGTACAGTACAGAAGGGAATGAAAACAACAGGATAGAGAAGAAAACACTATTAAAAAAGTGAACTGTTTAGGATTCAAAGAAATATTCCACATGAAACCTTCAGACTAAAGATTTTCCAAAACCCTTTCTGGAAACAGTATTCTTGCACGGAGCATGTGCAATATTATTTCTCGTAACCAATAAATAGCAGGAATTAGATTCCCTGATTTTCTAATCTGTAATTTAAACCCTTTCTAGCTGCACTACTGGAATGAGCTACAAGGGCTTTGCAGACTTATCCCCAAGCACTCTGTGCACACTTTCATAGCGATCTGCACCACTCTTTAATGGTCAGTGGGAAGCCCTGGATAAACATGTATCTTGGACTCTATTTTGAAGGATCTGCCAGTAATACTGTAATCAAACCTGGCACAGCTGCCTAGAAACACAGTATTATGTAACTGGATGCTAACGTGTCCAAAAGAGCAGGCAAGGGCAACATGTATTGACAACTTTTTGGTAATTTTTCTTTTCCTAAGCAAATCTAAACTGTGCTGAACCAGCATCGCTGTTTCTCTCCAGCTTTTTCTTGTGCCACTTCTTGGTTCCGATGGAGGCTTAGTTGGGCCATTATAGCACACTTGCCCAACATCAAGATCATCCAACTAAAAAAACCTAAGGTGAATAGTCTTCTGCTTGGCTGGTGTACTGACATAATTCAGCAAAGGGAAAAGAGTAAAGCCAGAGCCATCTCAGCCACAACGGGGCCTTAGATTCGCACAAACAACTTGTTATAGCATACCTCAGCTGGCGACACTGGTTAACAAATTCCCACTTAACATAAGGTGTATCCCTACATAACTGATGAATGAGCTAGCAGTACATGAGGAACAACAGGTACCAGTCAGCTCCCAAAATGTTTTACATCTCCTGAAAAATTAAAGAGAGCAAAGTAGCAAAAATTATCCAAAAGCAGCTGATATGTTCTCCCCATTGTCACCAATTTTCTATTGACCTACCAAAAAATGGATGTCATTCAAATTCTATATTTTTGTTGTGGTTTCTGCCATTTCTAGGAGATACAAATAAAATTTGAATTTAGTAACTGAAAATAGCGTGCTTTCAAATTTCAGTTGCACACATTTTCAGCACCATCAAAGAAATACTAATTTGAGTTAATCATACGCCTTGTTTCCCCTCCAGATAATGAAAAAGAAACTGAAATAAAGCACACAGAGACAGACTATCCAGCTAAAATTGAAAGAAATGCAGCAAGAAGTTACAAAACTGGTTTTTTTTAAAATGTCAAGGATTGTTTCAAAAATAAAACTAAAAGGAAAAAAGAATTTATAGATAAAAGTTATGAAATAATTTGTTTTTAGTAGTAGGGCACATGCTATTAAACACATGTTATTAACACATGTTATTAAACATGTTTCACACCTCTTTCGTGGGCTCTAATCTAATCTGCATTTAGACCAAATTATATTGATAGCATGGGGAATTTGTCTCAAGTAAGGATGATAATTTGGCCTTTGGAGAGCAAAGTAACAACATGGATCTTATACACTGTTATTATTGATTGTTTTTGTTAATTCTGATGGTGGCTAGTCCTTCAGAAAACTCTGTCAGTAATTTGACAAAAACTTTATTTATAACTTCTCTAAGAGATTAACAAAACCGAGAATGACTTTGAAAAATTTGACTGTCTTCCTCTTGAGATTAAACTAGCATCAGAAAGGGCTCAAACTCTGAAATATTCATAAATCAGTGATGCATAATTTGTAAATTTGTACTTTATATCATGTACAACTTTCTCTGTCCTAAAGAGCATTTTATATTTCTTGTTAACAGTGAATGCAAATAATGCTCAATGGGATTCTAGAGTGACCTTTGTTTTATTACAATTACTGCATATTTATAAATGAACAACTAAACTTCAATTTGAGAGCTACAACAACTTTGAGTTGGAATCCTTTGATAAAACACAACTGAATAAACTTCATAAAATTAATTCCCTAAGAAGAGACAAAGAAAGTCTCCTCTGAAAATTCCTCTGTGTATACCCACACACAAAGCACATTTTCCTATGCTTTTGCAAGTAGAAAACTAAACAAAACCGCAATATGGATAGATTTGAACAGAAGAGGATAAATTGCTCTAAAAAGAGCACAGGAGAACAAATTGAATGTAAAACATAATATAATCACTGTGTTATATAAACACATAAAATAGAAACATGTAGGTACAAACCATTGCATAATAAAAAAAAATGCAGTACCTGTATTGTCATACTACAACTCCATGTAATGCCATTAAGATTTAGTAACTGAAATCCCATTATGTAAGCAGAATCTCCATCGACCTCTGCTAATGGCTGTTCTACACTGGAATACTTCCACATTTGCCAAAAGCACAAGAAAATCAGAGCACAAGTTCTAAAATACAGTAAACATATTGCGGACCTTATCCAGCCAGACAAAAGGTAACGGTAGTATTTGAAGACAAAAGGCAGAGATTACTGGTATGAGAAAGGCCAGCAAAGAAGGCATGACTGGTCTGAAATATCTCATGGTACAGGACTCATTACTATCAAGCCCTTGTTCACTGGAGGCAGCAGCAAGAAAGTTTGAACTCTGTTCCTAATTTGGATACTTGCTTTGACTTCATTCTGAACACTTCATTTGTTTCTACACCTTGCCCATTCTTTATCACTGGTTTGTATTTATGTTCTGTGCTTCCTAGAGTGGAGGTCTCTAGCAGCATTTGTGCCCGGTTGAGAGCAGGTCTTCCGACGTCTGAGTGCAATAATGCACACAAATAGGGGTTTAATTCAAGCAAAAATGACAGGTTGGGAAACTAATATCCTGGTTTGGGTTATAACATACTATTCAACTGAAGCCATGAATGTTTTAAAAAAGCGATGAGCTGATGAAAAACGGGTATTGGAATCCTATATAGGACACCTGCAATCCTTCTGAAGGCAAACTTTAGACAGAAGCAGGCTGACCTTTCCCACAAAATAAATAATACGCCATACCATTAGTGTGAGAAGTGCTGAACAAAATACTGATAGCATCTGTGATACCAAAAAACTTACCACAGAGAGAGAGAGAGAGAGAGAAGAACATTTACTAATAAAGTATTTAAATAACTGGAAGCTAAGCCATTTATATAGGCTTTTTTGTGCCGTAAAGGAAATGGTCTGGGTATTTTCCTTCTTGAAGGCATCAGAAAATTCACTTATGGATTGATCCAAATCCCACTGAATTTCACACACACATGAAGTGCTGATTACTCTTGCACACGAAATTCTAAACTTTATGTCAAAACAAGAATTTTCATAGTTTACTGAATAAATCAGATGGAAATAATCAATACAGCACAAACTAAAGTACAGTCATTAGTGATAATCACATATAATAATTTAAGACAAAGGTAGGGCTTATTGATTAAAAGAGGTTCTGATCATTAATGCTTTTTCTACAGTGCATTGCTTCAAAAAAAGAATTTGAAATCAAACTTGCATGACCGTGATAACGCATCCTATTATGAGTGGTTCAGAATGACTCAAATATGTACTAGGAGCATAAATTTTTAGTGTGATCATTTTCTTCTAGCAAAATAAGTCAAAAAAGGGCATTTTACATAGCAGACTGGAATCCATAGGAGATTTAAAAATATTTCCTTCCACTGGGAACCGGACTCATAAACGTGATCTCTTTAACTGATTCTATGAATGTTTCTATGATGTTTTTGGCCATGAGCATTTTAGCTTTTAGGAACAATATTTATGTTAAAAAAATTACTTAAAGTGAAATTATTTTTCATTACAGTCTAGATTTTCACTGAGATCAAAATGCTTATTACAGTGTGATAACAAAACTGCTCATAACCTTCATGGTAACAGGTTATTTCAGTGTGTCAGTTTAAAGTTTTTAAACAGTATTTTATAAAATATAATGGAAAATACCCTTCACACAAAATTAAAAAGCATCTTCTTCCTTTAGTGCTCATCCTCCTTTGTCCCCTTGAACTCATGAATAAAAGGGCCACTGCAAGCAGTAGGATATAAAAATTAAGACCCTTCCAAGTATGCTACTGTACTCATTCAATATTTTGGACAACTGTTTTATTTATTTTTGATTTTCTAAATTTTGCTTTCATCTTAAATAGTTGTTGCACACTAAATATTAAATATTCCTGTAGAAATGTATGGTCATTAGACTCCATTTTGTAATTTTTGTTCTTACTAGACAAATCCTCCACTAATTTAACAGTTTAAATCCTCTGAGGGAGCCATGATATGACATGGTATTACTGACTATGACTTTCTGACTAGGGATGTCCAGCCTACTCGCCGAGCTAGTAACCTCTGGGTATGTGATGAATATTATGAATTAATCTCAAATGTGTGCTACAGGACGCATTCATGGCATGGCATATAAATAAATGCATGCATGTAATGAAAGTTCTACAAAATTCTCTGCATCCTACATCTCACTATTATTCAACAGTGTGGCATAAATCATTATTTTTAAAGACACATCTATTATAGCAAATCCTCTGTTAAGACATGTCTGTTGTTTTCAGATTTGAAATCAGGAAAAAAAAATAAACCAGTGGCTGAATACTGAGGTGCTGGTACACAGTGAGCTCTTAGAATTTGTGACAAAGTAGATCCACGCGACATTTCTAGTATAACAAAATATCCCTACTAAAATTGTTTTAGACTGTCTGAACAAGAGATACAAGATTAAGCCTGGAACTACAAATGCTGAGATTTAATTAATGTGAACATCTCTTCTTTTCTCCTGTTGGATGTAAGTAACAGGACAAAGAATCATTTTCATTGTTTTAGGAGGGCCCCTGTCAGATCTGGCAGTAAAACACAAGCGGAAACTCTCTATAGTTTCTGTCTAAGTAACTATTATAAAACCCCGCAATAATATTATGGTTTCGCAATGGCCACAATAAGAAAAAACATTTTTGGAGTCTGTTGTGGATTGACTACATACAAAGTCTTTACATGTCTACTAGATTTGGAAATGAGCCCTGTCTTATGGACAGAAACTTCATGACATACTTCAGTCACAGCACTGAAGATCAAGAGGGCAAATTCCCCTGAGCCCTTAAATTCAGGACCCCACAAGAGTATCCATCGCGTTCTATTTGCCAGGGCTTTGATCCAGGCTAAGCATCTCAAATGTAAGTGTAGAGAAAAGGATCTGGATACAAGGAAACTGGGTCTTAGTGAAACTGTAGCAACTTTCAATATTGCTTTAATCAATGACACCAAAGATGATCTCTCTAGAGAAGAAATGCTGAATAAACCACATACTTCCAAACCATTTTGTTAAAAAGCAATAGTTACAGCTTCTTTTTTTTTTGACCTAGTTCCTTTTATTGTTCAACTCTTCAGCACATTTAGAAACACAATCATCCATTGTACAGTTGCCACATCTTTTGTAAAATTCAACAATTCTTAAAAAGGAAAAATACTGACTTTCATCCATTTTCCTAAGGCATTTATCATATTCAAAATTGTAAAAATCTTCAGAGGTTCAAAATGGAAACAGTAGGCTTTAATCTAAATGCTCTCTATTTACATAAGGGTTCTAAAATGTGACTGGAAATAGTTTTGGGAAAAGATTTTGCACTTCTTACAGTCAAGCTTGATGAAAGCAAATCTGAAGGATGGGAAGGTTTGCATAATACTGTAGAAAGCTGTCAGGTCTTTGCAATTCCTTTCCAAAAGTCATTGCTAGGCAATGTCAGTACAAAACCTCAAAATAATACACAAATTCATAAAACACAATCTTACCAAACTCTCAATAGTAAACCCCACTTGCACTAGCAAAACTATACTTTCGATTGTCACTATGAACCCTAACAACCATTTCTTAGTTGCATTTCTTATTTATGCTACCTGTGCCAATCTAACTTGAACTCGATTGTCTGTGAAAACAAGATATGTATTTCTGGCCTTAATGTTTGCTGACAGAAGTGATGAATTGCATCATGTTTTCAGCAGAATTTTCTACATTTTGATCCCTCAATAAGGTCTTGAACCGAACCTCAAACCAGCTTTTTACATACAGATACACTGACTGATGTGCTTAATGAATGTGACTGTA
Source organism: Amblyornis subalaris (assembly GCA_018881555.1). Lineage (NCBI taxonomy): Eukaryota > Metazoa > Chordata > Aves > Passeriformes > Ptilonorhynchidae > Amblyornis > Amblyornis subalaris. The sequence goes on along the minus strand of JACAXG010000002.1, from coordinate 754,805 downwards.
TCTACAGAAAACAAAGTTTCAACACACCTCTCGCAGATTTTTAGCCTTCTGAGGAAAGGGGAAAATGCTTTAGACGCTGAGTGGAAGGAAAAAAGGCTTACTACTAACTGAGAAGTACTATGAGAATTTGCAAACTGATTATAACTTCGAGTAAAAATCTGATGAAAAATTTCGAAGTGCATTAAAGCAACTAAATAAAACACAGAAATAATTCTAATACTGTAAAAATCCTCAGCAATACAACTCCCCCTACCCCCCCTCAACTAAACAGAGTGAGAAACAAGCAAACCTTCCACCTACCAAATGAAATTTCCACCCTCCCTAATGATGCCATTTCTCAAGTTCATATACAGGAAAACCCACAAGTAGGGGCGAGAATTAAAATATGTCTGAAATTGGAAACAAAATATGCTGAAAATGTGTTTCAAAATGTAAGGGAAGAAAAAGCCAAAGAAATGTTTGCCCTAAGCTTCCTCTGTCCTTTCCACTAACTACATTTCTGAAATAGATGTTTTAACTAGGATACACGCATCCCTTTGGAATTTAGTATAATTTGGGGAAAGATGAGAGGGGCCCCGGCGGGCCGCGCACTCCTGTGCTCGCGCTCCCTCGCCCCCAGCGCCACCAGGGAGCCGGCGCCTTCGGACGGCAATGGGAGACGGGGGCGGAGGGCGGATGCGTCTCTCCGCGCCAGTGGCAGCGCCTCCCGCGGCGCTGGGGCCGTGGGGGCTGCGCCGCCCGCCCCTCCGCTGGGTCCCGCTGGACCCACGCGGGGCGAGCTCCGCACCGCGGCTGCGGTTCCTGCGCGCGTTCCGGTCTGCGGCGCTTGCGTTTTCCAGCTGGGTCCCTGGCTCCCCCGTGATTCCCACGACTCACACGGCGGAGGCTGAAGGTGCGCAAGCGGCGCTTCCCGCACAGCGCTGCGGCCGCGGACGGGCGGTGCGAGCCCCGCGCAGCACCCGCTGGCCCCGCCTGCTGCGGTCGGGGCTGCCTCCGCCTCCCTGGGCACTAATTAGCTCTAAATGATGTTAAATAGCATCCCTGCCACCGAAGGAGCTTCTCTAGGAGCTTTTACGGCAGCCGAGCCTCCCCCGTCCTTTAGAATCGTTCTCTTCCCGGGCCGTTGGGTGGCGGGAGAGGCGCGGAGCCGCAGGACACCCGAAGTGTCCCACTCGCCAGCCTTCCCCTCCCCCGGCCCTGCCCTTGGCCGCTGGCACCGCGGCAGCTGGAGCAAGTTCAGCTTTTCTTCTCCCACAGCACTGGGGCTTGGCTGCCCTTAAAGAAAATCCTCTCCTAACAACGTGTCAATGTTACATTCCGCCACAAAGCAACTTCTATTAGGGGGGCTGGGAGCTTGGCACTGCCTCGCCACAGACTGAGAGCTTTGTGGCTATGCAAAAAACAAGGAGAGAGGGAACATTTCCTGCATTAAAATGCAATACACCAGGCTCGGTGATTTATCCCTCCCTTCCCCTATTCCCGCATGGAAGCTCTGAAGGACCCCTTCGCCAATAGGCTGCATCTAGAGCCCCCATCTAGGTTCAACCCATGCTTTCCCTGCCTCACAACCCCTCCATGTCCTTCTCAAACTCGCCTTCCCTCCTCTCGACCTCCCCAAAACGTCAGGCTAAAACAGGAGGTATGTAGCAGAGGGAATAGTTGGAGGGCTGCCATGCTAACTGCTGGACCCCCGTCTTTCCACCCTTCCACAACACCCCCCTCCCCCCCCTTTTTCCAGCAGGGACATGAAGCAGCTGCTGGGAATGCCCCCCCCCCCCCCCCCCCCCCGCCCCTCGCTAATACTGCAATGAGATTCTGAGCCTTCATCTCCAGGAGCCGAGACTGCCTGGAGAAAGGGTGCAGCAGCAGCCCCAGCCCCTTCGCAGAGCTCCCAGCAGGTTAAACCAGCACGTCCTGCCTGTGCAGTGCCTCCCATCTCCAGGAATCTCAGGCAGAGGGTTCACCCTGAGGAACTGCATTTGCTTTTAGTTTGCTTTTAGGTTGCTGAGGTCTGGCCCAGCTGGGACCAGGCGTCCTGAACATGGTAAATCTCTTGGTCTTTTGGTCAGGTTGCCTGCATGCCTTTGGAAATGTTTTCCTTGCAAAGTCAAGGGATCATATCAAGAAGGCCAAGGTTTTGTAGTTGGGTGGTTGCTGTAAAGAGGTGGTGAGGGGGAGAGTGATTCCTGGCTCACCACCTGTGGGCATTACTGTAAGTGGGGCCTTAAAACAGATGGATTCTACTTGTGATGAGTTTCAACAGTGCTCAGCAGAACTATATGCTGCAGGTTAGGCCAGTTTAGAAATGAAAATGCAGCCTTCCCTGCCTTGAGGAAGTGTGCATCTTCTCCAGTGCTTTCGCCTCATCTAGAGGAGAGCCAGAGTGGAGAGCAACTCAAATGAATGTGAGTATTAAGGAGAGCCGGCAGCAGGGCTTACACACTGGCATGGCATTCAACCCCCCCTCCAAGAAGCACCTACCTTCTTTTGGTGGCCGCTTGGCTTCTCTGGTGAGATTGCAGACCTGGGTGGTTTGCAGCTCCTGGGTCAGGCAGCCTTCTGTCTGCTCGTTGAGGGGCAGCACCACGTTATTGAGCAACACCAGGGACTGGTCGTCTATTCCCCATTCTCCCAAATGCTGAGGGCAGGTGCATTTTGTATACATGATCCCACAGGACTCGGTTCTCCCATTCTCGGATTTCAAGCAGCTCTCCAACCAAGTGCATAACACATGGCACCCAAACTGGCTTGGGCTCACCTTGTTCAACACCAAAAATTCAAAGAAGGATTTTTGGTCTTCTTCTTTTTTGTGTAATCCTGGGAAGTTGATAGGATAGACGCGACGTATCTGAATAAAATTCTTATCATACTGCAGAAATACAAAAGCATTCTTGGAATTGCAGAGCTGCATTATAGAATGATTATTTTTTAAAAGATCCTTTATTTTTTCATGAGAAAAATGATCAAACTGATAAGCCAAGAGGGAAAAGTTGGAGCAGCTGAAGTCCTTTTTGGAAAATTTCAGGTAAATACTATATTTGGTTGGATCTGGATTTTCCAGCGTCCAAGTGCAGTTTGTGAAGTTTTTAGGAAACATTTCACTTACAGAATACGATCCATAAATGACCCCCTTCACCAACGTGGAACACCAGAAGTCTTGGGCAGCATTAAATCCAAACATAACCAGTAGATAGGTGGAAAATATATAAATCAGCAAATTACGAACAGCCTTCATCCTATGTCATTTGGCCTGCAGGAGATGAAATGAAATAAAAATGCAAGTAGAATTCTTCACGCATAGAAAACCAAACTCCTTCCAATATTCGAGCCAGCTGTTTTCAAGCTTGCAGTTAGAGCCCCTTTCAGAAAGAAGGGCAGGTAATTTTTATTTTATAACGCAAGGGCCGGGGTTGCCGCTGTGTGCACAGCGCCATCACGTGGCCATCGCCACAGACACGTTTTCCACAGGCAAATTAAAACTCAACATCTATTAGATTATTAATCGGAATGTCCTCTCCTCTCTAGGATTTAGTCATCATGGCGTAGACTAAAACTGCTCAACTTAAGTAAAAACCTAGACACCTTACCCGAGAGACCAAGAGAACTAAAATTTACTTATTTATTTATTCAAAAAGTGAATAAGTAATCTGCTATAGTTATGTATGTGCATATACAATATGCACATGCAGAATTTCACCAGAACAGAACAAGAAATCTGGTAGAATTTGTTGTTATATATTATTTTTCTGTTAAGTCTGAGAAGTAACTGAATTATTACAGCCATAATTTAAAAATGCACCAATTACTATTTGTTACAGATGGAACATTATCTCCCATATGCCTATATGCCTTCACCCTTGCCACCTGGTATATAAAGGTCTCTAAAAAAGGCAGCAAATACCGAGATTAATGTATTAATAAAATTTTGACACTACTGAAGAAAGAAACAAAGACAGATGGATGAAACTACTGCTGATCTGACATGACCACTAAATGCCAGCTTTTTAAGATAAGAATTTCAATGTGCTTCAACCTCTAAGTATATAGAAAATGGATCACAGTATTAGTATCTACAACCAGTAGCTCTATATAACTGGCAGTGCTACAACAGGATCTCTGCACCTATTGGACTACACTTGCCCTCTTATTACGAATATCTTGTACTGTCTGATTAGCTCCTGTGTTTTGCAGCTGTGCACTTGAACAATGAAAGACATACTACATTTTCTCTGCTAGTATCTCCAAATAAAGCTGTTTTACTGCACCTGCCAATCCTCACAGCCCTCACATGCTCTGTTCTTTTAACAGTGGCCTAGGTTAATACAGCAAACCTGAGTTATATTTACCTCCGTAATGATATCCAAAATTTTCAAATGGAACGTTTTCAGCATTAACCTTTGAGAAGTTGCTTATCTCTTATGAATGAGTAGCTTTTCACCTTCTGCTCTCAAATGCAAGCAGAAAGAAGTGATACCAACCTAATTTCAAAACTCTCTAGATTGCAGTCTCTTCCACTGTTGCTCTGTAAGCAGAGGCAGACATACACACAGGCACCGTTACTGAGTTTTGATGTGTCTTTGCCTAGCTTTTCATCTCCTCACCAAACAGCAAGGCATCTTCTGTTTCCCATTGCGTAACACACAGCAAGTCACTGGATTAAGCTCCCTTGAAGAGATTTTCGTACCTCCTAGATTATAATGCAAACACTGAGTCCTGAAATGGGCAAAAAGCAGCACCAACTCTAACCCTCTATAGCAGAGGTTTTTAAAAAAAAAAAAAAGCAGAGCTGCTGCTGCGTCTATCCACACGGTCAGATTTTCTCCTTTCTGAGCATCCGTCTCAATGAATAACATGGTCCTCCTTCTCCAAATAGGGCTGGTACGGCATTTAAGGTTTTAGAAAAGAAAAACTTATTGGGAATTCTGGAAACAATTTCCCCTTTGCTGAAGCACTTTGCAGGCAATGCAGTTCTGCGCAGTGTTATTCAGGATGGTGTAGGCGTTGAAAGCCAATGTGACAATAAGTGTCTAAATTAAGAATTCCACCCATGAAAAAGGATTAATTTTATAATCTGGAAAGTAGAAAGGGAGCTTATTTGCTTTTCTGTTTGAAAAGGAAAAAAGCCTCTGACTTTTTCCATCCTATGTAATATCTGCACTAGAAAAATAAAGACGTCTGCAGTGCTAGGCTGTTTTCTATAAAGAAATGTGATCAAATAGCCCTCATTTTAGTTGTGCGTTTGTTCATGCAAGGCTACTGAAACCGAACATTGTCTTAATCTCTCTCTCGCTGTGTGCATTACACACACACACGAACTGAGTGTGCCGGCAGCATTTCAGTTAGTTTGCAGCATTGCTAAATGCAGAGTGAACCTGCTCTCTGAAAGGATTAAGACACTCAGATTAAAAAGATCTTTCTTTTCCATGGAGGAAGGAGTTAAAGAATGGCCACAGAGGCTTAAGGTTGCCCATTTGGGAAGGGGGAGAATCCTCTTCTTCTGAAAAGAAACGGGCGTTTAGTTTGGATATTCCCCGAACTGATTTTCTAGGTGACACTGTAGTTTAGCCGAACATAGACGGCGCCATCACTCCATTTATTTTTTTTTCCCCAACAGAAGACCCACTGACTTCTCTTATTTTAACTTCCTATTAACCTAACAATTCCCCCCACCCCCCGTACAAATTACCCCAATCGTGCACAAACCTCAGGTTTTCTCGGTCTCGCTGGAAATTACTCTCAGGGAAGCAGACCTGTCGCAAGACGGACTTCTCTAACTTTTAAACTGCAGTGCTGAAGTAAATGCGGAGATAATTTCGTATGTGCTGTCTCTCTCTCTATCCTTCAGCAACAGCCTGTCCCCCTCCTCCGCCGCCTCCTCCCCGGAATCCCAAGCTAAAAGCTCTCCAGTCGTAATCCCTGGAAATGGGAAATGGAAATGCCCCGGGCACCCTTACCTTCCACTCCGAAAGCTGTCAGGCTATTTCTCTAAAACACTAGCACCACAGGCACACGTCCCAACAACAGTGATGGAGAGATTCCCCTTCTGACGGAAGCACCGTTTCCCATTTTTCCCGGCTCAGGTTCAAAACCAAGATTAAAAAAAGCAGCAGAAGATAAAAAACGCAGCGAGAAAACCCCCGCACGCCACACGCACACCCCACCGAGGAAAAAAAGCAGCTTTGACTCCGGATCCACCAAATCCAACCACATGAAGAAAACAAAAAAAAAAAAGAACACCAAAACCAAAAAACAACCACCTCAAACCAGCGAGACTGCAGGGGAAAAAATGGAAGTGGCTGAGCAAGCGAAGGTTTTTTTTGTTTGGTTTTTTGTTGTTGTTGTTGGTTTTTGTTTTTTTTTTTTACTTGAAACAAAGTCTCAGCACAGCAGCCCGATGCACGGCGATGCCAGGCAGTCGACGGTCTGAGAGGACTAAGGCGCTAGTGCGGATTTGTTGGTGGGTTTTGTTGTTGTTGTTGTTGTTGTTGTTATTACTAATAGACTTATTCTTCCTTCCTCCCTCCTCCCCCCCTCAGGCACTAATGGCCGGACAGCGGCGGGGGGGTCCTTGGCTGCCGATGTCGGGAAGCGGTGCGAACGCCGGGCGCGCAGGGAGTACGGAGGGAGCGGGAGCGCGTCTCTGCCGCTGCGTGTGGCTCCGGCTGTGCGTGCGTGCGCGCGCGCCCGCCCGCCCGTGTGCGCGCCCGCGCCTGTGGAGCCCGCCCGCCTCCGTGGGAGCCGGGCCGTGAGTGCGCGCATGTGCGCGCCCCGCGCGCGCCCACCGCCGCGCGCCCCCGGCCGCCCGCCGGCGCGGGGGGTGTCTGTGCGCGCGCGCCTGCGCCCCGCTCCGCGCGTGTGCGCGCGTGTGCGCGGCGCCCCCCGGCCCCGACAGCGGGCCCGCGGTGCGTCCTGCGCGTCCCAGAAACGCTGCGCCCGGGAGGTTTTCCCGGCCGCCGTTCCCAGCGCTGGGGCCGGCTGCGCCCCGGCGTCAGAAAAACCCGCGGGCGGGGAGCGAGAGAAACGGGGACGCCGGGGCGGGAAGCTCGCACTTGATCTCCTTTCTCTTGTTTTTTCTTCTAAAGCACAACCCCCCCTCGCCGCAGCCCCAGGAGCTGTCGGCTCGGCCCCGCGATGCGGATTAACTGATACAGGGCTCCCGGGATAAACCCTCTCAAACTGCCGCCCGCCTCTGACTGGAAACAATAGCAATTTTCTCAGCGCGGCTGCAATTAACGCCGTGTTTGTTCCCTGCCAGAGATAAGACTGTGCCCGATCGCGGTCGCATCCAATTCCCCGACTGCCGCCGGCCGCCCTCTCCGCACGGGGAGGGATGGCGAGCCGGCGAGGCTCACCCGGCGCGGGGTGCCCAGTGCGGGAGCGTCGATGCTCCGGCTGCCAGCGGAGTTTGCGAGCCGACAGCGGCTGAAGTGGCACCGTCAGCGGCGGGTGGGGTCCGACAGATGAGGGATGTTCGCGGAAAGAGCCTTGCCACAAGCAGGACACTCCGTTGTTGGTTTTTTAATTTATTTTTTTAAAATTTATTTTTAAATTTTGCTGCGGCTGGGTATGGTTGGATATGCTTTTTCTCCCTCCCCTCCTGCTGTGTCCCTCTTGCTCCCCAAGGAGGGTTGGGTTGTCCTCTGGCCCTTCCCGCTGGTGTGAGAGATCGGGGCAGTCTGCACGACAACAGATATCCGGCGTGAAAATTAGGAGATGACATTTTAATAAATGCTGCTGTCAGTCAGCAGCTCTCAGCCTGGCTGCCGTGCGCTCGCATTGCTGCTATTCTGCACAGAGCACAAGGCCCTGCTGAGGGCGTGGGGCGATACAGCCCCTCCACACCTTCAAAATTCTTGTGAAACATGTCTGTGTGGTTTTGAATGTGACCTCCCACCCCGATTAAGTGAAAGTTTAAATTTCTGGACAACATCCAAACCAATCAGTCCTTAAAGCAAATGGTTTTCTCACCTACAATCCTGTTCTCGCCCCTGCAAGGTTTGAATTCCAGTAATACAGAGCTTTTATGATTACAATTACACGCTGCACAAATTCTGATCAGAGGTATTGCTGGTCACAAAGCACTTTTGACCAAAGTAAATGAAAACACGGTTATAGCTTTTTACTGAATTTTCCATAGGTATAAGCTGTAAACCACATCCCTGCTAGCTTTTGCACTCATAAATACTTTATGTCCCTGATGTCAAAATAAAACAAAAAATATCTACCCAAACCAAGGAAAATGTGAGACATGTGCAGGGCCTGTGCCCAGCAAATGCAAGGCAATGAAAACCGACCTGCTACTGGCTTAGAGGTAATCATATTCTCTCACATTTGGTTACATTCCATATTATGTGTGGATGATCATCATGTTGCTTGAAATACTTTAGGGAAGTTCGGTTCATTGACAGGGTGATATGAGCAGAACAAATCAAAGGTGTACATACAATGCAGTATTTAAATAACTTTTTCACCCCCTTTATATTAAATGAAGAACTGGAGGGTAAGTCACAAAAGAAAACTACTTGAATGAACTCTTTCACTGTTTCCTATGGCACTGGCAAGTCGTAGCTCCTTTAGTTTTGAGTGAAAATGAAAAAATAATGAATACACAATGTATGGTAAGCAATTGTCTTTAGACATCTCCTAGGTGTTCGTACTCAGTGATTAACTTGAACTTTTTGGTTTTAAGAAAACATGGCAATGCTTGAGAGGAATCTGGGGGAGGAGACTCCTTAGCCTGTTGTCTGCAAACTGAAGGAAATGGGGTGGAAGTTGCTCAAGTCATGCATAGGTTAACTATGACAGCTGAGGAGCAGAAGGATGACGTGGAATGGGATGAGATGGGATGGGAGCACAGAGCACTCTGAAGATTTCTTTACAAGGTTTGCTGCAATTAGACTTGAACAGCACAGGTTTTAATGACTGGGCCTAAAACAAGCTATACCATTTTTCTAAGTAGACGAATATCCACGATCCACTTGCAGGTGCCTTTCTACTTGAACTGAGGCCAATTTGAGAAATGATTTTGTTTGCTAGGTGTCATGCAGCATTTGAGATTAAAAGAACTTGCTATTTTGATAGTCTAGAAGTGAGAGTCAGGATACGTTTAAGTCTCCAAAATATAAATAAGTAGAAATGTGACAATATGTTTGTTTAATTTGGGCATGCAGATCTCTTGTGTCTGGAATGGTACTATTTTGTATGTACATTTTTTCCTAAACTACAGTCTGAAGGGCAGGTGGAAAGTGAACCTGTGCACATAATTTGGAAATACTGAGTAGATCAATCTTGTTTCAGTACCTGTTAAAAGCTAGGAATAATGGATTAATGCAATCCCACACTGTTTCATGGGAGGGCTGTCAGCCCTGCATGGTACACGTGGTGCCATCTGTACTACCAAGTAAATATCAAGGCATTGAAAGAAGTGTTATGTCACCAAGTAGTAGTGTGGTAGGGATAGGCAAAACATAGTGAATGCTAAATTTATAGTGCTGCTTTCTAGACTCAATGCAATTGTTTCAGCAAGGTTGGGCTTGATCCAAACTAGGAAAGAGGGAGGAAAGTAATATTTTGATGTAATTTCTGTATTAGTGAAAAAAATGAGGCTTACCCAATTTAATATGTTGGATGGAATAAATGAAAGGATTTGTTTAGTTGCCTTTTTTTTTTTCCCCCCCAAGTCTGCAGTAGCACTTTGAGATCTTTCGTATCTTGGTGACAGCAGCTGTATTATTTCAGCTGAAATAGTGAACATAGCACAAAATTCAGCACAGTTGGAACTGGAATTATCAGTGACAGTTTTGCTGCAAATTTTAAAAGGAAGGCCACAGTTTAAAGCAAGTGGCTTTGGAGAATGGACTGTTCTCTCACTCAATCACCAGTCACGTTTAGGGGTTCTTTTTTGGGTAAACGTCACTGTTGCAGCCTGCATTGTCACTCCTCTGAGCAAATAAGACAGTCTATCTCCAATACTGAAGGCACACATTTTCAAAAAATCTGAAATTTTTTTCAACAAAGACTTTATTCTTATTATCATCATCACTGTCTTTAACTGACTGCAAAGTTACACTTAGATATGTCCTTCTATGTACACAATAAGGGAAGCTGTTGTTATAGACTCAACTTACAGGTAAGAGCTGAGAGATGCTTTCACTGAGCTTCTTGGCTTGTGTAAAAGTGGCACTGGTCTGTTCCTCACATCCCACTTTTCTCAGATATGCAAGGTCCTTCAAAATTCCCTTTGGCAAGAATAGTTTTTCTACTCTGCATTACATATTCTTCTGCAGAACACCAAACTGTATTTCCCCACTCTAAATCAGGGAAAATGTTAAATCCAAAGCTTTAATTCCAAAGCATTTAAAGAGAAATGTTATTAAATTTCGTCTGAAGCAAAGAAATAAAATGGAAGATGCTGGCCATATAACAGGTACTATAACATTCACTAAATACCTAAATACCTTTATGAAAAGAAGAAAAATATTTTGTTCTTTTAGCAGGTTGAGAACAAGTGTAAATTAGAAATAATTTCATGGGCTCGCATGTTTTCTGGTCCAGGACATTACAAACCATTAAGAAATAGTGCATTTTTCTATTAAGTTCAGATTCCAAGTGAATTTCACCAGTATTAGTTTTCTCTCTGTTGTTAAGAGGAAAGATTAATTTAATAAATAATAGACTGTATTCTGCCTCCTCAATTTTAAATATACTTTGAAAGATTATATGATTCTAATTAATTTTATTAGAGAAGTGATTCATATATTCATAAATAGCTAATTAATAATGCAGCACCAGTAGATGGTGCTCAAGAATATATAGCCTAAGTGGGGGGCATGGGTGAATAAAAAGTTCTATTTCGACATTGAAAAATTTCAGCAAAAATACTGATTTTCTTTTGAGAAATTGATTTTTCATCACCTTCCAAATTCAATCAAACCTTTGGTTGGTTGACAATTTTCAAGTTGAAAAAGTCAGTGATTTGCTTGCTTGCTTGTTTTCATTCTTTATATGGCTTCTTCAGCAAAGGTTTTAACAAGTACTTTTAAATTCTGCTACTAGCTTTAAGTATTTTGATGTTGTCATTCAATCAGAATAACTGGGCTAGAAGCAGTGAAATTCATGCAATAGAGGACACCAAGAGTTTGGGCAGCAGGGGTCTAAATCACATGTAAGGCCTGTACAGCATCCTACCACAGATGGTGGCTCTTGAGGACTCCTGAGGAAGGTGCAGAAAACCCAGAATACAACTGTTTTTGACAATCTGACTTCAAAAAATCTCACCTAGTCTCCAGTATGCAGAGATCTATTTATGTCTCCAGATAAGTTCAAGTTCTCCTGCAATTCTGATTTAGCTAGTTTACCTCCATACATTCTTGTTTTCCACATAAGCACCTAATTGGTTTCAATCTTATATTTTTTTCTATCTCAACATTGTCAAATGAGGAGTCCTGCAGCATAAATACTAAGTGAACACTGATTTTCTGTTAAATTTGCTACCTTTTGATTTAATTATGTGTCACCATATTCTTGTATTAAGGCAGGGAGAAGTGAGATTCTGGCTTACTTCTAGCAATTATGTCACATATTTTTGTCATGCTTCTGTTTAATATCCTTTCAAGATATTCTGATCTGTTTCCACAAAACCATGCCTCTATAATTCTTGTCATTTTTTTCTTAAACACCACCTAGTTTTCTGATAGCTTTCTCAGATGTAGAAATCAGTACTGCACACAGCAGTTCAGATGAGGCTGCATCCCTGATTTATATAACATTGTTTTTCTTTATCATCTCTTCTTGATTCATTTTAATATCTTCTTCTGAGAGCTGCTACATTGAACAGAGGTCTTCAGTTTGCTGTCCGTGTCTATTCTTTTTATCAGTCTCCTGTGAGAAACTTAGTCAAGCAAGTTTAAATAAATTACATCTGTTTATTCTCCTTTGACCACTCCAGTAGTTTACTGATGTGTTCAAAACATTCTAACAGATGAGTGAGATATCATCTTCCTTTGCACAGATCTATCATCTCATGGTCTTGTGAGTGTTTTATTTTCTTATTTTTAATTTGCCAGGTACAGATGTAAGATTTATGAATCTTTGATTCCCTGAATCATCCTAAACTCCTTTTATGATATATGTGAAACATTTGCTATTCTCTAACCTTCCAGTAAAGGAGTTGTTTTTCAATTAGAGATTGCATAGCTCAACAACTTGTTCAGGATTTTCAGTCTTGGTGGCTTCCTGCTTTTCAAATGATTGATTTGTTCCAGCACTTCTTCATCTGATAGTACCTAATTTTTATTACCCAAGAGTAGATATCTCCCTAACATCCTCTATTGCCAAGACTGATGCAAATAAATCTGTGTTCCTAGCAACGTCCTTCTCGTCCTTAATTGCTGTCTTTATTCTCTGAAGTTCCCAGAAGACATAGTAACTCTTAAAAGTTTCTTGCTTTTGATATGTTTAAGGGGGATCTTTTAATTTATTTTTATATTTTTAACTGTATGCTTTTTAGCAGTTACCTTTGCTATCCATTTTTCCCTTTTTACTGCTTTGCTATAGTCTGTGATCATTTCCCTCATTTCCTGAAAGCTGCCTTTTCAGATTATGACAATTCCCTGCTTAGCTCAAGTAGCATCCCAAATCCTTTCATTTCACTCCACTGGTTTGCAACTTACCTTCCTTGTTTATCTCCTCCCGTCCCCCATCTGTGCATTTATCAATGGAAATATTCTTGATATAGAAGGAACACAAATGCCCCATCAAAGGATACTAGGGGTGGGTTTTTTGACTAATATGCATTGTATTGCAGGCCTCTGTCCAAAGGTTAGTGTTGTGACATTTTTTATGTATCTTATCTCTTGTTAGATGCATTTAACCTTATTGTTTTGTGACCACTTTACATATTAGTTTGGATATTCTTAATCCTTGACTTCTTTCTGCTAACTGTGATTGAAGTCTAAAAATATGTCTACATGCCATTTTAATAAGGGTCTCCAGTTTATCAAGCTGAGCTCGTTGATTTAAGGCTGTCTAATGTCTTCAAGGTGACCCTCATTTCTCAGAATAGTTTTCTTTCAAGTATGTGCTGTTTCAAGAAGTAACTTCCTATAGTTCTGAGAAACTATATCTTTAATCTTTTCCATTTACACCATCTGATTGGTTTTTAATTGGGTTGTATAAAATTTATTATTGTACTGTTTTGTTACATTTTCTTGGGTTTTTCTTTTTCAGTGCTGCACTCTTAGTATCCCTTAGTTGTGGTCACAACTTTGACATGTGTTCTCCCGTGCCCTGGGCTTCCATTCTCCAGTACAGCCCTCTTCACTTAGAGGGTTTTTTTCACACTGGAATTTATTGAATCTTTCATGTACAGGGCAAAATTCCTCACAGAACTGGTTCATTCTGTTGTTCTGGGGCAGTTTACAAGGCACCATCGGTTTTTTTAAAAATTATGTATTTAAGTATTTATCCAGTAATTTTCTTATGTTGCTACACTTCCATTGTGACAATAAGATAAAGCCTTCTTCTATGGGAAAGCCTTCTATTTCACTCATTTTACTTTTAAGTTGTAATTTTGCATAAATATTTGAAGTTCTTTATTTTTACCAGATGTTGTTCGATGGCACATTTCCTGGATTTGTGCTTCTTTGGTTGCATTTTAAATGGGTACTCAGAAGTACTTGTATTACCAGTAACACTTGTAGATGACTTGGTGTTCTTTGCCTCTGTTTATTAGGTGTTTGGAAAATATTTTCTAGCCTTTCAATCTATGAAATCAATATTGTCAATACTTTATGTCTTGCATCTATTATTGCTGTCAGTTGAAAACAAACTTGTCACTATTTCATGTATGCACATAGTCTGGTGGTGAGATTCTAACTGGTTGTACCGGTGTATGACTGTAAAGTTGTGAGGAACTCATTGCAGTCTCTACATGCGGGCTATATAATAAACTTTACAAAATTAATTGGAGAATATTTATGCAAAGATCAAAATAAAAATAAGGCCCCAGTTTTCATGTTAATTATCTAAATGCACTGAAATCCTCTTTATACTGGGAGAAGTACAAATATTTTAAAAATGCCCTTTCATCTCTGAAGTTATTAATGTACTCTAAAATATTGCCTAGTCATTAATCAAATTGAACTGTGATAAATACAAAAAGACCAAAACCCTGTGTTGTTCTGGCTTGCTTCACTAAAAGGAAAGATATTCAGAGTTAATACTGAATCCATCTTTAATGCCCTTCATTTTGCTTATGTAGGCTAGAGAAGAGTGATTTTATGTACTTTTTTGTGTTGTTAAGATCACTAATCACAAAGGGYAGTGTTAAAAGATGATGTCTTGTGTTGAGTTTTTCCTTGCATTAATGAAAATGAAGGACTGATAAACCTGTCTAGAGTTTAACTTTCTGCTGTAAGAGTTTAGTGTTTAAAATGGTGGTGGTTTAACCCCAGCTGGCAACTAAGCCCCACATAGCCACTGGCTCACTCCAGCCTCAGTCATATTGGGGAAAGAATCAGAAGGGCAAAAGTGAGAAAGCTCATTGGTTGAGATAATGATGGTTTAATAGATAAAGCAAAATCTGCACATGCAAGGAAAGCAAAACCAGGAATTCATTCACTACTTCCCATGGGCAGGCAGGTGTTCAGCCATCTCCAGGAAAGCAGGGCTCCATTAGGTGTAATGGTTGCTTGGAAAGAGAAATGCCATCACTCCAAATGTTTCCCCTTTCTTCTTCTTCCCCCAGCTTTATATGCTGAGCATGTTGCCATATGGTATGGAATGTCCTTTGGTCATTTGAGGTCAGCTGTCCTGGCTGTGTCCCCTCCTTGAGCACCCCCAGCCTCCTTTTTGATGGGGTGGGGAGCAGAAAAGGCCTTGGCTGTGTGCAAACACTGCCCATCAATAATGAAAACAACCCTGTGTTATCAATATTGTTTAAAGCACAAATCCAAAATGCAGCTGAACACTTCAATACTATGAAGATTAACTCTACCCCAACCAGAACTAGCACAAAAATGCACAAAATATGCTGCTTGTTCCCTACCAAGTTCATCTGTGAACTTTTTAAAATGTTGATCAAGATACCAATACAGAATCTTGTTTAAATAAGTTCTTAGTGGAAGACTTGGGTTCAAATTCCTTTTTTGAGGGTTTGAAACCTGAAGTTCTTCCTCCTTATATCTTCCTAAGGTAGCAAAAAGGATAGCAGCATTTGGTTAGGGCTCACAAGACTTTTTGTTACTCCTCTTAGGCCTCATTCGGGGAGACCCAAAACGTCTATTCAGCATGAAACACAGCAAGAATTTTCTAAACTAGGATCAGAATCCAAGGCACTCTTTATTCTCTTATGTGTTTGGTTCTAGTGAGGGGAAGTACAGAGGGTATGGTGGCACTGTTACTGCTTTACTGCTCTGACAAAGTGTGGCCCGCCCATCTCTTTAAAATAAAGTTTCTATGAGCTTGATTTGAGGGGAGGATTCAGAACTGTGTATCCTGAGCATCAGGAAGTGGTAATTTGAAATGAATTTTGGGGAGATTTCAAGCAGATCCTTTGTAGCAGTCTACCCATTTGTCTGGGGCTTTAAGTTGCCCCTCACTAAGCATGATGTCTTTCTGAGGCACATAGCTCTTCCCTAAAACTTACTCTAACAAAAAGCTGCATCCTAGCTCAGACTTCCAAATTCCATGCTAAGGAACAGGAATTGAAGTGTCAGCACAGTCCTCCCCTGCATGCTTGTTTGATCTAAATGCATACATTTTTATAAAAAATAAATTAATATGATGAGTGTTTACAGATGGCATTTTGTCAAATACCCAATATTTCCATGAAAAGGCCATTCAAGAATTAGGTGAGTCAACCAGGAAGCTTCACCCTGGGAAGTAAAAAAGGATGTGTTATGAGACTACAGAGTAAAGATTGGCAAGGAAAGACAGGCTGGGGATTGATAATTCACTGTCTAGCAAAAGGAACAGCAGACATCATAAAAAGCTGGAAGGAATCATGCTCAAAACAGAAGAGGTGATTCTCATGCAACCAGTAACTGACCTTTGAAACTCCTTGCCAAAGGATGTTGTAGATAATAAAAACTAAATAAAAATAAATAAAATACAAATTTTCATGGACTCAGGGGCAAACTGAATAAGCATATGAAAAAGAAATCCAGTGATGGTGGTGGTGAGGGGGTTGTCAATAAGTGTGCAAAATCATATCTGCTTCAGGAATTTCCCTGTGCTGAAAATAGCTGGAGGTTTGGAATGTATAAGGGGAGAATCTTCCTCCTCCTTCAGCATTTATATTACTTCTGAAACAGAATATGGGGCTGGATAAAACTTTAGTTTGGTCTAGTATGACCATTTTCATCTTCACTCTTTTGGGATATTTTAATGGAGAGATAGATTTTCAGAGCTGCAGATCCTGGAATCGGTTGAAATTTGGAATCAAGCACTGAACATTATTGTTCAGAATGTCAAGACATCTATTTCAGTTTTAAAACATTGACTGAGCCCATAATTACCTAAAGTGAGTGCTCACATTTAAAAATTTCAGGATATAGTCCAGATTCAGATCAAGCTGAGACCCAGGGATGAAATTCTCAAGATCTTTTTTCTCTATCTAAACACCATTAGTTTTGTAAATGTAATAATGAAATGTGAACACAACATACACTTATCATTATCTGCATTTCTCCCCATGTTTTAGAGGAGGAAGAAGCTATGTCCTATTCTAAAATTATCCAGTATCTAAAATTTGATTGAACATGCAAGGGTTATTGTAAGCTAAATGAATGTTTTAGAATTGGGAATAAAGTACATATTTTATAATTTTGGAAGACGATACTTGGAAGAAGAAAAAAAATATACTCGACCAAATCAGTTCCCTGGCTGCATGGTGGGCATCCAGAATAAATTGTTTCATTGAAACAGTTTATTGAGAAGTTTATGTATTTGTCAGACACACTTTTGTCATCATATTGTAAAAATTATTAAAATATCTGAAAAGAGGAAACATCACACAGTAACAGCCAAAGGCAGGAATGTCAAATGCTGCTTACTGACATGGTGAGGACTTCTCATATAGCTGTCAATAAGGGGTTCATGGTCCACTGTTCTACAACGAGGTGCCATGAAGCTCAACTATTTGGGGAAAACAGATGTGAATGTATCATTCAAAGTTCAAGAAATGTAACTTTTTGGATGTGTTGAAATATGTGTTTCAGGTCATTTTATTAGTCTTCTGTCATGGAATTTTACAGAAATAGCTGAGTTTCCTTAATATTCTAAAGAAATGTAAAACCAGTGTTAGAGAGTTGTATGCTGGCAGTAGCTCAGCTCATATCAATGGCTTTGTATCAGTGTAAAACATTTGTGCGAATAGAATCATGCTCTTGATATGTACTCTGTGCTCAAACTGAAGAGTGAGAGGAGGGGAACACATTTATATTACCAAAGGGCAAAATATTCTGTGAAAATGTGGAGTATTACTGTTAGGAGCTGCAGGTGGCTGTCATCATTCTGAAGAAACACATTTTGCCTACACTATAAAAAATATGAGAGATTGCAAGAAAAGGAGTTCCCAAATTGTCAGGCACAAGAAAAGAGTATTTGGAGGGTGGGGTTTTTATTGTTGTTTGGGGTTTTTTTAAAGATGAAAAACTATGGGCAAGTGAGTGGAAGGAAATTACAGAGATGTACTAATTTATATAGCTATCTACCACTGAATCAAAAAAGGGCAATAAATAAGGGAATTAACCTCAACACAGTAAATAGCAACTACACTAAATGTATTAGATCTACTGCTAAGAGCCATAGGCTTTTGTCTTTCATAAATTCCGGCAATGTTCTTGGTCGTCTCCTGCCAATAGGGTCTGATTGCACTGAAATAGTTTCCACCTCTATTTCTCCCTTTCTTTCTCTCTTTTGCCTTTGTTTCTTCCTTCCTGTATGCACACTTGAATCTGTTATTTCACCATTGTTAATCAGTGAATTCTAGACCTTTTATTGAAGTTATATAACTAAAAAATTTCTGGTGAATGATTTATTGTTCTCTTCTTGATGAACATTGCTGACTGTTATCACAGTAAATGTAAGTAGTATCACTGAAGTCAGCAGATCTACGCTGAATTAATCAGTATGGATTCTGGTCCTAAGAGTCATAATTGATAAAGTCATTTGAGTGCTTGCAACAAATCCTGAATGGATGGCTCAGTATAGGTTCCTTAAAACTGGCTTAACTGTACATTTCATTAATTTTAGAGGGTGGCACCTTCACACAGAGCAACTCAGCTTCAAATATATTTGGTCTTGGTAAAGATATTTATAATGGGATTATTTATAAACTTTATTTTTGTCTATTAGTATTAGATTTTTGTCTGTGCTTAATATTTTGTGTATCATATACCAGGCTTTTAAAAATAAGTAGGTCACCTTGCAAAAGGGAAGCCAACAAATGGAGATAGTTTCAAACACTAAACTGTCCTGTATGTTCAAAAGTGACACAGGGTTAAAAAAAATCAGTAGCCTGTTTTCAGTAAAATGCTTAGATATTATCATATTTCTATTTTGTACCCATTTTAAATATGTGAGAGAAAGAGACTGAGAAATATTTAATGATGAAACTACTAAAACATGATATTCAAATATACTGACAGGAAGCTGTTCTAACCTCTTCTCTTCCTGTCTTTTATATGCCTCATCTGGCTTCTTCTCTCTTAGTATATTTAATGCAATACTTTCATCCCATTTGCACAGCCTTGCCTAATCTTTTTTCTTATATAGTTCTTGCACTCATTTTTCTCTCTCAACCATGTATTTCCATGTCTTTCTTCTCTTCTATGTATTCAGTATTTCTTCTCATGCCTCTCTTACTCCTGGGCTACTGGCTTTTTATAAGTATCTATACTGTTAGAATATTTTCTGCATTCTAATTTTACAATCTGTTATTGCTCTTCGAATTGGATTCCTACAGTATTGTTTCAACTATGTGGAAATACAGATATAAGGTGAAAGATGTTGTTTATTTAAAGAACAACTTTCTTAAGTTATCTAAAACATCTGACAGTGAAGAACAAGGTTCCTTCCTTGATTGTTCCTGCAGTGATGGAGGTATTTCTCAGTCCCTTTCTCCCCACCATTCCTCAGAAAACTCGCCCGTCAATGCATTGGATATGCATTGGAATCCATCTACCCAATTTTGGACAGATTGCTAAAATGTAGACAGATGGATGACATCTTAAATGTAGATATTTGTATCTGGGCTGCTTACTCTTCTGGTATGGTCAACAAATAGAAAGTTGATTCTTAATAATTATTGGTGATTCTATAATATTTTTGATTGAATCTTGCTGTAGATTTCAGAAGTAAATTAGATGATTCACATGCTGATAGTTGCCCTTTTTCCTGTTCTGATGTAGATGTCTGAGGTTATGTGAGATGAACCTTGTTTCTGCTATCTCTTATAGTGGGCTAGTAGAGTTAATTCTCTGTTTGACCTCCCAGTTTCTTTGGGTATCCCCTTCCCTAAGTCTGTTTTTATGTCTAATTTGGGTGGAAGTCAGACCTTTTATAAAATTTCTGTGCTAGAGACCTGCCATTTGCAACAAGACATACCTAAGTTGCACTTTTGAAGCCATTGAGGAAGGTCTCTGATGCAAGATCCAGTCCTTTTAGTCTGGGAGAGGGGATGTATCCTCCCAAGTCCTAGTAAGCAATGATAAGAATATCCACATCTGTCTCCATGTCTTGTTCTTTTAGCAGCATAGTTTTTCTGACCCTCTTTCCATCTTCTCTTTCCGCTCTGTATCTCTTGGTGTTTCCAGTGGCGCCACACCAAGCTGGACTAGGGCATCACTGCAGCGGTGGGGTCACACTCTCATGCCCTCCTGCAAGATGCTGTCTGAGTGTCTGAGGGCAGGCTGAGTGTTCTGACTCCTCCTGCCCCCAGGAATCAGACAGATGCAGGCAGGCGGTTGCATGCCAGGTTCATGCCTTGCAGAAACCCAGGGGAGAGCTGAGGCCCAGGCAGGATCCCTGTGTTGCTGCAGTGCTTACAGCCCCCCTCCTCCAGCATGGCAATGGTACATGGCTGAAAACCACCACCCAGTTCCTGTATGTAGCTGCTGCCAGCCACAGGCTTGGCACAGTGTAGGCAAGCCCAGCCTGTGCTCTGGGATCCTCCATACCTGGAAACAATCTGTCACTACAGCCCTGCTCATAAATTACCAAAAATCAAAAGTATGGATAACTGACCATTGATCACATGCTTGGGAAGAGGAGTTCTTATGATTTAAGTGGAGTCTTTACAAACGTTCCTGAATTCAGGAGGTATGTGGCACACCTAAAGTAAGGAAACTACATACCAGTTCATTTGAAGGGTTCTGATACCTACCCTACCAACTGTTGCTGTAGAAGGACTTGCAGGAGTCAATGTCTTTTCTTTTACTGCTGGTATATTAAAAACCTTGATGATATTCTGGGTTCCCCTTCTCTCTGCTTGTCTTCATTAATGCAGTGCTCTTCTGCCTTTGTCTCCTTTCTTGAGTTATTGTCTTCCAATATGTCTTAACAAGTTTCTTTAAAGCTATGAACCCTTTGGGGCCAAGGACATGTCTTGTTAAAATTAAAGAAGTGGTGTAGAAGCAAAATTTTTACCATGCTAGAATAAAATTTAGAAATAGACATGAGATATAATAAAATTCTGCACTCACATACATGGCCACAGTTGGAAATGTCCACTTGAGAGCAGAACAGACTGATACTTGCAGAATAAGGGACACAGTCTGCAAAGGTCTGGCTCACTAACTACATATTTTATAATTAGTATATAATCTTAACCCTTTAAATGTAACTGATAGAACTTCACCATAAATTCATTTTTTGGTTGTTTAAAAGGTTTGGTTTGTGATACAATAATGAGTATTTGTCTAAATTTCTTATTGATTAATTAACTCTTTATGATTCTGAATATGCACATTTTCTTCAATCTGGTCTTTATTATGCAAAACTCCATTGAGCAACTAACTTTAATATAGTAACTGCTACTGAGAGCTTAGAAATAAGGATGTAGGTGGCATGTCTTGTGAGGTACCAACTGGCATTAATTATGAAGTTGAACTTTTGCACCAAAGTCCTACTACCTCTGTGGTTTTGATATAGAAACATGTCTCTTATGAAAACTTATTTTTTAAAATGTTCATATGGATTTTTCTTCCTGTTGTATTTTTGGACACGGGATGTTAATTAGAAAACTGTAAAATTGTAGTTGGTGCAAAGAAAGAGAAATAGAGGCAAGTTTAATATATAAGAAATCTCAACCTTTTCTACAGGCTCAAAATAATAATAGTTGTAAAACTCATTTATTAATAACATGCATTTATTAACAATAAAATTACTAATTCTTCTATTAAGCCATTTGATGAAGCAGATGAGGGATGAGACACTCATGCATTTTGTTGCTTTTAAAAAAATATTATAGTATGCTCCAATTTAATTATTCATGAAGTATTTATTTTTACCAGACTAGATTTTAATATACTTATCATAAAATAGAATGGGTTGGAAGGGACCTTAAAGATCTTCTAGTATGAACCTTCCTGCCATGGGCAGGGAACCTTCCATTAGACCAGGTTACTCAGAGCCCCATTCAGCCTGGCCTTGAACAGTTCTAGGGATGGGCAGTCCACAACTTCTCTAGTAAACCTGTTCCAGTGCCTCACCACCCTCATAGTAAAAAATTTCTTCCTAACATCTAATCTGCACTTGCCCTCTTTCAGTTTAGAACCATTGCCCCTTGACACGTCACTATCTGCCTGTTTAAAAAGTCACTCTCCCTCCTTTTTAAACCCTCTCAAGGTACTGGAAAGCCATAATAAGCTCTCCCCAAAGCCTGCTCTTCTCCATGGTGAACAACGCCAACTATCTCAGCCTTTCCTTATAGGAAAGGTGTTCCAGCCCTGTCATCAACTAAGTGGCTCTCCTGTGGAGTCTTTCCAACAGGCCAATGTCTTACTTTTTCATTTTAAGGAAAGCATTTTCCCCATTTTTATCTTAACCATTGTTTTGTAAGTTAAAACACTTGCGCACTTGCTTTTTATTCCAGTTGGTTGGTAATAAGGTAAACATAAATGTAAAATCTGAGAGTTTGAAATAAAGAGATGGCTGTGAAACATACACAGTTTTTATATTTCCCGACAAATCAGATGGAGAAATAAGTGAAGAGGGAAACTGGCATGATTGCCTGAAATGAGAAGGGAAATGAAGTAGTTCAAAAATATTTCACCTAAGTAGGTGTGTCAGAATTCTTTTTCTCCCAGCAGTATTTTGCCGTTGAGAAGAGAACATTGCACATTCCGTCCATGACACAAAATTCTAAGTATTTTCCTTCATGGTTTGACTTGACAGTTGCTGCTTGACTAAGCCATAGCAATGGACAAACAAGTTGTTGACCATTGGATTAATGGAGTTGCTGTAGTGAAAGATATACAAGGCAAAGCAGCACAGGTGTTTTTAGTTGGAAATAAAAGTAAAGAAAATTGTTCTAGTGTATTTTATAGTAACAGTTTATAATGCACCAATGAACACACAAACATTTTTAAAGAATTGAATATACTTACGTACAACTAAATTATCTGGAAAGCACTGGATTAGCAGTCTTGGCAACTACTTAATATTTACCCTACTCTGATCACAGCAGTGTTTGACTTCTTAAGTATTCCCTGCAGCTGCAGATGCCCTGTCTTATTACAGTGGTCCTCTCTTTAGCATTTTCAAATGTAGTGTCAAAGATATGTTCATAGGGCCTATGCACAGGAAAAAGAGGACCTTTTAGAAAACTATGCAGCAGCAGGATTTTGGCTACTGGCCACTGTACTGTAGGACCCCCCTCTTTCCCTTCACACTTAACAAATCAACCATGCCATCCTCCAGGACAATAGCCAGGTTCTTGTTCCAGACTTTTCCACCCTGGATGTTTCCATTGTTTGTGTTTCTATACCATGGAGGAAAAAAATGAAGTATTCCTGGCTTTGTCTCAGCTTTATGTGTCTTCCATGTAAGAAGACTCTAAGGAATTGCAATTGACAAGAATTGTTTTTGCACTCAAGAGTATCATAGTTAGTCTGCAACCCTCTGTGTTGATTAGTCAGTAGGTAACCGAGATGGATGTGGATTGCATTCTGCCTCAGGTACACATCTCAGATATGCAGTTTTACAGATGTGTCTTGGACCAATGTCAAAGAAAACTCCTGAGAGGCCCAGACCTGTCACGGGTGAGGAGACAAGCTACAGGACATACTGTGAGGTAAAAAACAGAAATGCAGGAAAAGAACTTTAAGCACAAGGGAAGGACTTCTATTGTTGGCTTGTGTTTTTTTTCTTAAAGACAGTAGGCAGCCCTGTGAAGTTTTCTTTTTGTGTAAAAACCTGAATGGACAAATCTTGTCTTGATTTGGAGTATTACCTTGAGGAGCAGATTAGTTATGACATCCTTTGGTTGATTTGCTATAAGCTTAGGGCCATATACTACTTCTACAGATTAATTCAAGGGATTTCTCGCAAGAAACCTGTCTCTTGATTATGTTGACTTTCTTCCAATCTTCTGACTCAGCAGTCAGTGCTCACTCCAGAGCTGAAGCTGGATGAGTCGCTAGAGTCCTCTGCATGATGCTTTGAGCAGCTGCTGTGAAGAACCACAGGGCACTGAGAAGCTATCACTAGGTCCCAGTAGCTCTTTGTCAGTGCTTTGACCATGAGGTCCATGAGTGAAAACAGTGAAGTTATGGCACTGTATTATATTCCAAATCCCTTGGAAAAAAAATATACACAGTATTGTCTCCTGAAGTGACACCATGAAGGAATGCCTTCATTCAAATCTTTCACTTCCTGCATATCTAGAACCATATATGTACACACACTCCATTCACATGACCCCAAAGAGGATTTTCTGCCTCGTCATTCTTTCCTCTGCAGGGTCTGTGATGTGTCTCTGGGTGTCTGTAGATTCAGCAGCTTTCTACTCTTGATTCAAAAGAGACAGTGAAGGTAACCACAGGAAATTTTGAAATCATGAAAGATGGTGAAGTGGAGGCTGAGCTACTGTGTTCAAGAATTCAGGTGAGATGAATCTACAGTCTGTAGACAGAGCTTGTGTTCAGTTTCAGACACCACCACCAACAGGTCTTTGGAAGACAGTGGGAAGGGAGAGGGAAAAGTCTCCAGCCCAGGTTTCTTCCTCTGTTTCAAAATTGCTTCAAAGATGCTGGTTCAAAATTAAGTGGTGTCTCCCATGCAGTGATACAGGGTAGACCTGTCAGATACATCCCAGAGCAGGTTTTTACTGGCATGCTGTTAGAGCTTATGGGAGAGGTATAGTGTCTGAAGACTCCTTGGTTTCTACGCTCTGGATGTGCCTGGGATATGCTGGTATGGTCGTGAGGGCCTGAATAGAACACACCTTATGGGGTTGATTTTTGGAAGTGGTTAAAGCATGCTATAGACATGGTGGTTAAAGCATGCCACAGACATGGTGGTTAAAGCATGCCACAGACAACCGAGGTAATGTACTGTTCTGTATAAAACCCTCTAATCAGGGATTATAAAGGGATAGGGATAAAACACAATGGACTAGGTTGCTTGAGTAATGAATGTATGCACATGGTTTCTCTGAGAAAGCTGCCATTCTGTTTGAATTGAGAGTTCTTTTTCTTATTTTTTTCAGTGTTTGGCACATGTCTACCACTGCCAATATAAGTGTCACTTTGTTCTCCGTTTTATTTTTGTGTTGGGATCATCTCTTTCATAGAAATGAGGGAGGAGTGAAAGCACTTCACTGAAGTTAGATTTCATGAGGGAGAAAATGTCCAGACACTCTGAATGAAGCAAACTTGCATTATTTTATATAACCCCATTTTCATTGTAACTGTTTACTTTTAAATAGTTTTTCTCTTTTTTCCATTTTACTCTTCTCTCATATAAAGTATTTATGATACTACATTGAATAATCATATCTTTTTCAACTATAGATTTGAAGTGTTTCAAAAGATGTCCCAGTAACTACATTCCATAGACACAAAGATGTTAAATTACTTTGCCAAGTTAAGTAAGGAGGGACCAATAATAAAAATCAGAACAGAGAACCTTTTTCTTACTCTGTTCTTCAATGACAACCTGTGATGCTCTTAGTGCAGAACCATGACACTGGATGCAGAAAAGCTGGGATGCGTTCACAGCAGACATTCAAGAAAACTAAAATTATCTGTAATAGGGAATGAATACCCTGACCTCTTTATACATTTACACGTTTAATTTTATTCATGGGAGTAATTTCTCAGAACTCAATAAAATTATTCAGTTGGTACATAAAGTTAAACTGAGATTTAAGTGCCTTCAGGATGCAAACATTATGGATAATATTAACATTATTACCGTTTTTTCTGTTTTCTTTCTGAGCCCATACTCGACATTTGATTGTAATTTTTTTTTTTTCATTGCCTGCCCTTCAGAAGGAACTGTTATAAGATAAGGGGACAGCTAGTCCTTGTGTTCTGTACTAGGTGATTGCAATTTGATCTGAAACAGATGAAAACAGTGAGTGAGATGAAAAATTAAATGCACTATGAAAATCCATGAATATGGGAAAGTTACAGCTTACATTTAAAACAAACAAGACATCAAAGCCTTTGCTGCCTTCTTCTAGTCTAAAGAATAAGTCTTAGTTTAAGTACATAAATACTCAGCTTTTTTACAGAGCTCTCACTCATTTTTTTTGCTAATTTGTCTATTTTTACTACTTTAATATATTTTGCAAGTCATTTTTCAAGGTAAAAATTGGTATAACTAAATTAACATTTGAAAAGATTAAATGTAAGTGGTTTAAAATGGGTAGTTTTAAGGGAACACCATCTGGTATGTGGTTATTAAAAAAACCCATGAAAATATTGCATTACAAAATTAATATACAGCTAAATTAACATAAAACCCTAAATTAACAAGCCAGTTCAAACTGCTGATTATGATTAATTTTGTATATAAGTTTGCATAATTTTGAATCTCTGTTATGACCCCTGGTGAGATGTAGAAGGGATTTTTTTAGGACACACAATATAGGAGTATTTGAGAGGATTAGTAGTACTTGAGGGGATAAGAACAAGTAGAAGTCACTCAGCATTTTGTCTATCAGGTTACCCTATTAATAAACATCTATAATAATGAAAGAATTGCAAAATTGGATTTTTGAGGAGGTTAAGTGGGATTTTTATAAGCTCACATTTTATGAGTGACTTAGAAGTACACTGAAATTTATGACATATGAAATTACTATGCATTAATGTGTTAATTTAAAATACTGATCAAAATTTCTTGGACATTGCATTTTTGTTGACATTTCGTATTATTTTTGCACTATTTGATCAAGTTGCCCTGGTCACTGAAATCCCATTGCTCTATATCTGTGGTGAATTATGAACAGTCCCTGTAGTATTAGACTGATTAACTTAATAGGACGCTATGTGCAAAATAAGCAAAAATAAATAAATAACTAAACAAAGTGCACAATCCATCCCTGTCAGCATTCCCAAGACATCAAGTGAAGGACAGTATTGCAATTTCTTAGTGTCAGCGGTTCTGGTTTTGACAAGGTGCAAACTTCGGTTTGACAGAGATAGTCTTCAAAGCGATACAACAGTTAGCAAATACCCTTACATGTTTTGATTTCTAGGAAATTGAAGGTCAGTTGTTACAAACTGCTTAGGGAGACAAGCTGACAGGAAGATAAAGGGAGAATGCTCTGGGAGCCGAAAGATGGAGGCCTTCATCCATTCTGAGAGCAGCACGTTCTGGTAGAGAGGCTAAAGGTGTGTGCAATGAGACAGGGAGCTGCAGAGGCAATGTTCGTGAAACTACTAAAATTCTTTCTTCTTGCATGCCAGAGTAACCCACTGTTGTAGCACAGACATCGTTCAGACTTACAGAAGCAACATGTTTTTCAGTTCTGTAGGTTTAATTATTCTTTCCTTCTGTTGGCAGAAGGATGAAAAGAATTGAACTCAATATCATTCCAGGTGAAGAGACAAAAGAGTATGATAAAACACCTGTAACATTAATATAAGGACTCATAAATAACACATTTGGGACTGTCCTGCAAAAGTATCTGTGTGATGCTGAATAAGTAAAACCCTGATAAAAGGCTGATAATAATTTCAAGGCAACTTTTAACAAACTGGTAAATACTTGATGTGTTCAGAAAAAATGACAATGAAACCTAGATAATAAATTATGATAGTAATATAGAGAGTGGGAATCACCCTGGAGGCAAAATTGGGTGTCTGGTGTCACCTACCCATATTCATTTTTTTACCCTGTCTCCCTTATATGGAAGTCCTAGCTTGGGATGTCTGTCTTCCTAGGGCTCCTTTTTGTTTGTCCATTCACCATGTGGGCAGCCTAGTGAACTAGTTTGGATCAACTTTTTAGATGGCTGAAATGAGGTGACATAAACCATGTCTAAAGTTCATCAATTCTCTTTCCATAGTCTTGTCCCCTCTCCACTCTGTTTTTCTATCTATCCATATGTAATGTCTATATAGACTTGAAACATAGACCTAAGCCCACTTGTGTGTGTTTATGAACACATATAAAAGCACATTTGTCTGTCAGATTTTTTAAGGATGTGATTCAGTCTTTAAAAAACAAGTCTTACTTATACACGGTATATGTCCTCTGGATATATGAGAACATGGAAAGTAAGGCAATGCCTCTGTCCTTTTCCAAAAAATTTAAGAATTCTGTCAGCAAATGTTTCAACACTTCCCTAGGCAGCAGCCTTCTCTCTGTCGGATCAATGTTAACTGCTACCCAACTGCTGTAATAAAAATCTGTAGCCTATCCCCAAAGTGTTGCTAATGTTGAGATCAACGCACAAAGAGTTTGCTGGATCTCTAATTAGCTGAGACTGTTTTCAAGCACTGTCTTTTCCCCGCAGCCCACCTCACAGGTAAAAATATTCAGCTGTAAATTAAATATACAGGTGAAATACATGAGTAAGAAAATATTTACAGCTCACAGGTAAAAACAAAACTCTTTCCCTTGCTCTTAATTTAATTGTCTTAGAGTGGAGGCAGAACTAGGGTTGCCTAACCACTTTTGAGGGGGTGAACACTATTTTTGGGGTGTCCTGGTGGCTGCATTGTCATTATGATTGCACAGAGGTTTTAGAGCAGGAGTGAGGCCTCCTTCTTACTGCCCAGATGACATTGTTTACACAATTAAGATGAACAGCAGGTTATCTAAGACTGCATAGCCCATCCTCAGTCTCATAAATCAAAGAAGGAATAGTGTTATGGTACGGTTACTTTCTCCATTAAAAAAAAAAAAAAAGGCAGGTATGGCTCCAAACTCAGCAGGAATTGGCTACCAATGCAGTCAGAAGGAGCTGAGAGCCAAGACATCTGCTTCCCATGGATAAAATCCTGTCTAAGAGGTAGGCATGAGGCTTAAAAGTGCTGAAGTCGTTGGTAGCTGGAGACAATGAATTTCTTACTCTTACAGAAACAACACACTCCTGTCAGAGGCAGAGCTTCTGAGTCCAGGCACCTGTTGAGTTCTAAGCTCCACACAAACTTACAGAAGCAACGTGTTTTTCAGTTCTGTAGGTTTAATTATTCTTTCCTTCTGGTGGCAGCAGGATGGAAATACCTGAATTCAATATTGTTCCAGGTGAAGAAACAAAAGAGTATGGTAAAACACCTATAACAATAATATAAGGATTCGTAAATAACACATTTTTATATTTCAGGTTTCAGTGATTTGACCCTGAATTCACAAAACATCCTACTTTTTGAAATGTGTGATTTCTGGAAAAATTGAGTTCGGTTAATCCTTCCCACCCCATCACCTCCCCATCCCCATTGATACAGTGGCCAGGATTTCTCTCTGTGTCTGTGTTGTTGGAGCTCTGATTTTAGCTGGAGCTCTGACAATCCTTCCTCTCAGCAGCTTATCTCTATGGAGTTGTCTCTTGGTCTCCTCCAGTTTCTTGAACATGGTCACAGAGCTTGATGTGCTCATCTGATGCTACTCAGTGTTCTCTGCACAGAGCCAGTCAATAGTTTGACTTTTACATAGAAGTGAAGAAGTTAAAACAAATAGTGTAGTTGTATTTTCAGTAGGCTGGAGGGTTCCTTAAAGAAACTATGTCTCATATTTAACTTACCAGGAACAACCGGTTTAAGTCCCTGAGGTCATTTCAGACTCTTATGCTTTTAAAATAGGATACATTGAATACAATTCAGTGTATTATGTGTTAACTTTAACATAAGCCCTTAAAAACATCTTTCTTAATGCAATGGATACATGGACTGTTAACTTTGGCAAAATAAGCAAGTGGATCTGGTATGCTTTACAAAATTGTGGCAGTTGCCTTATTTATTTCATGACATACTTTTGACCTGATAAGACCTGCTGGCTGCCCAAGGGAGGTGGTGATGTTGTATTCACTGACAAGTTGGAAAGAGCTATTTTTTTTCAACAAATTAGTGATTCAGATAATTTTTTACCAAGGTTTACTTATTTGCAGCATCTGAGGGCTGATCTTACATACTTCTTTGTTGTTGTTTTGATTCTAAATGTCTTCCCTTCCCTTCCCTTCCCTTCCCTTCCCTTCCCTTCCCTTCCCTTCCCTTCCCTTCCCTTCCCTTCCCTTCCCTTCCCTTCCCTTCCCTTCCNCCCTTCCCTTCCCTTCCCTTCCCTTCCCTTCCCTTCCCTTCCCTTCCCTTCCCTTCCCTTCCCTTCCCTTCCCTTCCCTTCCCTTCCCTCCCCTTTTTGTTACAATCAGTGCATACAACTCCTCACAATTAAAGTCTATTTTAAAAAATATTCTCAATTTTTTTTTAAAATATATGTACTGCTGAATTAAGTTGTTCTCTACCAACATATGACTATAATTAGTATTACATCAGTGGTAAACAATGCCAATGTGTGGACTACAGGGATGAAAGAGGTCCATCAGTGCATTTTTTACCAGGCATTTTAACACATAAAGCTTTTGCCTTTATATTTCGTTGAGATTTTGAATTGTTACAATTAGGAGATGCATAATAATTCAGCAGTACAGTTTGCCAGTTCTGCCTATTACAGTCCTTTTCATATACAGACCACTCATGCTATCTTACTCTGTTTTGGAAAATAAAGAGAATATTATTAAATTTTAATGAATAACTTAAACTAAATTTTTTTAGAATTATTTATTGTTCTGAGATTCTGAAACATTAGTATGGCAAATATCCATATTTTATCTGTTACAGATGAGTGAATTACATTAATGGTTCAGTGTGATCCATTCATTGGTTCATGGATCCCAAGGTCCTTCAGGCAGTGTAACAAATCCACATAATTTCCCTGAATGCTAGGTTGTGCATGTTTTGTATCTGATTAAGTTAAAAGTTGTGTTAAAGAAACATATAAAAATCCTCATGTACAAAAATCCTCAGACAGCTTCTGATAGCTACATATCTCAGAAATCTCTGGAGCATTTTGTTATTCAAAGCAAAATTGGCAGTAATTTACACTCAATAAATTGGTTCCAGATCTGCCTGTTTCAGATGATATCGCAAGGACACGATTTTATGTGAGATTCCCTTACCTTTTGTCAAAGTGTGTTCTTTTTAAGAGATTTGCCATGGCAAATGCAGATGATAAAGAGACTGCCTTGCTTTCCAGAGCATGAAAGAATGTGATGGAACAACAGTTCATATACAAGCTATGTTCTGATAAAATCAAATCATCCTTTATTTCTCAAGGTTTTTGAAAAAGAGAGTTCTGGATTCATGGAAAAATCGTGACATATATCATTCATAATGCATTAATAAACCCTCCCTTTGCTACAAACCGCACGGTCTTTGTAGAGAGGTACAATAATTTTTGATTTGTGATAAAAGAAAAGTGAAAATTAAGTCTTGGAGCAGTCAGACCTTGACTCTGAAGAACTAGTCCTATATATAGTTTTAAGTCCATTGCTGTTTAACAGCTTTACCAAATAATAGTTTTTTACAAAACTGATTAATTTGGTTCAGCATTTTTTTAAAGGCAGCTGTGAAGAAAGATAGTTTATCTGTCTTCAAAGTTGTAAGTTCGTAGCAAAAAGTGGTTCAAAAAATAACAACAGAAATTATAAATGAATATGAAAGTGTGAAATTAAGAAAATTAAAATTTAGATTGAAGGAAAACAAATAGTTTTTTCATGTAATATCAATTAGACTTGAAACTTTGGAACAAAAGAATTTGAAACATCGAAACAAAAAAGGAAAAAATTACAGCCCAGCACTGGGAAAAGTATAGTTTAAATAATGTAATAGTTCTTTTGTATTTTGCACTTACTAGTTCTGTGATTATGAATGGCTGTAATTTTAGGAGAAAGGAGGGAAAATGTCCTTTGTTTGGATGATAGTGGTACTTTGTTGGTTGCCTATGTGTGTCTAAGAGAAAAATGCTGTTGTGAAGTTGCTCATATCTCTATACATTCTATTATTTGAAGGAAAAATTACTTTCAGTGGAAATGCATTAAAGAGGTCCACAGACACCATTGCTGGATGCCAGTTTAAGTTGGAGTTGAGGATGAGGTCAACAACATCTTGTATCTCTCGTACAAGCATACTCTGAGACCTGAGATCAATGAAGTATTGGAAGCAGCAAACATCTCTCCTGTCCTTATCAGCACCAGATGGCTGATAGAGGTAGTGCTTTTATTATTTCTGTTGGCTTTGTGCCACTGGAGGAAATTCTGGTTTTCCTAATGCAATGTAAGTTTAACTGACTGTAATACCTCCACCTTTGACCTTTATTACTTGCCTTTTTTTTTTTTTTTTTTATTTCAGGAAAGCTTGAGAAAGCTTGCTTGAGAATATGCAAGATTCAACTATATTCATGGATCCCAATGTTTATGTACTCTATTTTCTTAATCTAGGGAAATATAAATGAACTTTGCACCGTTTTCCTAGTTACTGGCAAAAAGATATTTGTAGAAGCTTTTTCTCTTTGCTATCACAACATATTCATAAGACTTACTGCTACAGTTTAATGTTCTTACCCCTTTTTTCACTTGAAAATTTTTTATTTGCATGTGTTTGTCTTTTTGTTTATATCACAGTGCTGCAGCTAGACCTTAAACTGTTGACATGCTGCTTTATGGTGCTCCTCAGAAGTACATCAATTCTATTAGATCAGTGTGTAACACCTCTTCATCTGAAACAAAATTGATCATACTGCTTCTTTATATGTTTACATAGGCTATCCATAGCTGTCTGAAGATATCAGGTGGAGTAATAGTCCGAATGTAAGACATTCTCCATTCTGTGTTCACATAAAATGTAAGAATAACACCTATTTGCATAGCACCAATTTAATTTTCATTCAAGATATTTTCTGAAAATCATAAATTAGCTTTTTTCTGGTCAAAAAGGCGTTTATATGCTGGTGTTTATTGTTTATTTATTTTAAATAAATAAAACACAAACAAAACCACGTTCTAAATCAAAACATTAAAATAGTAGTGAAGCATTTGTTCCCTTAAAAAAATCATAATAGATTTGTGCCCTTGTTGTTCTGAAGTGCCAAACATTTTATATAGACTTATAAGGAAATAAAGCCAAATACTAAAACTTTTGAATAGTGAAAAAAAACCTGTTTAAAACCGGCATGCAAATATGGCCACTTGATGAAACTTCTGGTGCGTCATGTCAGATTATTCTGTCATACAACTATTTTATACAAATTCTTCTGGACACAGTAAAAAGAACTGCTGGGTTTTTCTTAATTTTACATGGTGAAATTATTCTTTCCATAGAGAAAAAGTCCAGGCTTTCTTTGAACAATATAGTGGCTTGACAAGGCTCTGGTAGCGGGGAGATACAGGAGTGGCTCCTGTGAGAAGCTGCTAGAGGTTTCCTCCATGTCAAATAGAGCCAATGCCAGCCAGATCCAATACAAAGCTGCCCCTCTCCAAGGCCAAGTCCATCAGCAAAGGTGGTAGCACTTCTGCAGTAATGTATTTAAAACAGGGAAAAAAGTTATTGCATGGGAACAATTGCAGCCAGAGAGAGGAGTGAGAATATGTGAGGGGAACACCTCTGCGGACAGCGAGGTCAGCAAGGAAGGAGGGGGAGAAGGTGTTTCAGGTCCGGAGCTGAGATTCCCCTGCAGCCTGTGGTGCAGACTGTGGTGAAGCAGCTGTGCCCCTGCAGCCCACGGGGAGGTCCACTAGGGAGTAGTGAGCAGTTTCACTGCATTATTGCACAAAGCAGAAAAACTATACATAGAAAAATATCCAGGATGACAGCTGATTTTTTAAAAGAAACAGGATTTGCAGGATCATTGGTTCCCTGAAAAGACTTTTGGTGATTGGCAGTCTAGAATAAATGGACACAAAAAGGACCCTTTTCTCTGACCCATTGATTTTTTTATGTTTTTACATGTCATGGAAATCAGGAGATTTATGAAAAGGACCTCACATTTGTTAACCTTTTGTTAAAGATATCCATTTATCATAGCATCCATAAGATTTTACTAAGTTGATGAAGAATATGTGGTGTGTTCTAAAAAGAGTTGAAATTGAAAAATAATTTTTGAAGTGAGTCGAAGTAGTCAGATCTATGTGTAATATGATCTCTTGTGACACACACCTTTCACCAAATACTATTAATAATGGTGTGCAGGATAATATGGCATTAGTAGTAAAAATTGAAAAATCACCTCTTCGTTGGATGATGAAAACAAACAAAAAGCATAAATAATAATAGTCTGCACGGTGGTGTGTAATTTCTCTTCAGTCATGTCTTTAATGAATTTAAGATGTGAGTATAGTCACAGCAGTTCCGTCTCCCACACTGTAAATCCACAGTGAAAGAGAGCATATATAAAGAATACAATTTAACAGTCCTTTAATACTATTTTCAACAAGCTGCAAATACAATTGTAGAATTGTTCTATTTTTCAAATGATTTGGTAGGAGCTGCAGTTTGTATAACCCATTTTGTGATGGTATTATGTCAGCATTGTCCCCTTTAATCATTAATCTGCATAGTTATA
This sequence comes from Amblyornis subalaris, assembly GCA_018881555.1. Lineage (NCBI taxonomy): Eukaryota > Metazoa > Chordata > Aves > Passeriformes > Ptilonorhynchidae > Amblyornis > Amblyornis subalaris. The sequence continues at coordinate 720,734 of JACAXG010000002.1, read as the reverse complement.
ATTAGAAGTTTGATTTGATTAAGAAAAAACATAATGTTAAACATTTGCTCAAATAAGAACCAAGCCTTTGAAGTTTTCTTTTTAAAAAAAATTCTTATTAATTCTTGATTATTTTAAAGGGTAGACAAATTGCATAAAAATATATTTTAAAAGCATTTTATAGAACAAATAGAGTTATACATAGGTGTTCATGTCTATTCTTTCATAATTCGGCCAATTTATTTTAATGTGTATAGTGGTATATCATGGAGAGATGAATTAGCAAATGCTACTTGACTGAGAAACATGTAGCATGTTTTTGGTATAGAAACTGCCTAATAAAAGCTACCTATAAACATTAATAGGGGTTGTAAATTAAAAAAAAAAAATTAACTGTGGTAACTTTTAGCACGTTTCAGTCAGTAGTGTATTTTTCATATTTTTTTTATTTAATTCACAACTGACTGAAACTTCTGTTACTGCAAAATCTACTGGAGTTGTTGTTGGGCTACTACCTGCTAATCTAAGATGGACAAAAGGGCATATATTATATAGCAGAAAAAGGATTAATCGTACAATCCTACAAGTATGGATTTTTTCAATAGTAATATAAATTTTTTTCAGATCAAATTCATTGCCGTTAAAAGTGAGTATAGTTCTATGCATTTTTTAAGGGGTTCCCCTTTCTTATTATTTAATTAACTGAGACCTGAAATGTAGATGTAAATTTTGAAGGTTTAGGCATTGAAAGATCATGGAATCAGAATGGTTTGGGTTGGAAAGGACCTTAAAGATTGTCTCATTCCAACCCACCTGTAACAGGAGGGGACACATTCCACCAGACCTGATTAGTACTTACTATTTAATTCTTGTAATAAAAAAATGTCTAGTGGAAAATTTACATGTTTCCTATCTGTAAGACAAATCTAAAATGACAATATGCATAAAATTGGAAGATAAACTGTCGCAGTGCTCACTATTTTTTTTTTTCCTGCATTTTCTGTTTTCTGGTTATCTTGGATGATGACTAAATGAACTTCAGTCTTCAAATTTTTACAAAACAAAGGCTGGGAAATTACTATGCCTCTTTCAAAAACTGATTTCACCTTTGGTCTTCTGTGTGATTTGTAAGTGAAGACATTTCAGGAGGTGATCCAAATTATCTTTGCACCTTCTCACAGTCTTATTGCAGATAAGGAGCACAATTCTTCAATTTTTTCTGTATCCCAGGCTCCCCAACTCCTTAAAACGTATTTTTCAAACATATTTATTCTTCTTTTAAGATAATTTATCTTAGATACTTTTCCCTGGAATTTATACCTTGAATGGCAGATGCTGAAAGGTAAATTTCTCCTTGACTTCTGTGCTGAAAAATAATTCTCTGTATTTTCTCTGCATTCTCTGTTTCTAAATACTTTAAAACAAGCTGGTGAATTTCTCAGCATTATGGTTATGAACTCTAATTCTTTCCACCCAGATGCAGTTGGAATTATTATAACAGGGTTGAAAATGTTATGGAGTTATTGTCATGAAAAAGTTCATTGCAATGACTAATAACATCAGTGGAAAAGAAACGCAAGACCTGCTTAGATTACGTACATACACAAAACAGTAAAATATGGAGAAAGTTGGAGAGTAAGTGTTAAATTGTAATGGTAAGGACGAGCAGCATCAGACTTGCCCTGGAGTTGTTGGAAAATATGTTGAAAAAGATGCCTTGCTGTTTCTCATTTACCAAATTGGTTTCTAAAATGTGCATAAATTAAAATATTTCGCAGAACTATCTTTTTATTACTCTTCATTATCCTATAAGAATGGAAAGGAATTATAGTTAACAATTTAAAAATACTGTGCCATTCAGAGGGAAATCTTGCAACTACATGTGAAAAGAGAGATGCTTGTATATTATGCTTCCTTTTTGGCAACCTTTTCCTATATAGAATGTATGTAGGCAAAATATTTACAGCTTCTCAGCCCACTGATAACTAACTCCTTTTCAAAATTAACTATATCCCTTATGCTAAATGGCTAAGCCAGATAAATAACCACAAACATGAAAGAATTTATGCACATATTGCAACCTGTACTATTTACCAAGTAAATGGCATATTCAGAATCTTAAAATAATCTTTAAAATTGACAATTAATAATGCAAAACAAAAATTCTATGCTGGGCAAGTACTAGAGGTTTTCATTTTTAGTAAAGAGTTTTATTGTGTGACATGGGAAACATAGGGATTGTGATTAATGGGAGAGCAGAATTGTGCAGCATCTTTCAAGCAAGGCACAATCTCACACCACCTCTGTTTAGGGTTAAGTGTTTATTACAGGTCTTCCAGGGTCTTTACCAAAGACAAGGAAAGGTCTTGTTCCCTTAAGTCATTCCTGTATTGACTTAGGACTGAATGAGAATTATGCATGAAAGATAAAGTCTGAAGGATAGTGAACTGTTTTTGAAGCTTTTTAACTCCAAAACATTTTTAAATGGGCACATCTTGTAGTCCTTAAGCTGTAATACAGGAACAAAATATTATATAATTCTGTAGTACATGGTTGTGTATTTTAATAGCTGTGTATATTCACATGTATAATAGTGAATAGGTTATATAGGTTACCAACAGGTAACCAACAGGTCAAAGGTGTCTTAATATGTTGAATTTTAAGACTTTTTTACATTCCATGTGTATCTTCATATTTATTGATTTGGGCAAGGAAATCCTATTGCTGTTACCTTAAATCTGAAAAATATGCAAACACTGAGCTGATAATTCCTGTGGAAGTTCTTGGTTTGGATAACACTTGTACACCTTACTAAGTGTTGGCTGCAGAGAACATGAAAAATCCTTCTCATCTGTTTACATAAAATGTAAGCAAATAAACAAACCAACCCACCTCCCCTCTTTTATTCTCTTCTTTACTTCCATTATCTAGCCTTTGGCATACTGAAGTAACTTTCCATATTATTTTAGTACTTCAGGGGCAAATCTTACCCTTATTTCCACCTGGAAACACTCACCTACCTAGGGCTGCATTTTAAGTGTTATTAAGGTTATACGGCTCATCTCGTTGCCCCTTCCAGGTCAGCTTCACAATTTCACAGAAAATTCCTTCACAACAGGTCTTTGAAGGAGTATTAGAAGCAGAATACACTTGGTAATGCTTCCCTCAAGCAATTGCTGACACTATTGCAGTCTTTGAGTTTCAGTAACATTTGCAGTGCAGGTTAGAACAAGGATTATTTTGACATAGGGACCATGAATAATTTTTTTCTGCTAAGCTTACATATACATAGACCTGACCTCATCTAATGCTACTTCTGTATTGCTTTTTTCATAACATTTTTACACTTTAGCAAGCTCTTCTAACAAAGTAATTTTATATGTTCTTTCATTTGAAGAATCTTATTGTTCCCCAGCTATCATTATGTTTCCAAGAAACTAAATACAGAAGCCAGTGATGACCATATGATATTGTCACATAAAACCAAAAAGAAGCCTGAAACTCTGTGTGAGGAATCTCTGACAGGACATGTTCACGTCAGGATTTTAGTTGAGATCAGAGAAGCACTTTTGTCATCAATCTGGCAGTTAGCTCCCATTCTATGATGCTGTTGGTGTCATAGAGTCATGCGTTGGCATCACGGAGCAGGCTCCCTGCACGCAAGTGATAGAATTAAGCTGACTGTGTTAGGTTAGGCTCCTGGCCTGCCTATCTCAGGCTCCCTGGCTGCTTAGAAGCGTTTGGTTCATGGGACCAAAGCAGTTTTAGAGTAATCATCTCTGAAACATGTAGAGCATCAATATCAGGTCCACAGCTGCAGCTGTTTAGCTCTACCCACCTACTCCTGCTATGTACCACTGCTTGCTAGTTTTAAAAGCAGGGCCTGTCATCCAGCAGTGGCTATTGTAACAACAGAGAAATATGCAAGTCTGGTGAAGCTGCCAGCCATGTGCTATGCAAAAAGAGGAAGCAAATTGTTTTACCATAGCCCGGGTATCTGGATTGCCCAAACCTTGGCTCTATGTTTCTCAGTTTTACTATAAAAATTTGCACATATTTTTACTATAAAAATTTAGGGACCATGATCACCGGTTAAAGTGTAACAGTTCTATAAATGTTTGAATGCTGCTGTTAGTAAAAAAAAGGAATTAATTTCTCACTGGAATAATGTAGATTAGATCTAGATATTTAATTTGTAAATGCAGCCCTTGAAATACTGTGAAAAATATTTCATAAGCACAAAAGAATAAGGAAATCAATATTTGCAGGTTCCTGAGAGGCTGTTACTAAATTTAGTAAGTAAAGTGCATGTATTTGTTACAGCCCTCTAGTTATGTACACTTATCAGATGACTGTCATACAAATTAGAAAATCAGAACATCTATGGGGTCATTAAGGTAATGCTCTTCTCAGGGTGTTATTCTCTCTACAAACTGCTGTCTAGGTATTTATATAGTCCAGTTTAAAATGGCTTAAGAAAAAGTCTTCCAGATTTCACACCAGGACACTGCTTTGTAATTGAATGCATATCATTCTGAGATTGCTTTACAAGTGATTGGCACTCTTCAGAATATATTATAACACAGCTCTGGTAAAACAAACAAGTATACTCAAATTAGATCCTGAGGAAGCTAATTTTCTTTCCCAGCCACCGCAGTACATCTGTAATTCTCCTCACTATTGACACAGTGTTGTCATGCTCAGGCATATATCTTCTAAAACCTTATCATTCAGCTCTAACCTGTGTTTTATTCTTTTCTTCCTTTTAACTGCCTCCATGTAAAATCTTTATGTCCAATGTGTATGTGCTTCGACTCCAGATTCAACTGCATGAGATATTGACAGAGTATTACAACTAGTGAAGATATGGAAAGAAGCATGATTTTGCATTAAAGAAGATTTTTTTCCTGTCCAACTTGTAGTGGAAATGCAGCCATCACTTGGGTTGCTGAGATGAACCAAGAAACTAATAGACGTCTTGCCACACAGAAGGGTGCAGCAGAATTTTATYTTTGCAAGTTCTGCAAGCCACAAAGATTAGGAAGAGGCATTTAAATCTTCAGGTATTAAAATATCTTGAGAAAGTTGGTAGAAGTGGGTGTCAAATAAATGCCCCTCTAGCATAAGTGACCACATGTGTAGGTTATGACAATGTGACCTTGCTCATCAGTGTAGCTTTCATGCTTCAAGTGTTCCAGTTTGCATATGGGAAGTCATCACATGTTCTTACTTCAAGCATGAATGAATTCTTCTCAATGATCTGGAAGCAGAAAATACCACAGAGATATTCTGTGTCTTTGTCAGAATTTTCCTACATACTGCTAAAATAGCTACTAAGCCATACATAGGAAGACAGCACATCAGTTTTGCTGTTTCTGCAGCTTGGTACATGATGGAGCCAAAGAGAGCAGTATGCAGAGCTGGGAATGTCACAGGTGGACTGCCTAGAAGTAGTGCTGGAGAAAGCCTTAGGAAAGGCAAATACATTTTGTCAAAACATCTCACAAAATGACTGGATTAGTTAAAATAACAGAATTCCAAAGCAGCTTCACAGTCTATGCTGCTGCGTTGGTTGTAGGTTGACTTTGACAGATTGCAATGGGTTTGTGTGGCCAGGTTTTGGTAGTGGGGTAACTACAGGGGTGTCTTCTGTGAGAAGCTGCCAGAAGGTTCCCCCTGTGTCCAGCAGAGCCAATGCCAGCCAGCTCCAGAATGGACCCCCCTCTGGCCAAGGCCGAGCCAATCAGGAATGATAGTAATGTTCCTGTGATAATATTTTTAAGAAGGAAAAAAGTTATTGCACAGATTTAATTGCAGACAGAGAAGAGCAAAAACTAGGTACATTCCAGCTGGGCTTGATTCTGGAGCTGTAGAGGGTACCGGTGCCCTGGTGCTGACAACGGGGGTTCTGTGAAGAGAAGCCAGGGCTTCCCTGTGCTGGGCGTAGGTTGTTCCAGCCAGCTCCAACCCACTCACTGCAGGGCATAGCTGAGCCCACTGCTCAGCTGAAGTGGGGGCACCTCGGGGGAAAGGTGTTTAGGAAAGAGGTGAAAACATTGCAGAGGGAGGAGAAAGGAACAGAAAAAGTGAGAAACAGCAGAGCAAATGCCAAAGTGAGAGAAAAGGAGGAGGTGGGGGTGAGGGGAAGGTGGTTTAGTTTTTGTCTTTGTTTCTCATTATCATACTCTTTTGTAATTGGCAAGAAATTAAATTAGTTTTCCCCAAGCTGAGTCTCTTTTGCCTGTAATGGCAACTGGTGAATGATCTCCCTGTCCTTATCTTAACCCGTTTGCTTGCCACCTGAGTTTCTTCCCCTCTCTCCTGCTGAGGAGGAGAGTAGTTGACAGAGAGGATGGTGGGGGTCTGCAGCCATCCAGGGTCAAGCCACAAGATATTCACATGCGATCTTGGCAACTCCAAGCTCATGTATCTGGGAGTTCAGGTCCAAGAATAGTGCCTTGGTGTGAGTGAGCATGAAGTGTTTCAGGAAAAATGGGTTGGCTTCCTTGGAAACCATACAAGCTAAGTGCTGTATGCAGTCAAGGTTAGAGAGAAAGTGGAGTCTAGATGGGGAAAGGGCAAAGGTTTACTGTGACATTATGTGTATATATGTTATGACAGTTCAGGATTCTTCTTTAATTCATTTAAACATAAAAAATTAAATCCTTTGAAGGCACAAAATAGAAATTCTTCAGTGAAATGAAATCTCATGGCTACCTGCTGTTATAGACTAATTGCTCACAATCACTGAACTCTTATCTTTTTCATTTCAAAATTATTAGCACTACTTTGGTTATTAGTGTAATTTGGTGTTATCCTTTTTTCTTTTCAAATTAAAATGCATCATGATATGCTCTAAAATGAATAAGAAGTTTAATTATTTTTTCCAAGGGAAAACATTCAATTTAGGTTTATATTCAATACTCCTGTGGAATACATCAGTATTATCATAAAAAGGCAATTTTGGTGTGTGAGTAAAATAATTGAAAAGTGTGTGGAGTATGTATGGTTAAAATGCTCAGCTGACAGGAAACTGATATAGCAAGAATTCATCAGTGTCCTATAGTCTATATTCTTTCTTTTAATGAACATTATTTGTAACTCAGCTTTCCTTTTGCTAAACCATTCCCTGCCTCTGTCTGATCCTTCAGACACTTCTTTAGGTCTCTGAATCTTATTTAGTGAGTCACCGATTCCCTTTTGAATAACAGACAAGTGTCCCATACTAAATAGTTCGGTCTCTACCTACTTTTCCTTTGTCTTATCACAAGATTCACAGATATCTAGTTATCTATTAGCTTCATACAAATTCCTTCTGAGCAAAAAATTTTAATCTTCATAGTGTTTTGGCTAAGATTATCCAACTGCTAAACTAGCATTTTCAAGTAAGTTTATTTAATCGTTACACATAATGCCATTCCTTGTCTTCATATGAGCTTTGGGATGATCTTCTGGGCTATTTTAAATGTGACTATTGAATTTTCATAACATATAAATCTTATGGGATTTTTGGACAGATATTCGGAATATTTGGTTTATTTGAAATGTTCAAATTTAAAGCTACTCTTTTTACTTTATGTATTTTTAAAAGATTACAAGACTTAGTATCCTACTCTGAATTTTCATTTTATGTTGATTTTTTTTTGTTATCGTTTTAAAATTTAATGGTGACTTTGCAGATTTTCTAATCTACACTACCCCACAATGCTTCCTACAGTAAAACATCTTTATTTGCTCATTTCAGTCTTGGCTGGTTTATGACAGAGAACAACCAGTCTGTATGGAAGTCAAACATCATTACACTCAATTCTAATTAGTCTGTTCTTCCATTTTCACAGGAATGTACCTCATTCATTTTCATTGTTTGACTGCATCTAACATTCCTATTTGGTCCTTCAGGATAAAGTCTTCCTGAGAATAAGATTAAAGGACTTTTCTTGACCTCTATATTACTTTCAGATCAGCTTTCTGATATTTAAATCTGAACCTTCTTGGTTTTGCTTATATATACATCCAATTTGCCACCTCTGGATCCTTGTCAAAACATTGAACTTCCTGTCACAGTAATTGCAACTCCCTCTATTTACCACTTTTTCTACATTTGCATTCTATAAAATCTAAGCCAGTGAAGCACTTAAGAGCCAAAGGGTAAAATATCTCACCACCATTGTGACTCTGTACAAAATCTTATGGTTATGCAGTTTCAATTATGCATTTGGACAGTTCACTGAATTTTTCCTTCAGTACTCCCTGCAGCTATAAATTGTCTCAAAGGAGCTGGAAGGGAATCAGAAAAACTTTATTCCATAGAATGAATGGTCATGTTTGTTCAGAAATCCATAAGTTGGAAACATCATGAACCTGAAGGTTTCTTTGGCTTATGTCTGGGCCAGCATCGCTATTTCAATATGCATCTCATGATTCTGTTCCTTACGCTTTGAATCATTGCTCTCTGACAACGATATCGAGGTGAAACTAATGATGTGAAGAAAACAGGTTATTTAAATTGTCTTGTATATATAGGCTTCAACTTCCTTATTTTGAAATTTCCTTATTTCTTTAACCTAAATAATTTTTGTCAGAATGGAACTAAACAAGACTGTTTTTGCAAAGTGATCTTTCTTTGACCAGACAAGGATTTTTTTGCAAGTGAAAGAGACAAAAGATATTTTAGGAAATGCTAAGAAAATGAAGACATGGCTAGATATGTGCAAAATATAGATGAAGTTAAAAATTGTACTGACTGGGTCATTGACCATAATGAGTGTGTATAGGAAACTAGAGGAGTGTACATTATCTGCATTTCAGCTGTTTCTCAGTGAGGATGAAGGAACATGAAACTTCATCTGGGAAATTTTGTTTCTTTTCTCCTGTAATATGTTTAAAGCACATCTCTTACAAAGTTAAAAAGCATGGTATGTCAGAATTGCCAGGAGAAAGATCTGATTGTTCTTTTAATTTTACAGTGACTGCAGGTAAAGTTGAATTCTTCAGCCTAGCTGTAAATGTGTTTTGAGAGAGAATTATATGTTCTGTTCCATTTGTTCAGTTCTTCAGAGACTTACCATTACGAAAGCAACCTAGAATCACAAATACAGTGAGAGATAGGCAAGACATCACACTTCTCATGACCACTGTAAAGAGGATCCATAATCTGAGATCTTGCTATCCTAAGGCTAGTTTGAAAGAAGATGATCATTAACCACAAGATATACTCACCTATGTGTACAGGAGCTGGAAGTAGATATGGAAAATGGAAGTATGGGTGGAATACCAGGTGGGATATGCAATCATGCTCTGACATGCTGAAATGGAACTGAAAGATAAAAATTCAGATAGAGTTAAAAATGGAGAGAGAGAGGAAGGAAAATAAGTTATAAAGGAGAATAAGTTGTGAAGGAGAATAAGAAAGGCTCTTAAAGATACATCAGAAACAAAAGGAGAGCCAAAGAACAATTCTGGCATGCTGGATGGGGTACTCTGTCACTAATGAAGGACACAGAAAAGTCTGAAGCCTTTGCTACATTCTTCTGCCCTCAGTCCCTGGGACACTATGAAGCAAATTCTCTTAGAAGCCAGTTCAAGACACATAAAGGTCAAGAAAGGGTTTGGAACAATTAGCATTGGTCTAGTAAGGACACACTCCTGTATCAATGGTTATGCCCTCTCTGAGAAGAGGGCTGGCACTAGGGAGATCAGTGAATGACATTTGCTTTAGCAGTGTCTAGGCTTTTGACAATGTTGCCCATAGCATCATTGTATCCAGGCTGGGGAGATACAGACTAGAGGGGTAAATTATAAATAGGAAAAAACATTAGCTGTACTATTAGGGTTGATGGTTCAAATCCAAACTGGCAACCAATTGTGAATGGTGTTTCTTGGGTAATACTGAAGTCGATGCTACTCAACATCTTAATTAAGTGTAGTTAGGGGACAGAATATTTCTTCATTAAGTTGACATGAGACCTCAGACTGGGAGGACTGCTTGATACTCGGGATGGCAGGGTTTCCTTTTGTAGAAACCTTGACAGGGSCCAACAGAAACTCAATAATTCAGCAGAGACAAAAAGTCTGAGTTCCATCAGAGATGGAATAAACTCATGGAACATTACAGCCTGCCAGCCAGGAAGATGCACTGCAGAAAAGGATTGTACAGCCCTGGTGAACAAAACACCATTGCATCAGTGAAAGCTGACTGCATATTGTGTTAGTAGCGGTGTAGACAGTTACAATTATTCTTTTCTTTCTGACACTTTCAGGCTATATATGTGATACTCTGCCCGGTATCCTTCCTTCCTATACAAAAGAGAGATTGACAGGCTTCAGAAAGTCCAATATTTGCTTAAGAAGATAATTAGGGAATGGAGAATATGATGCAGGAGGTGAAGAAAACTGAATAGGAGTTTTTTGGGTTGGAGAAGAGAAGATCAAGGAAATCTAATTGCAGCCTACTAAAAGTTAAAGGGGTTATAGAAAAGACATAATCAGACTTCTGACAGCTATTCACAGTGAAAGAACAAGAGGCAATAGACACAAATTGCCGAAAAAGAACTTCCAGCAGGATACATAAAGAAAAAAAAGTCAAAAATCATAGTGAGGGTGATTAAGCATTAGAGCAGGTTTCACAGAGAGGCTGTGAGAACTCCATCCTTGGAGGTATTCAAAGCTTAACTTGACAGAGCCCTGAACTGCCTGACCTAACTTTGTTCTTGACCCTGCTTTAAGAAGCATGTAGACAAAAAGAGAGATCCCTTGCAACCCAAAGCATTTTATGTTTCAAAAACATGTCAGGATCATTGTCTACTATTATTTGTGGTGTGGTCAAGCTGCTTGGTTTTTTTTCCTGGACTTGACTTCATTCAGTTTCCCATCTGGCCCACATTCTGAGTTACTATAAATCCTATTTCCTCCCATTTGATATACTATTGTTGCTTGATTAATGGTTTCCACAGAAGTTGTTCTTGTGATAGCTGGGAAGCCTGAGTTTTGGATCATTAGATATCAATTATGCACACCCTAGAAATAAGTGGCCTGAGTAACTTGTCTCTTCCCATAAATTTTCATACTGCCATAGACCTATATACCTGTTTATAGGCTCCTATACCTACAGATTGAACCATGGTCTGGACTGAGGCTTTGATCCAGGCTACTGCCCTATATCACCCCTTACTGCACAACTGGATGAACTGGCTGAAAATGTGAAATTTTGCTAACTTTTCCAGCTGTTTGCTTTTCTTCTTGCTTTCTGAAAGGCTTCTCTTGCTCACCCTCTCTAGGCCAAGCATCCTAAGGGGATTTCTTCCTCTGCCTATGGTTTTATTCTGTATGCCTTTAGAAAACTACCTATTTCTGAATAAAAAGAGGCAACTTGAACCCCCCACACACTGCAAAATAAGTACTGATTTTTAAATAATGCTTTTAAGACTATGAATTACTATACTTTTATATAATGGTATATAAAAATGGAACCTCAGATCACCCTGAATTGTGCAACATCAGAACTAGATAAAACTAGAAAGTATAACCATTCTGTATTTATATGAATATAAAATAATAGAAAATATTTCATTAATTATTATATTAATGTAAATTAAAGCAGGAACACGAAGGTTTAAATATCAGCCAGACAAGAAATTCTTATAATTCCTGTATGAAAGAACTCCTTATGTTAGCGCAATTAGTACTTCGGTGACACCAGTCATATGTTATACCATTTGCATGTGTGTTTGCATCAGTTATTAACTTTCCAATTGATGATGAATTCTAGGTACAACCCTAAACTGAGGTTCCCTTTTCACAGAATCACAGAACCATAGAATCATAAAATGGTTTGGTTTGGAAAGAACTTTTAAAGGCCATCCAGTCCAATGACCTTGAAATTAGCAGGGACATCTTCAACTGAAGCTTCCTCAGAGCCCTGTCCAAACCTGATTCTGAGTATTTCCAGGGATGGGGCATGTACCCCCTCTCTGATCAACCTGTTCCAGTGTTGCACCACCCTCAGTATAAGAAAATTCTTCCTTCTCACTACTCTGAATCTACCCTGTTTTGGTTTAGAACCATTATTCTTTGTCTTGTTGCAACACTCCCTGACAAAAAGCCTGTCTCCAATGAGCCCTGCAGCATCTCTAGAGAACATAGAATCATAGAATGTCCTGAGTTGGAAGGAATCCACAAGGATCATCCAGTCCAACTCCTGGGCCTGCATGAATCACACCATGTGCCTGAGAGTATTGTCCAAATGCTTCTTGAACTCAGGTAGGTTTGATGCTATGACTGTTTCCCTAGGGACCTTATTCCAGTGCCCAACCATCCTCTGGGTGAAGAATCTTTTCCTGACATTTAGCCTAAACCTTCCCTGACACAACTTCAGGCCATTCCCTTGGGTCCTGTTACTGGTCACCACAGAGATCAGTGCCTGCCCTTCCACTTCCCCTTGTGAGGAAGTTGTAGATTGTGATGAGGTCTCCCCTCAATCTCTTCTTCTCCAGGCTGAAAAAGCCAAGTGACCTCAGCCACTCCTTATATGGCTTCCCCTCAAGGCCCTTCACCATCTTTGTTGCCCTCCTTTGGATGCTCTCTAGTAGCTTAGTGTCTTTTTCATATTCTGGCACCCAAAACTGCCCCCAGGACTCGAGGTGAGGCTGCCCCAGTGCAGAGCAGAGCAGGACAATCCCCTCCCTGGCCCGGCTGGCGATGCTGTGCCTGATGCACCCCAGGACAGGGTTGGCCCTCCTGGCTGCCAGGGCACTGCTGACTCATACTCAACTTGCCATCGACCAGGACCTCCAGGTTCCTTTCTGTGGCACTGCTTTACAGCGTCTCCTTCTCCAGTCTGTCCAAACATCCAGGGCTGCCCCATCCCAGGTGCAGAATCTGTCACTTTCCCTCACTGAACTTCATATGGTAGGTGATTGCCCAGCCCTCTAATTTATTAAGGTCTCTCTGCAGGGACTCTCTGCCTTCAAGGGAGTCAGCAGCTCATCCCAGTTTAATGTCATCAGCAAACTTACTTAGTATTCCTTCAAATCCTGCCTCCAAGTCATTTATGAAGATGTTGAAGAGCAGAGGGCTGAGGATGGAGCCTTCTGGAACCCCACTAGTGACAGGTCACCAGTCTGATGTCACCCCAGTCACTATAATGCTTTGTTCCCAACTCATGAGCCCGTTGCATCCCATGATGTGTTTATCCAGCTGTGTGCTGCATATTTTGTCCAGAAGGATCCTGTGAGAGGCAGTATCAAAAGCTTTTTTGAAATCCAGAGAGATTACATCAACTAGCCTCCCTTGATCAGCTCGGTGGGTTACCTTGTCATAAAAGGAAATCAGGTTTGACAAGCAGGACTTTCCCTTCATGAAGCCATGATGGCCGTGACCAATGACTGTGTTGTCCTTCAGGTGTTTATCAGTACCTCCCAGAATAATCTTCTTCCTAGTTTTACCAATCACTGAAGTGAGACTGACAGGCCTATGCTGCACCGGGGTCATCTTTCATGCCCTTCTTGAAAACTGGGGCAACGTTAACCAGCTTTCAGTCAAGTAGAACCTCTTCAGATTCCCAAGACTCTTCAAAAATCAGTGAGAGAGGCCTAACAATGACATATGCCAGATCTTTGAGTTTTCTCATATGAATCCCATCAGGCACCATAGACTCATAGGGATCTACCTGGAGCAGCAATTCCTGCACAAGTTCAGATTTGACTGGGATTTTATCATTCTTACAGCCATGGTTCCCTGGCTCGGGTCTTTAGGACCTCCATAGCCCATGACTGATGATGGAGACTGAAGCAAAGAAAGCATTAAACATCTCTGCCTTGTCTGTGTGCCTCCTCGTCAGGCAACCATCCTCATCAAGTAACAGGTCAATCACGTAGCCTAACCACTCGACTTAGCCAGGGTCAGCTAGAGCAAGATCGTTCTGTTTGTATTCAGTTGTTCTGAATATCTGCAAGGATGGAGACCCCACAACCTCTCTGCGAAACCTATTCTAGAATTTAATCACCTTCTAAAAAAATAAGAAGTTTTAAATTAATTTCTTTTATTTCAGTTCATTCCCAGTGCCCCGTGTTCTATCACTGAGTACTACAGAGAAGAGTCTGATTCTCTTATCTTCACTTCTTCCCAATCAGGTACTTATTTGATGAGATGCCCCTTAAGACTTCTCTTCTGAAGGCTGAACAGTCCCAGCTCCTTGAATATCTTCTCATACATCAGGTATTCTGATCCTTGATCATCTCCATGACCCTTCACTAGATTGGCTTTATTATGTCTGTATCTCTGTTGTACTGGGAAGTCCAAAACTGGACCGATTACTCCAGATGTGAGGTGCTGAGCAGAGGTGAAGGACTGCTAGCAATGTTCTTCCTAATGCAGCCCAAGATACTGTTGACCTTTCTTCCTTCAGAGCATATTACTGACTCATTAATTTGTTTTTACACTGGGATGCTTAGTTAAGAATTTAATTTATCTAAATATGGTGTCTTACTAATTGGTGATAAAACTCATGAACAACTTCTATTTTTCTTGCAAATTGAAATGAGGGCTCTGAGATGTATGCATTACTGTTAACAATCAACTGTATTTTATTCCAGGGGTTTTTGTTAAAAAATTTTTAAAGGATGTGTCAGCGTCAAGGGCATCATATAACATACATGATCTTAATGAACCACACATGGCACACAGGTTTTAACTGTAATGTTTAATACGATGACCTGACAAAGTTTTTACTACTCCATCTGCTTTTTATTGACATGTTACTGGATAGGTACATTTACCTGCAATAACTGGGAGGGTGGCCACACTGGTTGTAATGCCATGTCTTCTTTGCTGAATAAAGGCACATTACAGACACTTTTCAGAGGAGATGTTTTGGACTGGACAGAGTGATATAAATTTCAAACTGATAGCTTCACTCCTGTCACATAACACATCTTTCTTATGTTAAAACATTTCTTTTTCCTTCACATATCACTCTTATTCCATCACTTGGGAATTCCTTACTAACCCATTCAAGATTGAAAACTGAAGTTACTCAGCTACTTATACTAGAAAAATATATTAAAAAACCAAACTAAAGTGCCATTATCTTTCTTCCCTGTATATAACCAATATGGAATGTTCTCTATGTTTTGTGAAATCTATATTTATGGATCAGAGATTTATTTTATTTTGCTTTTTTTTTTTTTTATACAGGATACAAAAAAGGAAACTCTGAGCCCAGTCTTGTCAGTATTTTACTGACAGCATAAAATTGTCTTGCTGTCCCAGAGGTTAATAAGAAAAGAATCTCTTATCAGACATCAAAGAAAATGCAAAATTATAACAACAGCAAGCAATATTCTTTCATTCTCTAATAATAAACAGTGCACGTTGCTACAGGAAACAAATGTACCCAACTGAATAGATAAATCCATAAATAAGAGATGACTTTTAGCTCTAGCTAAGAAACAAACTGAAAAATATTCTGCATGTGGCTGAAGCCAAACTGTGTTAGTGATGGTGAGATTTACTGGAAAACACACTGCTTTTAGCGGTCCTGTAGCCCTGTCTATTAACACATTGTGGAAACTTATAATAGAAAGCAAACCCCTGGTAGAAGAGCTCTCCATTTTAAGACAAGAGCCACACTAAAAAACTGACAGACAGTATTTTCAGATTAACTTCATAACTAGAAAGGAAGCAGAAATTATTAGGATCCAATAAAAGGGTTCAGGCCCTTTCAGCAGGCCTTAAAGAGAATGTATTGCCTAAATCCAAAAGGGTTGCTGAGAAACGATTCAGTCGCTACTTAGCTCTGGAATTTCATAAGCTTTGCAAGTGGCTGCTATCCTAGAAGTGGGAAATGCGAGGTTTCTTCTGGATGTGTTTTGAAAGAAATGAGTGAGCCTTGATAGTGCTCAAGGATCAAGATTATAGTTCATATTTTCAGGGAAGACTTCAATAGTATGAACGCTGAGTATGTCATGTGTCTTCATAAATTCGTTTGGGTAGAGAGGAGATGTGCTGGATGCACTCTGTTCTCAGTGTTTTCTTCGAGATCAGTCTGTTTCATATTGCATTTGGAGGGCAGCAAAATGCCTTCCCAGGGCCTGTTCAAAGTTGCCAAACTCCTGATTAGGACTTTCAGTGCTCACCTTTGGGCAGATGTCTAAATGCCCAAGGTTGGGGAATCCCAAGCAGCTTGAGCAGAAGGTAACTCAAAAAGAAGCAGTTGCATATCTTTCATCTGAACCCTAAGTCTTTGCTTTACCTTGAGTCATCTGAATTCTCAATGCATACAGGCCTTAAAAAGATCTGACTTGTTCTTCTGTCATAAAAAGTCTAGTGGACCTTCTTTTTGATTCAAAGATTTTATTTAATTTTAGATTTTTCACTTTGAAAATGCACTATTACTTTCATTTGATTTCAGTTTGCTGGCATTTTGCATCTCAGTTCCATTTAGCATCAAATACAACACTAAAGCTACCAGGAATCATTCTGAACTTTCAATAATAATTGTAAAAAAAGTCTTGTAATGTCAGAAATAAGGTAGGACTTCACTTTACTAGTGTGAATACTTTTTTACCTTGAATGCAAATGCAGTGTCTGAGCTTTTTTGTCTATTTTTGTGATATTTAACATTGTTATCACACCAAGAAATAAACAATTGTTTAAGGAAATGGGTGAGAGTTGTTCTCAGTGCTACAGTGCTGAGTCAGTCATGCAGAACTAATTTCCTGGCTGTCTCTGAATGCACATAAAGCTGCTCTGTAGCTGCTACAGACAATGAACTAGTGACTGGAAAAAGGAATCTTAAACACAGTCACATCTCTTGACTGTTAAAATCCTTTACACAAAGCATGCTGATCTAAAGTACTGTAGTAAGCAGTATCCTTTTTTTTTGCTTTTTAGTAAAAGAAGTATTAATACCTGAAGCTGTTGCTAAGTAACCAATTGCTTTCAAAATACATCTTTCTTGATAATAAAACTGGTTTATTTTTTTGCTAATTAATATAGCTACATTGGAATTTCGACATTGGTATTGTGTAATGGGAAAAATGCCCTAACAATAGAAGATTGTCATGCATAACTGAGGATGTCTTATTCATGTGGGGAGCATATTACAAGCCACTTAATCAGACAATCTGTATTTGAATAAAACTGCCCAGCACTTTAGAAGCAAAATGCAAATAGAAGTAAGATGCCTATGTGAAAAGGGACTTCCCTGATTCTTTAGCTACATCCTATGGTGCAGAAAAAAACCCCTGATACTTGTCCATAATATATGTTATTTAGAGCAGGCTTACAGATATTTTTGCTTTCATAAATGAAGTGAATTTCTTTGAATGGTGTTTCAATGCAAAGATGCTCAGAACCAAAGAAATCCGCAAACAATCCACCAAAAGAAAAAAAAAATGCATTCATATACATACATTAACTAAGACTGCAAGAAAACAGAAGATGCCCACAAGTAGCAATACTGCTTCTAGCTTAATGTAGATCTAGTGTTATTCTTCAAATAAACTTTAATGGCTGCAAGAAGAAGAAAGTGGGAGGAAAATGCACTCAGATCCAAGTTTGCAGTGTAACAGCCCACACAGGGATGTAAATGAAGATTTGGACACAGGATTTGCTCAGTGAAGCAGAAGGTTTTACTGCCCTCTAGTAAAATGCAGTTACGAAACTGTCTTTTAAAATGTATGCATGCTGAGTAAACCATTTCAGTTATTGTTGTTGAAAATGTGATTAGTCTTGGATTGTCATCTCATTGTTTGCATAGTCAAAGAGTAAAACATTTATGTTCAATCTAGAATGACTTATTTTTGAATTAAGGAAAATAACAATAATGAAGCACAAAAGCAAGGTCTCTGTGGCTGCATCTGCATGAACAAATCTCATGCCAAATTTTCAGCACTGTTATTAGCAAAAGCCTAAGTAGTAGCACAGTGCAAAAATTTCTGAGTCCCAACTACAGGGGAATTTACCTTGTCGTTAACATTGTATCAGCACTGAATTAGCAGCTCAAGAGTGAGCATGATTTGTGTTCTTTAATTTCTGGCAGCAGCAACTCTGAGAATTAGATGGCAGCTGAACTCTTTACATAGTGCTGTAGAGAAGTGAAAGATAAGTTGCAGGGAAGTTGTAGATACTAAAAGGTGTGACACAAAGGAAAAAAAAGACACGAAATCATAGTGGTGTTGCCGTGCACATAGCTGTTCCATGCAGTGTTGTACCACTGGATTATTACTAACAAGGATGGCATGAAAGGATGTGTGAGGCTGTCATCTTAAAAGGCCTGACACTGATGGTGATTGTTGTAACTGTGAACACTGTGACTTGTTACGCAGAGCAGGCTCTGCCTCTCAAACAGCAGCAGAAGTTCTTGGGAAAGGGCAAGTACTAACTGCAGCCTCACAAAGTACCTAGTGCATATTTCCCTGCATCTTGCTTTTATTTATTTATTTATTTAGCTTTTTTCCCTCAAATGTAAATTATAAAACTGGCAGGTTTTTCAGGAGACACACGGACCCTCTGGGAAAATTATATTTTCAATTTTCAACATCAGTCACTGAAAAGTACAAATATTCTGTCAATCCTACCACTGCATTTGTATAAAGGAATGCTCAATCTCCATATATTCTTATTTATATAGCTGCATAAATATTCAAATACCTGGGGAAAATGGGGCTGGAAATGGGGAAGTAGTTCTAACGGAAATATAAATTAAAATAAACATTCAGAAATAGAAAGAGTTTATATTCATTCATAGAAAAGATCCAAATAGAGGGTCTTCATAGGTATTTCTCCTACCTCTTGACTCCCTCTGCCAGGGACAGAGAATGCCAGGGTCACTCCCTTGTGCAAGGACCACCACAGAGGAGGGACTTTCCAACCTGTCACTCTACCTTTGCATACTCTCTCAAGGTCAACCTATAACCTGAAACCAGAAGCTCTGTCCAGTCGTACCTTGTACATTGGTGGTGGTCTTGGATCAGAGAACCACAGCTGGTTTTCTGACCTTTTCTCTTGAGACCTGCTAGGATGTGGGTGAGAAATCAGACTCTCAAGTGCTCCAATACCTTGTTCGATGCAGGAATGTATGCAGAAAAACCATAGTTTTTGGCGTTTGTTATGACATGAAGACTCTTAGGTCATTTTCTGATCCAAATTTATGCATTCCTAGAAAAAGTGGTTTGGAAGGGGCTTGGGAGACAAACTAATGCAAGTTTCATATAGAAAGCAGAATAATTTGTACCTCAGTCATTGTTGACAAATGCTGACACTAACTAACCTGTCCTTAAAAACCTCCAATAACAGCTACTCCAGGTACGCCAAGGTCTTTTCCATCTTCATTATCTAAGATCCCTAATGAATCTTTACTTTTAACTGTTCTCCTGTTTGTGAGCTATTTGCCTCTTTTTCTTTAACTCCTTGGCTGAGTCCTGCTCCCTTAAAGGTTGTTTTACATTTAAGTCTCCTAATGATTTATGGACTAAAAGAATGTGGGAGAAAAAGGATATTGTTTGAGCTTCCTGGAAATAGTAAGCTTAATTTTTTAAACAACATCGTTTAATTTAAGATATATTTCCCCCCATTCACTTAAACATTCTTTAATAAGAGAACACAATATATTGTTTTTAATTTGAAAATTATTAATTTATTATGTATATTTACACAGACTTGTGCAGGAGACAGGTATTGCATTATGATGATTTGACCTTCCATGGTACATTGGTAGCATTATTTATTATTCTTTTGTTGACTTATTGTTCTGGTACTGTGAGCATATTTGGGGTTTTGAGCTACATGAGCACTTGATCAGATTTATTTCTATTGAGTTTTGTATAATTAGGTAGGAGCTGTGTTAGTGTTGTTTCATGCGTATGAAAGAAACTTAGTCTTGTATTAGGCACTTAGATAAAAATACCTTCCATGATTGTGAGTGCATGTTAGACAGCTCTATAATCTTATATTTCACCTGAATTCTGAAAGGACCTGTACTGGTTTTGCATGGCCTGGTTTTTGGTAGCGGGGTGGCCACAGAGATGGCTCCTGTGAGAAGCTGCTAGAAGCTTCCACCATGTCTGTCAGAGCCAATCCCTGGTGGCTCCAAGGATAGACGTGCTGCTGGCCAAGGCTGGGCCAATTAGAGATGGTGGTAACACCTCTGTGATAACATATTTAAGAAGAAATCAAAACAAAAGTTATGGGGCAGTTTTAATTGTGACTAGAGAGGAGTGGAGTGAGAACATGTGAGGAGAACAACTATGTTCACCAAGGACAGTAAAGAGGGAGGGGCAGGAAGTGCTCCAAGCGCTGGAGCCGAGATTTGTCTGCAGTCCACAGTGAAGACCATGGAGAAGCAGGCTGTCCCACTGGAGTCCATTGGGGTCCACAGGGATACAGAGATCCATCTGCAGCCTGTGGAGGAGCCCCATGCCAGAGCAGGTGGATACCTGGGAGGAGGTTGTGATCCTGTGGGAGACCTGTGGAGAGAGGGGACCTGCTCCCAGGCTAGAGCAGCCTGTCCTTGAAGGACTGCACCTCGTGGAAGAGTGATCCACGCTGCAGCAGTTTCAGGGGAATTGTTGCCCGTGGGATGGACTCACATTGCAGCAGTTTGCAGAGGGCTGCTACTCGTGAGATGGAGCCACGTCAGAGAAGTTCACGGAGAACTGTCTGCCATGGGAGAGACCCCACAGCACAGCAGGGGAACGACTCCTCTCCCTGAGCAGTGGGAGAAGCCTTGGGTAATGAACTGACCAAAACCCCCATTTCCTGCCTCCTTGTGCCACTGGGTTAGGAGGTGGAGCTGGGAAGGAGGGAGGGGTGGGGGGAAGGTGTTTTTAAGGGCTTATTTTATTTCTCATTATCCTGCTCTGATTTTATTAGTAATAAATTCACTTCAGATCTTTTAAGTTGAGCCTGTTTTGCCCTTGATGGTATTTGATGAGTGATTTCTCCTGGTCCTTATCTCAACCCAGGAACCCTTTGTTAAATTTTCTCTTCTCTGTCCAGCTGCAGAGGAGAGTGATTGAGTGGCTTTTGTGGGTGCCTGGCATCGGGCCAGCGTCAACCCACGACAGGACCTAAATATGCAATGGTGAAAAACAAAGACTCCAGAGAGCCCTCTAGATAGGTAATAGAGCCACAGCTGTCACTATTGTCTCTTTTAGGATTCGTGTTAATAGCAGCAAAATATTTTCTTAATAGCTCCATTCCAAAATATGGCCCATATGTCTATGTGCATTGAGTGGTAAAGTAAAGAAAGAAGTTGGGTGTTTTCAGCTGAAAGAATGATAGGTGTGAGCATCTTAAGTGAAAAATTTGTTTTAATTTAAAGTCAGGACCTGAATACTTCATTGATACAATGTACTGATGAGTCTTGGATGTCTTTATTTAGTTGCATTGTTTTTGGAAGTCACCATCACTTTTGGATGCAGTTGCTAATCTGTATCTCTCTCCCCTTTCCCCAAAAAACAAATTCTGTAAATAGAATAAATTAATAAATCAAAATATGGAAGAAAGTTCTAATAAATTCTAGGAATATTTCAAATTACATTGTGACCACAATGTGGCCCAAGCATTTCTTGTCCTTGGAGATCTCAGAGTTTCTAAGACCTCACCAGATCAAATTGTGTCATAAGATCATAACCAGATCTGAATGAAAAACAGGATTCTATCAACATGTTAAAAAGATATAAACATTTTACTATCATGAATCATATGAAATTACAATCTTTGGAATTTTTTATAGGAAAATAAAAGTGCAAGGAGCTTCCTTCCTGCTTGGTGAATAAACCACAGTTTCCTCCCTGCCCATGCAGTATTTGATTCACAATCTTGTCCTCATGAGCCGTCTCCTATGTGAACATTTGATGAGGAAGGCCCTGGTGTGTAAATGGCAAAGTGCATATTCCCATCTCTGCTATGCCTGATTTAGACCAGAACAGTGTTTTTCAGCCTTTGGTTTGTAGACCCCTGTGGTTTTCAAAACAGCAAATAAAAAGCCAACTTCACATATGCTGTAGAAGGCTACAGACACGTGACATTTCTGAAAGGATCCATATCTCCTTTGGGAAATTTATGCAGGTAAATAAACCAAAAAGGTCTGAAAAACTCTGGACTAGAAATTTGGAATAGTCTCTCTCAATAGTTACTTAGTTCTCGTGCTGTTTGGATGAAATTGTTTCACTTCGTAGGAGGGATTATGTATTTACAGAAGGGGAGGGGCAAAGGCTGTCTTTGAAGTCTGCAAAATATAGGTATGGAATTATTTAGACAAAGTTAAGCAGCTTGAACAGATGCTTCTCTAGAGAGTAGAGGCTGTTCTATTCTTTTTATTCCTTTTCCTTTTTTTCTTTTAAATCTATCCTCTATAATAATAAAACAAAATCTCAGACAAGAGAATGATGAAAATTAAATCACTTTCAAGAAAATGGTGAGATTAAGCTTTCTGTGTATTTATGAATCCTGAAAGAATGCTTGGATGAAATCAGCATCACCAATTCAGTTCTGTTGTTCTCCCTCATACTGTGAGTCTTTCCAAATCAGTAGCAAAAATAGGAATGATTGAATCAGTGAAGCTGTGAACATTACAAGATGCACACTCCAACAAACATAAAATGCGTGAGTGCCTGGTGAGCATTAGGAAATCTGTCACTATGAACAATTGAAGATGACAAGTTTAAATAGACCGAGGAATTCCAGTGTTAACTTACTTTCAGACAAAATATTTTCAAAATTGTTGTGATCACTTTTATTTTTCCAAAGATTAGCTGCATGAAAAATAAGTTACTTTAAATTCCTTTTAGGTAAATGCAAAAAAAGAAAATATTCTGGGAAAACCATTAAAAATGGAAACAAGAATATTTGTACACTGATCTCTTTTTTGGCTAGAACTTTCAAAAATGCCTTTCCACGCTATGAGTGCTGGATGACTAACTCAACATTACAGCCTCTCATGGAGTACTGACGGTGCCTCAGTTAAAAATTCCTCAGTTTTATGTTGTTTTCTTGAAAGAAAGAGAAAGCATTCTGTTTGAAAAGTCTACTGTTTTTATCAATAACTTGTGAGAGTCCTATGTGAGACTGATTCCACACTGAAGGAGTTCAAGCCCTGCAGAGAGACTCCATCAGGCAGTTCCAGGAGTATCTACCATATTGGCTGTCACAGTAAAGTGGCAAGCATGGGGAGTGACTATTTAAAAGCATTAGAAGCAGTTTTCCTCCACAGTGTTTTGTTCTGTGCATTATTTTAGCTTGTTTAATTCTACAGAGAAGAAGATGGCAAATGATAATGAGGGCTAAGGAGAATGGGACTGTCTTGAGATGTTTAATACCCCTCTCAGTAGGCACATGGATTATCTGAATGGAGGAATACAAATTGCTCTTTTTGAAAGCAATTCTAAGCGTTAGCCAACCAGGGAAATAGTTTTCTGTTATATTTGTGGGCATAGCCTCATCTGCAAGCTATTTAAATACCTAATACACCTTTAGCACATAACTTCTGCTCATTTAGCTATCAAAATGATTTTGTTGATTTTAGTCTTTAACCTTTAGCCTAAATGGTAAAAATAGAATACCAAGGAAATCTTTGTAATGTCTGTGAACATAATAAGGGTAAAGTGTCAGAAAGTAGGCTTCTGTCTTTCCTACCACTTAATATATTCTAGTATAAACACTTTGTAAATGACCAGTGCACTTTCATATTTCAACTTTCTTACTTATACTGCATGTTAGATGGAAGTGCTAACTTTAAAATTAGTAATCCTAATGTGCAAAGCACTGGAAAAAGATGGATGTTTTGAACATAACAGGCTTTACATTCAACTCCAGCACAGATTAGATGAATTGTGGAATTATGCCTAATACTCTTAAGGGGTTTTAGTGATCAAACACACGGCAGATCCATGCTGACATTAGGTCTAGCACGTCTAAGATACACAGAGATCCAGGGTCCTACAGACTTGAAGTCCTACTGGTTTATATTTAAACTTCTACAATGTAAAAATGTTGACTGAAAAAGCTCATTTTTATTATAGTCAACAGTAACTCCAGAGGTGTTTCTGGGCAGTCCTGTCCTATGTAGTTCACAGACTGTATGCTGTACATAACAGCTGCAATACTGCCCTTTTACACCGTAAGTAGACTGCTACTTGCAAATTATACCTTATTGCTGATGTGCTAAAAATATTCCCACCTTCACCATAGGACATTGACATGAAATCTGTTATGATAACATATTAAATTATATACATTTTTAATATTATGCTTTTTGAGAGATATAAATTAATTTGTTTTATGGACCACTGATTTGCTAGCGTTCACTTACCACTGAGGAATGCTTTTCCCCATCCACAGTGTGGATTTAATCTTAGTTAGTCATTTTAGTCTCCTAGATGATTTCATAAGATAAGGAGAGGTATCTAAAGCCCATGGCATCTAAGACAGATATACCTCTGCTTGAAATCTCCTGTCTCTGTCAAGGACTAGACTAATCGGCTGATGTTAAGTGAGATTAATCTCATCCAGAGTGTGGAGGGCAGCTGCAGCGGAACTTCAGATCCCTCAAGATGGGAAGTGTTCCTCATGCTTCCAGAGGAATCATAGGGCTTTGGCTGCTGTCAGAAGTCCCTGTGAATAGTTCAATGTTGTTAAGTACAGTGAATAATGAAAAAGCTGGTAAGTTTGAGTTGTAAACAGCTGAACTTTAACTAATTAACTGGGTATGAGTTTTCACAGCAAAGGATGAAATTAAATTACTATTTTTACTAGCAGTCAGACTGCATGAAAAAATAGCACTGTCTTTTATTGCCATCAATGAATATGTGCCTTTTAGTAATTTCTAAATTTTTTTTTTTGCATTCTGCAGTGTTATTATGTAAGGTAAAACAAACTGAAGAAAAAAATTGGGTCTATGTGGCAAAGTTTTGGTAGCTGGGGGCTGCGTAAGTGGCCTTTGTGAGGACATCAGGAGCTGCCCTTATGTCACATAGAACCAGATCCAGCTGGCTCCAAGACAGACCCATCACTGGGAAAAGCTGAGCCCATCGGAAACATCGTGAGCACCTCTGTGGGAGCATATTTAAGAAAGAGAAAAAATGCTGCACAACAGAAGCTGGGATAGAGGAGTGAGAATATGTAAGAGAAACAATTGCATAGGGCCCAAGGTCAGTGCAGAAAGAGGAGGAGGAAGTGCTCTGGCATAGAACCAGAGATTCTCCTACAGCCTGCAGAGAGGGCCGCAGTGACAGGTTTTTCCTTGCATCCCATGGATATCCACTGTGAAGCAAATAGCCACCTGCAGCCTGTAGATAACCCCATGTCAGAGCAGGTGAATGTCCCTTAAAAGAAGCTGTGACTCATGAAGGGCCTATGCTGGGAATCCTGAGAGGAAGTGCAGCTCATGGAGAGAACACCACACAGGAACAACTTTGCTATCAGACCTGTGACCCCGTTAGGGACCCACAATTGAGCAGTCTGTTCCTGAAGGACAGCACTCCATAGAAGGACCCACACTGGAGCAATCAGCCTGTGGGAAGGACTTATGTTGGAGAAATTCATGAAGGGCTGTCTCCAATGGGTGAGCCCCCACGATGGAGCAAGGGAGGAGTGTGAGGAGGAAGGAGCAGCAGAGATGAAGCATTAAGAACTGACTGCAACTGACCTTGGCCCCCATTTCACTGCACCACTTGAGGTGCAGGAGGTAGAAGAGTTGGGAGTGAAGTTGAGCCTGGGAAGAAAGGAGTGGTCAGGGGAAGATGTTTTCTTTTTTATATTTATTCTTATTTTTTATTAATCTGTTGTGCTTGGCAATAAATTAAATTATTTTTTCCCAAGTCCAGTCTGTTCTCCCTGTGACAATTGGTAAGTGATCTCCCTTGTCTCGGTCCCTGTGTTCTTCATTGTCCCTCTGTCCTGTTAAGGAGGCAGGGTGATAGTGTAGCTTGGTGGATATCTGACAACTAGCTGTGCTCAACCCACCACAAAATAATAAAGACTTTTTTTCCTGAACCTAAGACTCTGGAAAATAGATGTCAGGAAGGAGACAGAAAAGTAACTTATGGGGGATGAGGATAAAGTCCCCCAAACACTGAGGCTTCATCTATGCACAAGGCTAAAGTAGTGTAATTAGATGCATGATTAATTATGGCTACGTTAACAATCTGAATCTGTCCTGACAAAACCAGATTTAAACTTGCATAAAAATGTCTGTACATAGGATAGGCTAGTTTAACTGAGATAAAAAGATAAGACAGTCCAGTAGAATTTGATGGCACAGATGATGAATTTCAGACTAATGTAAAAACAGCCCCTAAACAGTAGAAGATATAGAAGGCCTTTTTTAAAAAATAAATGTCATAATAAGTTGTTCAGTCAAAAATGACTGTGTTTATGTCTATATTTTTTCAGATTTTAAAACGTCTCGTACTTTATTACTTCTGTATTCACCAGCATGACTCCTGAATCATTCAGTCATGCAGGTGTGAATGATGTGTGAGGCCCAGTAGAAATGACTAGAATTTGAATACAGAAATTGAAACATCTGAATTGGACTTCCTCTTGCAGAAACACTTGTCAGTTACTGAACTGATCTGTTTCCCCTGTGAACCAGTGCAATAAGGGATTTTAAATGTGTGCCACTGAAGGGCATTTTAAAGGCTGGTTTTTAAAAAACTTTTTGTACAACCCTGAAATGTATTTAACTTTCTCTTAATGCTGCTTTGTTGGGCACTTGCCAAAACAAATTTGTAATACAACATGTATCATCTGGTTTACCAGTTTGGAATTTTGTCTATGCCTGCATCCTCAGTATTGATAAAACTAAGAATTTGCTAGGAAAAAGGTTAAATTCTAAAGGCAATTTCATGGCTTTGATCTTTGCGCGCCAATCCCTATAACAGAGAGAATAACCACAATGAGGAATGAGGGTATGCTCCAACACCACCTTCATACTTTGAAACAAAATGAGGAAAAGGATTTTGAGGAAATGAAGTGAAATAGGTTGATCTCCAGAATATATAATATTAAATGCAATATCTTACAATACAGGTAATATATCACCTGAACTTTTGGCTGTTCCAGGAATGGCTCACTTGCAGACCACACCAATCTGCATCACCCAGTAACAGGAAGCATATGATTTCCTTTGGAGACAGGCAGGGGAGCTCTTCACACTGACATAATGAAAGTAGATGCTTTAGGAATACTTCAGAAAGACCGATGAGATGGATTTTATCATTTCTCAGAAAAATGTTCAGGTCTTTTTTGAGTAGCTTTTCTAATATGCATGTCGGAAAAGAGAAAGGCTATTTCTGATCTCCATAAAATAAATGTATGAGTTAAATCTGGCAGTTATTACTATTTCTAGACTGAATTTTGATCTTAGTAGCATATTGCACTGGCTGTTTTGTAATTAGGTGCCATTAAAAGAGGATGTCTATCAAAATGTTAACAAGGGTGGTGGTCAATCTCTGTCAGATTTATTGAAAGTAAATACATTTACAAGTTCCATCATAAATCTTGGCCAAGTAATGAGATTCTCAACTTATTTTCCATAAAGCGTTTATTGCATTATGCAGGCAAAATGTCATGGTACACAACAGTTCAATTTCATCAGCTCTTCACACAGCAATGAAATAATAAACCAATACTGTTCAAATTTTGATTTATTTCATTGTCATATATTAGCTTAGAATAGATGCATGTATGGAATATTTTTCCAGAATATATGTTAAAAAACCCAAAGAACTTCTGTTCTGGAATTCTAACAATAAAATGTCAAACTCTTATTTAAGAACAAAATCAAGAATGAACATTTTTAATATTTTATTTTGAAATTATGAAATAGTATTTAAGATAATTACTACAGTTAACACTTACATTGACATTAATACACAGAAATAATATGCAAAGCCAAATGATGCAGAACAGCTTCTTTAATCTCTTAACTTTTAGTGAGCAGTTCTAAACAAGAACTTGCTTCCTCTGCATATCTGAAATAATAAACTATTTAATGCAACTTGAAGCTCAAATTAAATTTTCAGAGTTCTGGGCTGTAGGTTAATATTTGTCATCTATCTCAAAATGTTTAGGTGTTTTTCAAAGACCAATTTTTACTTCAATGCCCGAGGAAGCCGTGTAATGGTAAACAGTTTTCTTGTGAGCACATTTAATGCAGAGGTAGGAACCTGTGGTCTATCTTCCTGCACTGATCAATGACTGAACAATCAGTTGATGTTTAGGGAATTCATATAACTAGTACGAGATGTGGTTTCAGACTCCCTCAATTGGAAAAGGAGACTGAAATTATTTGCTACTCTTCAAGGTATGCACTGCTCACAGAATAAACAAAGAACATTATGTCCTCCACAATCTTATAACTTCTCTTTTCCTCCAACTAAAATTATGGGAAATTTAGAATTAATTGACAAGTAGTTTGGGGAGAAAAGAGTAGGTTGTTTAAATGATTATGCTGCAGAAGAAATTCTTCCTCAATGCAAGAGTATACCTATCTGTGTGGGTCTAGTTACATCTATATTGAAYGTTATGTTTAATTGCAAATTTATGTTTAAGCCTTTAACTGCTGATCTTGTAAAAAACCCCACCTTATTCTAGTCCCCAGCAGGTGACCATATCTCAAATTCAGCAGTATGTGGAATGTCCAAATGCAACATAGTGGGGTCTATTGGCCCTTCCTGCTGTATATGAAATTTATCCATATCCTGAAAGTTGTAACTGCAGAAAATCCAGCAATGGTGATGCTTCAATTTCTTGGTCCATCACTTCTAGCTTTATACAAACTTTTCTTTCTTTCTGCTTTGATTGTGATTAGAGCAAGTAGGGACAGAGAAAGAAGGCCCAGTCCTGCGAGGACTTTGAAAAGCAGACTGTGGATCACTCTAGGATGAGTCCAAAATAATGGATGTGAAAATGTGGACTTTGTGTCTTAAATCAGGTGAAGATGACCTTCAGATTAGACCCCGGGGATAGCTGTGTGCTATATTACTCGATGGATATTGCTCCTGAAAGGTGTTACTGACTGCTTTGTTCTGCTTAGATGAGCAAAACAGTCAGATCAGGATTGATGTTTATGCACTATGCATTCATTTTTGGCATAAATTCAGTTTAATGTTTCCATTCTATATATCTTTTCTTCTTTTTTTCCATTCTGCAAAAAGACTGCACAGAGACAATATTGTGAAATTGAGGAAGAATAGTAAATCAGTTGGTTGATTTTGATATAGTTTCTGTCCAGAAAATTTTTAGACTAGAATTAAGCATTTGAATATAAGTTGTATTTTTCCACGTAGTTCTATGTTTGAAATGCTGGAAGTGAGCCACAGTTTTCTGGATTCACAGTGTACCATTTCAGATCAATATTACCCTGTCTGAATATATGTTATATCTTGGCTGACTACACAACACAGTTTGGAAACTATCCTATGACTAGATTCAAGCACAGATACCCATTTATCATGGAAGTAAATATATCATTTGGGTTTAAATGATCATGTCTTTTTTTTTTTCTTTTCCTTGCCCAGGAAAGAGGAATTTGATGACTTGCTGAAGGTTTCAGGAAGCCCCAGAGAAATGACTGCTGCACTTCATGATCAGTTTGGACACACAGGATTTATGTACTGTGATAAACATTATCTGGCTACCTAGAAACACTGCTGTTTGCAGTTTTAATGGCTAAAGAGCAGCAGCAACTACAGGGCTCACAAAGTATATGATGGCATATTCTCAAGCATATGGTGTCCTTTCTGGATGTTCCTCTCGAGTTTTGCTGTGAAGAGGATTAAAGGAGAAGAAAACATATTTCCTTGGCTAGAATTCTGCTCACTCATAGGGGAAAAAGTCCAGAATTACATCCTTTCCCTACTGACAGAGTATTGTAACCCTACAGTGAGAAACTTGTGCCAAACATTGTTTCTATGAATAGTAGGTTGCAAATTGATACTGGACAGCTGACACACAATAGTTGGTGGCAACTCTGGATAGCAAGTGTTACAAAACTAAAAAATAATTGAAGGAAGCTAGTAGTTATAGTTGTTCTTTCAGAACTCCATACTGGGGGAGAAAAACAGGGACTGGAGTCAGAAGGATCAGGGAAGTAATCAGGAATGAGGCGTGAGTGGAATAAAATGGTGTCCAAGAAAGAATCACATATGATGTCATGGCACACTATAACCCTCTCTCTGTAGCCCCCCACTGCTGGGGTTTTAGCTGCTCATCTGAGGGTTCCAGCTTTGATAAGATCCAGCTGTGTAACCTTGACTCAGACTGCTGAGCCAGAGCTGTGAGACTGTCTGTACAGGGATAAGAAAAGTAAAAAATTACAGAGAGTGGTAGGACTGCTGATATGCAATTGCTAGGAGATCGAGGATTCAACATAGAAAACATCGACATGAAATGCTAACAACTTAAGGAAAAGAAATGAAAAGAAGGTAGCTGGAGGCTGGTCTAATGAGGGACAGTCAGGAACTGCCAGATTGGAGTTGACCCATCAGTGCTGGTGGAGTAGAAGGGAGGAGCACCTCTGCTCCCATGGTGGCTCTTGTGAGCCGTGGCCACCAACGCCTTGCTCCTCACCAGCACCTGGCTGGCTGATGAGGGCTTTCCAGGTGCTGTATTGGAGTGTGAGCACACCCGTGCTTAACCTCATAGCTCACTAAATACCAGCTGTCCTTTATATGCACTGGCCAATAAATAATTGCTTTGTACCTGTGAGTTACCCATATTTTGATTGCAGAGTATTTTTGTGCCTGGGTAATGATGCACAAACAAACTGACTATAACAATATTTTGTAGAGGCTAAGAGGTGATTTTATTATTATGCTGGGAAGCCAACATGAATATTTGAGAAAGTCATAGCTTAATAGGAAAGGAACATGATCTTGGAAGAAGTGATTTACATTTCTAGAATTAAAAAAAAAAAAAAAAAAGTCATCTACCAAAAGGTACAGTGTTCCTGGGATGGATGAAGAATCCTTTGCTGCAGCCATACATCTAGCAGAGCTCTGATGCTCAGAGCTATCTGACATTAAATCATGTCAAGCAGAAGCAAACAGCAATGGAAAAAAAATCATTGATGTTTTTAATTAGGTTGTCTTGAATTCTAATCTGCATTCTAAAAGCAAAGAGCTTATTTCAGTAAAAATCATGGCCAGCTTCTGTAGCAAGGAAACTGGCTGTACTCAAACTGAATTGGGCCCTAAATTTGTTGCTTGGCAAGAGCAGGGAAATGTTTTGCTCTGGTGTCTGACTCCATTGGCAGTGGTGCTTGTTAATCACACAACCCATTACAATGCACTGTACAAGGAGGAATCTCAAAAACATCTTATTGCTGAGCTAAAGGCTATAAAGTGCAGTCTTTTCTGCTAACCAGATTTGTGCTCTGTTGTGTTTAATGGCAGTTGTGCCAGTCTGTGATTACTCACAAACGGTGACTAGAGACCGGCTGAGAACCCTCAATGTGAGTGCAAGGAGGGGAGGACCTCAGAGCTCATGCTTTGAAGCAATATTTAGGCTAACTTAACACTGAGCAATAAAATGATGACAATAACATGGAAAAGGAAGGCTAAAAGTGTTTAATTACTTTACCCTGATGACCCTTCTCCTTTCCAAGTTGGCAAGTAGGAACTGAAACCTGCCAAACATGTTTTATTTTTAAATCTTTTATCCATTGGCAAATCTGCATATTACATCAGACCTCATAAAGGTGTTTTACAGTTTTGTACAGTTTCCCAGCCTGTACATACCTATCTGTTCATGCACACACACTTAGAGAACTGCTGCATATAGGGGCAACTCTGACTGTGGGGTGTGTGAGGGTCCATCTCCCACTGAATTTTGTAACTAGGTAAAATCTCTCTGAGTCGTGCTTCCCCCTTTACTCAGTGCAGCATCAGCAGCAGCAAGGCTAGCACCAAGCTGAGCTCTGCAGCCCACTGGAGGAAGTACTGTGCACCCATGCATTCCTTTGAGGGAAGGAATTCCCCTGCCTCAGTACCTTCCAACCCTCCAGCTAGAAAGCTCAGGAATTATCCACATATACAGTGGGTTTTTGTATGTTGGATGCTCCCTCCTAACACTGCTCTAGGATCTTGTTTGATGTATAGCAGAGCATGTGAGTATCAGCAATGTTGGAATACTGACAATAATGAGTAAATGGAGAAGGGGCTTAGTCTCATAAAAAATAGATATCTCTTAGTGGAATCATAGTCCTCCACAGCGCTGCCTGACTCCTTTTCATCTGGGAGATGGGAATCACTGCAGCTGTGTACACTTCTTTTACACTGCTCAACTCCTGTCCTCCTTTCTAGTGCACAAACAACCCAACTAGCAAATAACTAATACTTTTTATATATAAGCATTCTTGTGAGTGTAACTGATTTAAATTGGGGTATTGGTTAGTAAGCAAGGTCCGGCAGTACCTGACGGCTGGTAGCTCAATGGAGTGTGATCTTGTTCATATTGTTAAATTAATTTCAGTTACTTTACCATTATTTTATTCAATGAGAAATAAATAGGGACAGTAGCTGTTTTTCTGGGAATAAGGTATTTGAATCACTTTTTTTGGCATGCCACAGACAAATGTCACTTCATCACTGAATAATTTGAGCTAATTTCCTAGAAGGATTTGTGTGCACTCTGTTGCATGCATCTCTGGATGTGACCCTCCACACAGTGTAGCATGGTCCAGAGATGTCAGCAATTTTTTGTATTAGTGTTGAGATTGAAATGTGCTTTCATCATTACTATGCCCTGGCTGATCTGCAGAGAAAGTAAGAAGTGTCACAGGCTGAAAAAAAGACCATAACTTAAAAATAAAAACAATGCACTTAGGAAGGTAGGCTCATGTAGTTAGTGTATTTTTTAATTTTCACAAAAGCTAATTATTTATTACCAATGTCTGGCTCAAAATAACCCTACAACATTAATTGTTCCCAATTTTAAACATTTGACAATTACAAGTCAAGATTAACAAATGGACCTTAGCAATAAAAATGGACTTGATTACCTTTAAAATGTCCCTTCCAACTCAAACTGTTCTGTGATTCTATGCATATAGAATCTATCTCTTATTTTGACACTATTTTTATTTTTATCTTAGGTTTTAATACAGTTTCTTTGCATATTCCAACAAATGACCAATGTATATTACAATCATGTCAGTTCTGTATCCAATTTGTTTTTCAAATACACAATGTGCTGAATCATAGTTATCTTAAAGACCACATTTCTCTTCATTACCTGCCAACTGATTGTGCTCCATAGCAGCAGTGTGGCCAACAAAGTCCAGGAAGAATGCATTCCTCTGCATTCCATAGCATATTAACTTCTTTAAGACTATATCTTCTTAGCTAATAATAACCTACAAGTTTCATCCAGGTTCTACGCCTCTTCCTTTTCTGGTAATTTTTTTTCAGGCATGAGAAGTTTTGGATAACAATATTTATCATTAACA
This sequence comes from Amblyornis subalaris, assembly GCA_018881555.1. NCBI lineage: Eukaryota > Metazoa > Chordata > Aves > Passeriformes > Ptilonorhynchidae > Amblyornis > Amblyornis subalaris. The sequence continues at coordinate 687,301 of JACAXG010000002.1, read as the reverse complement.
AATTAAATTAAATACTGGAATGAGTGATGTAGAATGCACAATAAAACTCTCAGATATACATAATTTTTTTTTTTTTTACCCTGTACAACATCAGATTTTCTAGATATAAAGGAAAGTAAATTGATATATATAGATTAACAACATGCTTTGCCGTTTATGGATTTTGAAATAAATGTAAGGAAACACAAAATCTTGTCATGATTTCCAGTGTATAACATAGGGAACACTTGTAATATATCAAAGCTGAGATATTAATAAATCCTTATTCTAATGTAAATAGATCAAAAAGGGAAATTTGAAACTGCACATGGTATCCAAGAAGAAATATCTTTTTACAGAATCTTCAGTTCTTCCAGGCTTACATCTTATTGAAACCGAGTAAATGTAATATTTTAATAATTACAACATAATAAACACTCAGTTTTCATTTCTCCTTCTACCAATATTTATATCATTTTTTTATGTAGTAGTTTAGAGACAGTGTCATCTGAGGTGGTTTAGGGTGGCTCAAGATTATGTTAAAGACTTCTATGTGAAAGATTTCTTTTGAGCTTTTCAGCTACTGGCCCAAAATTTGAGTTGGTCTCCCATAGAGCCTGTGCATACCTGACAGTCCGATGCAGATATCTTGGAGACCCTAGGATATTGCAAGTGGCGTTAGGAGCTGTGTTTAGTCGACTGTATTGTCTTTTCTAGATAGATTTTTATAACATTTAACTTCAGCCATCAGAAAGATAGGAGAAGGATTCAATTCAATGTTGATACCTAAATTAGGCCTCTACCTCTGTCATGTGGCATATATATCATTTGTGTGAAGATATCTCAGACAATTTAGGAAATCTCAAATGGCATTAGGTGTTGTTTTGGCAATTGAATTTGTCAATTCAGTTGCCAGGATTCTTACTGAAGCCTAGTTGATAAGAGACTTAAGTGCAATTCAGTGCTCATTTACCTATAGAGTTTGTTCTGCCCAATTTGAGTATCTGCTTTAGGCTGTTATTAAATCTTTCTGGAACCACCAAGGTATGGAGAAAACCTATAAAATTAAGACCTTTCCAAACCTTTAAAGTTTAAGAAAAGTTTAAGGATTTAAAGCAAAATACTTAGGGTTTGGACAGTTTAAGACAGAAAATATAAAAAGATAAAATATATCACAGGTGCTAAAGGGTTCAGTCTCTTATCACAGATTAAAACAAGAGGAATAAAAAATCAAGATAAAACATTATTTCATTCTGAGCAATTCATTCCTCATTATACTAAAGTCAACTGTTGACCTTAGCTACACACAGAAAATTATAATTTCTGAGAGCTCTGATGTGTTTTGCCATTTCCCACTGCTGCAGAGTATGAGGTTATTGCCCTAGCTCTCTGTCCTAAGCAGGCAGTATATCTGTTTCTTACTGCTTCAGTTAATAACCTGGTATATGAACTCAAATGATCGCTAATTGCAATTACCATCCTGGTCTGAGAACTGCAATGCCACATATTAGACATGTTGCCTACTCTGTGTCCCTGCAGTATGGTAGGAAACAGTTGACTATTGTAACCTCTTCATAAATTGCAGCATAAATATAAAGATAACAGGTCAACCCCTGGCAGATATCTCACTTGTAGGAAAAAGAAACCAACAAAAATAAGCCAAGCTGTGAAAATCAAAGCAATGAAGGTCATGCGTTTTTTTTCTTTTTCCATCAGAAGGATGGCGTAAATTTAGTTCATACTGCTGAAGAACAAAGCAGATGGTAACAAATGCCAGATTGTCTTTAGAAATTTGGTGAGAAAGGCCATTCTCTAGTTCAAAATATTTAAATCTGTAACTCATGCAACTTTGTCATACATCTAAATAACTTAATGAAATAAAGAGTTTATATTTCGTTAAGACTGAGGTGAGACCTCATTGCTGTCTACAACTTCCTTGTGAGGGAAAGAGGAGGGGCAGACACTGATTTCTCTGTGGTGACCAGTGACAGGACCAGAGGGAATGGCCTGAAGTTGTGTCACGGGAGGATTAGGCTGGATATCAGGATAAGGTTCTTCACCCAGAGGGTGGTTGGGCACTGGAACAGGTTCCCCTGGTCACAGCACCAACCTGACAGCGTTCAAGTGTTTGGACAACACTCTCGAGCACAGGGTATGACTCCCGGGGATGGTGTTGTGCAGGACCAAGAGTTGGACTGGATGATCCTTGTGAGTCTCTTCCAACACAACAAACTTTGTGGTTCTGTGATTAATAACTTGGTAAATTCACAGGGACTCAGTTTGCTTTTTTTGAAAGAGAATGCTTTTAAAATTTTGATTTGCAGAATGTTTGGAAACTTGTGCTCTTCAATCCCATTCAGATTAAAGGAAATTTCAAGATTTGAATTTTCTGTGAAAGAGAAAATTTAATTTTAGACTGACTTGTTGAAACTTACACTTAAAATATGATTTATTATATTCTCACTGTTGTACTAAAAATCAAGACCTGTTTTCAGTTATTACAGTTGTGGAAGTCAGATAAGCACTTAAGAATAAAAATCTATGCTCATAGGTCTTCCACTCTATCCATACCAGAACTTGTCATGTCTCTACAGTGGCACCTTTTTCAGAAATAATATCACTAAATTAAAGTTGGACTGTCTTGCTGTGTTCTTGGAGTTTTGTGCAATAACATTCCTTAAAGCCAAATGGAATAAAGAGGTGACCTTATGAAAGACAGATGTCGGAAGACATACATGGGAAGCCCAGAAAGATGATGACAACTTAATAAAAATGAAACCTCTATCCTCTATTTAATTATTTTAAAATAACTTCAGTTGAGCAAAAGGACAAAACTACATTACTCACCCTTCTGTTTTAGAAGGGTCTGTTATGCTGGTTATTAATTATGGTTAGTATAATAAACACGCCTGAAAGTAGCACCTCAAATAAATGATCAGACACATGGAAAAAGGAATTGACCTGTTTAAATGTCAAGAAATTGCACATTTAATTAGTGAGGTTGTTATTTCTCACAAGGAAGATTATCAGATGACAGCATTCATATTTTAATTAGGAGAGAATACCTTTGCACTCTTCCTCAGGCAGAGTAGGAAATTTGTCATGCAAGCTGATTTTCTTTGTGAACTGTTCTGCTCTGACTGCAGGCCCAGACTCTCAAAGGCAAAACTGCACTGAAATAGATAGCATAGATACCTGAACATCCTGGAGAACCTTGGACACTTTCTTTGACATGAAAATGTATAGAAGACTATCTAATGGCCTCTTCTAGTTGAAGAGATGTTGTGGTGTCTTAACAGATTCATAATTTTTCTCATAAACCTAATTTGACTTCTGGTCTGTATAGTGTCCATATACTCCTTTGATCCTCTATTTTGATGATTTCAACTAACTAGCCATTCCCAATCAGAAGACTAATTCAGCACCCATTTATGGTCACTTTTGGTCCTTATGGTTTTAATTGTCTTTGATTCCAGTAGAATGAAATGGCTACACACTACCCCGATGTCAGCAGCATTGTCCGTTCACTCTTTTTCTTTAGTCCCTCTGGCTTATGTTCTCAGCTCACTTCTGAGCTATGTGTCTGTGTTCTTCTATTCAAGCAGCTAACAAGCATTGCGGCTGTTTCTTGTGACACTCTGATGGGCTTCACTTTGAAGACTAGCTTCACTTTGGCTTTTCAGCATGAAATGGAATGTTCTATTCAATATTTAATATACCAGGTAGCTTTGATAATGTTGCTTACAGTCTGTGGTGCTCATTGACCAAGATTTCCTGCTAAAAAAAAAAAATATATATTTATAGCCCACCACATTATCCTGATGATAGTAGCCATAGTATCCTAGCAACAACGTCCTTTTACGATGAGTTTTTCAAAGGGCTAGTGTCCAGAATGTTTTAAATAGGCTTATTTCTCCATACAGTTTCTCTAGCTTCATAATTTTTTTTAATGCAAAATCTTCTTGATAAGGCTGTTGTCACAAATAAAATGTCACAAACCCTACATTTTTTAGTTTTTGTTTGTTTTTTTTTAAAGTCTGCATTTTTATAGTAGTGTCATAACAAGGAAAAATGTGAGTTCTTCCCTTAGAAAATCCCCCATAGTAAATTGATGAAGAGTTTTCTACAGAAATGATCTTCATAGGACGTGTGTTTTCTCCGCATTTGTCTTCATAAAACAGATTGACTTTGTTTTTGAAAACTGTGAAAACCTTTTGGTGCTCCTCAAGGAGAGTAGGATGCCTCCACTGTGCACTCTCTCTCTGCTCCAGGGACCTTCCACTCTGTCCAAGGGCACAGCTTCCAACAGGACATGCATGAGATAAGAGTCTGGGTGCCTAATTTGAGTTCAGAGATGATTCCAACATGGGTGGTATGCTGGCACCTAACTGGCAGATGACTGAATCAGAAATTAGATCTAACCCTCTGACAAGCTAAGGAGAGAATCAGAGCAGCAGGGTGGAGGATTACCACTGTCAATAAGAAAACAGTGAAGTGGAACAGATAGGTAGAAAACAACCAGGAAAAATGTTTGTTGCTATTATTCCCCAGCCATATGGAAAACATTAATAAAAATTATATTAATGCTATATTAAGATCCTTATTTTAATTGTACATTCACTGTATCACATAGATTCTCTTTTACCTTCTGGTTTTGTAAAATGTTGTCAAAAATATGTAGCTCTGTCAAGATTTTAAATAACTGTTATAGTTATCATGAGATGGGACTTTAATATTTAGTTACCTAGGAGTTTTAGATCTCAGTCAGTCCATTTTAGTCTCACAGAAGGGCAGAAATCTAATCAGGCTAGACTTTGAGCCTTATTTGAATGTTTCGTAGATAAAAGGATTAATGATATGACATAATATCAATTCTTCAATTAAATATTTGCCTTTTTTTCTGCGTTTTTATTTTTTTGAGGTCTCTTCTGTAAGAAAATAAATTGGCTCAGAACTTTTAAATGTATTTAGTATATGTCTCTGTGTTGATTAGCACTGTTCCTCCTGTAATGCTGGTTTTGCAAGCATTATTTATAAATTAGTTATTTACCTGTGGAATATGTCAGCAAGCATGTATAGATAACTTCAGAGAAGAACAATAAGAGAAACCCACTGCATGTATCACTGAGGAGGGAGGTGGGAAGGTAGAGACCTTCCCGTGATGTCCCAGTGACTCCCTGTGCCAGATTATAGAAATATAGCTTTTCAACAAAGTAAAAAATAGAAATTACAAGAATGCTAGTGCAGTGGAATCTTTTAAATAATTTATACATCTTAACTCATTTTCACACTCTTCATATGGTTTCTAACATTTTCCTCTGATTTTGCCCTTCTTTGATCATTAGACTATGATGTTCCTCTGGAAGATCATAACATTATAGCACTTCCTATGCTGGAGATATGCTGGAAAAACGAAGAAGAGAGCTGCTGGGAAATGCTAAGGAAGAGTTCAAAGTCTCCTAGCTTTTATGGTCAAAAAAGAGTAGTGTGATTGTTTACTCTGAACACGCCATAAAATAGCCCTGGAAGCTTTAAGCCTGTTTTTCATCTGACTTAAAGCCCTTATGGGAGCACACTGCGAATACTGGTCATCTGTGGTAACTAACCCTGAGTCAAGACAATTGGACAAATCTTAGTGAGGTTTAGCAAGAGGATGTAAGCATGGCTGAGAACGATCTCTTGTGGCTGTATTGCAGAAAACGCACTGTTTATATTCCAGCTATCTCCCTTCACATTAACTCATTAAAGTGTATAAATATCTAAAGGGAGGGTGTCATAAGGATGTTTCCAGGCTCTTACCAGTGATGCCAACCAACAGAACAAGAGGCAACAAGCAGAAACTGATGTACAGGGAGCTCCACTTGAATATGAGGGAGAACATCTTTGCTGTGGGAGTGACTAAGCACTGGAACAGATTGCCCAAAGAGGATGTGGAGTTTCCCTCCTCAGCCTCGAGAACTGCCTGGACACAATCCTGTGCCATGTGCTCTAGGATGACCCTGCTTGAGCAAGAAGGTTGGACCATATGACCTGCTGTGGTCCCTTGCAACCCGACTGATTCTGTGATTTTCTTCAGACTTTATTCCCTTGGTTTCAGAGGTTTAAGTTTCAACATTCTCCACATCCTGGAAAGAAAGGAGAAAATGCTAGACAATTTAATCTATACAGACATACATGTTTCTGCTGCACTGGGCGATAATAGAGGTTTAAACTAGGATATCTTACTCAAAACATTTCATATTTTATTTCTGGCTGGATGCGATACAATTTTACGGAAATAAAGGACAAAATAACAACCTTGAAAAAAACCACAGATCCTTCCTTAACTGTGTTAGGAAGAGAGTTTAAAGAGAAATGAAGGTTAATGAATCTTGCAAAATTTCTGTGAATCTGTTTCTATAGTGCTTAAGGAATAATGGTTCTGGTTTCTGTGGCCCACATCTCACAATCCCTTATCCAAAGACCTCGTATGCTGAGTTTACACACATAATCAGTGGCAGGGTTAAATTATGCACCACTCAGTGTAAATTCCCCAGCTTCCCTTTGGTGGAATTCTTCTGTGGTTGGCAACGTTAGCGAAACAGGGAATGCATCTGTTGGCACACATGATTGCAACACCTGCTTTCTCAGGATTTGTCCCTTAATGCATCAGTGGCCATACTACTTGTCTGAGAGGCAGAAAGATAACAACACTTAACCCACATACCTGTAGGACCAATGAAAATGAAATAGATTTCTCCTCCCAAATCAGAGTTAATCCCAGGTCAAATTTAAAAAAAAAAAAAAAATTTCTTCTTGAGTTTTACTGATGAGGAATGCAAAAGCTTTGCAGGTCTGGAAATATAGTTTAGTTGTGAAATGGGTGGTAAATTAAAAGTTTAAAGACCACAGTTTCCTAACAACAGGAACCATGCTCACTGGCATGTTTTCTCTGATAAAAATACCCTTGGAATTAAGAAAGAACAATACTCTCCTGAGGTCATGAGTGATAAATCACAAATGCCTGGAAACAAAGAAATAGATGATAGAAGGAGGGAAATAAAACTACTGTGGAGGTATAAAATGTGTGTTTCTGTTTTATAGTAAAAACAAGGAAAGAACAAGCTAGTTAGCATTTACATGAAATTCTCAGTAAAAGGAATTTAAAGAAAGTAATATTTCTGCCTAAAAATATCTTCCATTTTACAGATAGTTACCTTCCTATTACCTGCCTTTCACCCATGTGGGAATAGAGTAAATGGAAACTAAATGAAAAGCAATATAATGAAAAACTAAAAAAAACTTACCAAAAAGTATTACTCTAGTTCACAATGCATTGTTTTATAGCCAGCAAATTCTTGAGATTTTTTAATGTGAAGGAAAAAGTGACACATTTAATTTTTTACTATGTCACAGCTGTTGTGAGAAGTTAGAAACTACACAGGACTGACCAACTCATGTTCTGATTTGAAAATCACCAAAAAAAGGTGTAATTTAGTTACTTCTATAATCTCTACTGCTTTTCAGAGCAGCCAAGTCCTCCTGCTGTAGTTGATGTGAAGCCTAGGTGTTTCTAGTGGTGAGACACTGTAGAAAACAGAACACTGCTAAACTTAGACATGCACAATGTGATCCAGTCATTTTGTGTTATAGCTGCCTAGCAATCAAAAAAAGGTAAAGTCTCAGAAAATCTTGTTCAAACTATTCCTAGGCTTCAACTCAGTAGAAAAAGGATGATACTGTGTCTCTATCTATTTAGGTATGCCAATAAACTTGGATTTTGCTAAAGTCCTCCAAAATGTTGTCTCTGGTGAGTTTGATCTTAAAATCTCTTGGCTGAAGCATCAGTAATGACTGGTAAAAATAAAGACTGCTATACTAAGAATAATGTTGGAAGACAAAGAACATGACTTCCAATATCTAGGAAGACAATAAATTACTTCAAAATAATAACTATCTGAATATTCACAGTGATACACAGTTACTACTGAGACAAGTGTGAAATGGTTCTTTACACAGCACATAATAGAAGCATTATATATGGGAGCATTTTTGTGGTGAACAAATGGCCCTCAAAAACTAAGCTGTATCTGTGGCTAATTTATTTGCTTCAAAAAATTGAAGACACTGTTGCTTTCATGCTTAATGGAACATGTGCTTCACAACAGGACTCTACTGGCAACAACTTTTATGTAACATGAATGTTCTGCAAAAGTAGCATATTAGGGCATAGATGCATTGCTAATAAACATCAATGTAGTAAATGTTTCGTATGCACACTGAAAGAACAAAGTTATATATAAAGAAGAAAATAAATCTACCATGAGTGTTGTCAAATTTAATCAGGTCAAGAGTCTTAGTGTGTTTGACTTTGGGTGCATCAAAACGAAAGAGTGACTTTAGTGGCTAGAATACAGAATTGAGAATCAATATTCCTAGGTTTTATTTTCTGGTACTTACTTGTTGTGTGACTTTGGGCAAATCATTTGGGAGCTTTGTGCCTAAGGTTGTTCATCTCTCAAATGAGATATTTGCATGATTTATGAGGATGTTGTAAGGCTCAACTCCCAGAATATTTGCAAGGAAAGGTAGAGACTGAGAGATACTAGAAATGTTAGATGTAATGACAGTAACATATTGCCATGGCCAGCTGTAAACATTTCTTTATCTTAATGATGGAGCCAAATTGTGACTGTCAAGTATGTCTTTATGCTTCCAAAGGTGGAAAACCATCTAATGGGTTTTTCCCAGTATAAAACTGCTTCCTGTGTTGCAGTATAAAGCAGGAATTCTTTGTAATCTCTGATGCCTTGTGGGACTGCACATGCCGCCTTTTTGCTATATTGTTTTCAGAAGTCCTGCAGGATGAAGAAGCATTCAGGAGGAATACCAAAGAACTGAAAATAAATTAAAAATAAAAAAGACAAATCTATGTTGCAAGTCATTATAGAAAAAATCCATCTGCTTTAAATAACAAAAAGAAGAAAACAAGTCCCTTAATTGGGCTGATTTATGTGAAGTTATAATTTGACTAATTGAGAGAAGATGTGTTATTTTGCTAAGAGGAAATGGCTATGCCCCCATTAAGAACAATCTTAATTTTTTGATTGATAGGTTAAAGAGGAACTGGCTGGAGAAGCTCAGGTGAGCCACTAGATCACTGTGTACTTGGCAGGGAAATACAGACTTGTCCTGCCAAGAGCATCTTTATAGACAAAAGTGTTATCCATTGTTCGGACCCGGTGAGGTATTTCAGAAAGAAGAGTTTATGCTGCTTTAACTTACCAAATGACAAATGTCAAGTGAATTAGAATTTTTCTGTGGAAAAGCATCTCCAAAGAGTTATTTGGAAAGCCAGCAGGTATTCTACCAGCTGTCATGGTCCAAGTTTGTGTCCAGGCTTGGGTTTGTGAGGTATGAGACAGTAGTGTTATCTAAATAGGTAGAATGAGAGAGGAAGGAATTATCACAGAATCACAAATTGGCTGGGGTTGGAAGGACCTGTGGAGATCATCTGGTCCAAGATTGATCTAGTGGGGCCAGAGTTAGTTGCCCAGAACCATGTTCAAGTGTCTTTTGTATATCTCCAAGGATGGATACTTCACAACCTCCCCGGGCAACCTGTGCTATTTCTCAGCTACCCTCACAGTGAAAAAGTATTCCCCGATGTTCAGACATCAGCTCCTGTGTTTCAGTTTGTGCCCATTGCCTATGGTCCCATCACTGGGCACCACTGAAAAGAGCCTGGCTCCATCTTCTTTGCACCCTCTCTTTAGTCATTCATATACATAGTCATTCATATTCATATTCATTGATAAGATCCCTCTGGACCTTCTCTCCCTAGGCTGAAGAATTGCAGCTGTCTCAGCTTTTTGTCATAGGTGAGAGGCTACAGTACCTTAGTCATCTTCGTGGCCCCTTCTTTGGTCTCATACTGAAGAGCCTGGAACTGGTCACAGCACTCCAAGAGAGGCCTAACCAGTGAACAGAGGGGAAGAATCACCTCTCTTTATCTGCTGGATAATCCTCTTTGCTGCAAGGGCACAGTGCTGGCTCATGTTCAACTTGGTGTCTGCCAGGATCCCTGAGTCCTTTTCTGGAAGGTTGAATTCCAACTGGGTGGCAGGAAATCGTGCATCCCTGGGTTTTTGTGCTCATCCCACAGGATTTTGTGCTTCTTCTTGTTAAAATTTGTGAGGTGCCTGTCAGCCCATTTCTCCAACCTGTTGAGATTCCTCTGGATGGCAGCAGAACCCTCTGGCATATCATCCAGTACTCCCATTTTTGTGTCATCATCAGACTTGCTGAGGGTACATTCTGCTCCCTCATCCAGATAATTAAGATCTGGAAAAAAAATGGAGCCACTATTGACCCCAAGGGTACACTGCTATTAACTGGACTCCAATGAGACTTTCTGTCACTGATCACCACTCTCTGAGCCTGAGCGTTCAAGCAGTTAATAACTCACCTCACTGTCTGCTTATCCAGTCCATACATCAACAGCTTGTATATGAGGATCTTATGGGAGATCATGCCAAAGGCCTTGCTGAAATCCAGGCAGACAATATACAATACTCTCCCCTTGTCTACCAGGCCAGTCATTTCACTTTAGAAGTTTAACATGTTGGTCAAGGATGATTTCCCCTTAGTGTACTCCTGACTACTCATGATGATTTTCTTGTCTTTAATGTACTTGGAAATGGTTTTCAGGATTAGTGGTTCCATCACCTTCACAAAGATTGAGGCAAAACTGAATGACTTGTGACTCCCTGTGCCTCCTTGCCCTTCCTAAGTTAGGAATGACATTTGCTTTCCTCCAGGTAATATTCCCAGTTGTCACAATTGATAAAAGACTATCAAGAGTGGCCTTGCAATGACATCTGCCACTTCCCTCAGTACTTGTGGGTGCATCCCATCAGGACCCATGAGCTTACGTATATTCAGTCTGCTTAAGAATTCACTGACATCTTCCTCACTGCAGCCTTTCCCTGTGGTCTCTTTTTTCATCCAGACAGGCCTCCTGACATTTTTGCCTGACCGTATTTGTTACAATAGAATACTCAAGCTTGGATGAGGTGACCCTTGAAAAGTAACCAGCTTTCTTGGGTCTCCCTTCCCTCCAGAGCCTTATCCCACAGGACTCTTCCAAGCAGATCTTTGAAGAGGCCAGAGTCTGCCCTCCTGAAGTCCAGAGTTGTAAGCTTGCTTTTCACTCTCCTCTCTGCCCTGAGGAACCTTATCATGGTAATTGCAGCCAAGGTTGCCTTTGATCTTCACATCCCCAACAGGTTCCTCCCGGTTGGTGATATGCGAACCAGGAGACCACCTCTCCACATTGGCTCATCTTGGAAGACGAAGTTACCATTGACGCATTTCAGGAACCTCCTAGACTGCTTATGTCCAGCTGTGTTCTTCCTCTAGTAGATATCAGGGGGGTCAAAGTTCCCCCTTGAGGACAAGATATCATCCTTCCTAAAGAGACTGTATCCCTCCATTGCAACACTCTAGTCATGGGTGCCATCCCACCGTGTTTCCTCAATCCCACTAAGATGAAAGCCCTGCATCTGCACAAAGGTATTTAACTCATCACATGTATTCCCCATAATTGCATATATTAGTATACAGGCACTTTAGAGGGGTACCCCAGCATGCTGAGTTCTTGGATGGGGAACTACTTCTGGGATAGTCAGAAGAGTAGAAAAGCTTTGACAGTCCTCCCAAAACATCCAGGCCTCTGGAAGGCAGAAAACCTCTCTAGATGATTGGTTTGGTGGCAGTTGGGTGTCTCTTTCCCCTGCAGCAGGAAGTCACCCATTACGATGAGTCACCATTTCTTCCTGGTAGTCTTGAATGGTTTAGAGTTAGGTGAACCAGGTTCTTTGCTTGTGGGCACACCTGGCTTCTCTTCAGCTTTGACAAGTGTGAGCCTATTTTGCATTTGTAAACCCTTAGATGGGGCAGGAGCCTTCCTTTTGGTATCAGAAGTCACCAGCTTCCATCCTTCACTTTCTCCAGAAGTTGCATTTACCATGGCAGTGGGGTTCTTCAAGCTGTTGAGTCTGAGAGAAGATGCTGTCCATCTCCCTTTCACCTTCTCTGATGATGAACCTTGCCACATTCCATAAAGGAAATACGTAAACAGGGCACCCACTGTGCTCAGAATCCCATTGTCATATGTTCTTTGTGACTTTCCAAAGCAAAAACAGAGAACAAAAGTACAGGTAGGAAGAAAGGTACGCTTTTAAAATTGCCTAAGTGGAAAAGTCCCTCAAATATTAGTTGCAGGTTCCTACAAAGTAGCTTACAGGTATATCTACATTACATTGAATAATTTTATGGCAGAAATAACAAGATATACTAAAATGTTATCCTCCAAAAAGTAAATAAAAAGTGCTCATTCTCTTTGAAACAAAGACCTCATTGATTATGCCAGTATATTTAGTTAGTAGAATTTTGTCTTGTTTGAATTGGCAGGAAAGTACCTATTGCCTAGAGAGTAATTGTCAAATATCAGAATACTTATGACCTCAGAGATTACTTAATTTAAAAGCTTTCATGGACTGTACTTAAATAAGTCACATTTCTCTAGGAATATCTTTAACAGATGTTTTCATCAAAGCTGCCTGTGTATCTTCTTATCAGAGTTTATTATATAGATGGATATTTATGCTATCAGTAGCAGCAAAGGGTAACTGGTTGTTGTTAAGTTTATTGGCATTGGTGGTTACTGGGGATGGGAAAAGTTGATTAATTAAATATGTTAGTGAACATTTAAAACATTAATTTTCTTTGGCTGGCCAAAATATACTTAAATTCCTTGAACACTATATAATCTTTTAAAAAAATGTATTTAAACTGGCTTTCAGATAGAAAGTAAAAGACTTGCCAAAGCCCCAGTGATCTGGATGCCACAAGTTATAGCACTAATTACTACCTTTATTTTGCCACTTTCATCTCCCTACTATAACATAAAGTGACAGAATTGAGGTGATGTAAACTGACTTTAAAAATTTTTCTGAAGTTCTGAAAAGCAGTCAGCACCAGGCTGCAGAGGGACCACCACAGAACAGAGTGGAGATCCTGCTCATACCACAGAAATTGCTCTCAAAGCACGTTTCTAAAAACTTGGTTTTGACACAGGGGAAGTTTCAAAATTTAAGGCAGCCAAATTGTTAAGTAGCTCAAGAGAATGAACGGAAAACAAGCATGATATCAAAATACTGAGCAAGGTACATATGATGCCCCTGTGTAGAAAAACAACCTTAAGAAAGGGAAGACAGCAGTACAGAAGGAAGATAATTTTGAACTACGTAGAAAATTATTTCAAAAAGTCCATGTTAAAAAAATAATTTTAAAAGCTGTGGTAAAGGAATAAAAAAAGGGTGACTGATATTCTGATGCAACTGATGCAAAAATGAAGGCTACATGTTACACATTTGAAGAGAAATGAATGTGATTTGAAGTCGTGAGTCAAAAGCTGAAAGAGCTAGTGCAAGTACGAGGTCTTAGCCTCCTGGTTTGATAAGAACTTCCTTTTATACAGATAATTTTTCCTTTAGAATACATATGCCCTATTGCCTTTCCTTATCGTTGCCTCTGACTTTTCATTGAATGTGCTACAGTATGTTGAAAATACTGTTGATCAATGGCAATTTTAAGGTAAAAATAAAATATAAGCTTTCCATGCAAGTCACAGACATAATAATCCTGTAAGTGCTGTAAAATCTTTATGGCTGAGGCCCTTTTCATTAAAATAGTTGAGAATCTTTTTTGCAAAGTGAAGAAGATCTTTGAAATTGTGTTTAAAGTTTTAGTGTTCCTGATAGAAAAACCTCCAGGAGAAATGATTACTTGCCTCCCATGTTCTACAATCATTGTACTAACAGATCCCTAAATGTCAGATAAAATGTTTTCATAAATAATATATACAACTACATATTTGCCTCAGATATTGCTTTTTAAAATTCTGGTAGTTATTCACCACTTACTGGAGAAAATCATATCTCTTTGAGTAGATGTTTGAAGCTGTTAGGCAGGGGTTTTCACTGGTTTCAGTTGAACATGTAGTCAAGGTATACTTTCATATTCATGTTTTTTCATAGTTTTTGTCTATGTTACCACAGAATAATTTTAAAGCTGAAATATGAGAGAAATATTTTTTTCCTCATTATCACTCATTACATTATATTGTTTTGTTCCCTTGGAGAAAATAATAGAACAATCACATACTATTTTTGCCATTCTCTAATTCTTCCTATATTCTGTAAGGCGTATTATCTTATTTAAAATTATTACTTACTACTCATGGAAGTAAAATAAACCCTTTTCAAAGTTTAGACCCACTTTCACATATGATCTTACATAATAATACACCACACGAATTTGCCAAGCTTTTGAAAGACATGTTGATTAAATATTTTTAAGAGTTTAAAAAAACAAAAGCTATTGTTAGATGTCAAATGTGGATTTTTAAGCTGGATATTCAGCCTAGCCAAGGAAATGGCTCTACATCTTTCATAAAATAATCCCTTTTTTTTCTTCATTTTATTGCATGTGCATTTATAATCTCAAAACTTCTTTTGCCCTTACACTATATAATGAAATATGATTGAGGCCGATATATGTGACTTATAACTGGCACTGATTAAGGTCAAGGATGTGCTCAACTGTCTCAATTTCTAGGCATTAGTTTGTTAAGCCATGGAAATACAAGCACACTTAGTCATGTGATCATACCCATATATACCAAAAATATACAGCAAAATTTCTACAGTAAGTAGAGGAAAACTTCCCTGAACAAACACTACACTTGTAGGATTATTTAATTTAACACTTTAAAGATCACTGTTGAATAATTATTAACATATTTTTTAAAATATGTTTTGTCCTTCTGGCATGTGCAAAATTCATATATTATTGCTTATTACACCTTCACCATCACAGAGAGGCATTTAAATTTTGCTTTAATAAAACTGAGCTGTTTCCTTACCACTTCAAGCCTGCTACAGATGAATGTGCTTTCATTAAAAGTCTGTGTGATCAAATCTGCTTAAGTCTGTTTCTCTGATTCTCCACCCTTTTGCATGCAAGTTGATAACAGATGAGTAGCTAACAGTGAAAAGCATTCATAGTACACATTTTAACCAACTTTGCCAGTCAGAATGAAATATTCTTATTACAATGTTAGCAAAGATCCTCACGTTAGCTTACACATGTGGCATAAATTTGACCCCCGTGTAATCCAGGGGTGCTATAGCATAAATAAACATAGCCTACGGCTTGCAAAGTGCATTTTTTGCTAAGGGAAGAACAAAAAAATGTTGAGCTCTCAAATGAAGAATCTATCCTGGGAACATTTCTTCTATCTGTCACTGATAGCCATCTGAAAAAAAGACGAAACTCCTGAAACATTTCCTAGCACTGTTGTCCTCGGGGTTAATGAGAAGAGGACAAAGGACTTCAAAGCAAGTTGCTAAGTGATAGCCATATAGAAAGGTTTCTGCATTTCAGAAAGCACGTGGAAACAAAGTCCACCTTGGCACCAGCAGTTCCAGATGATTAAGTTGGGCATAACTTACATCAATAGGTACAAAGCTATTGAAGAATGACAGGTGCAGTGTGTATAGCTTAAATTACAGCATTCTTCTAGTTTCAGATTTTATGAAAAGAGTATTTGTATAGGAAATATACTTTTGAAATCATGCCTGCATGCTCCTCCTGCAGGTATGTTCCATTCAGGTGGTAGGTGCCACATGGTTGATTTTGATAGAGGTAGATTGGTATAGAGATCATCTAGAGATAGATGGTAGATGTCTACAGTGAGAATTACATTCACCAGGAAGCAAACTCGGGCTCTAAACCCTTGTCTGTCCATACTGCTTAATTGTCAGCTTGCTTACAGCTGTCGTACAGATCACTACAATTAGCTTTCTGTCAGACAAGAACTAGTGATGTTTCTGTATCTGGTCTTAAAGAGAAAAAAATAAAGAAGGAAAAAAGAAAAAAAGGGAAAATCTAGCGTGAGTCTGCACTAGGTTCGTTGTTCCTTCTTTCCATAGTGCTGCTATACTACCCCTGTAACACCTGCTAGCACACCCAGCATGTGCATTTTATTGTGCTATAAAAACATAGCTCTGGTGGCCTGCAACACACTTTTCACGCTGTTTCAAGCACTTTGAACTGAAAAAGCATAGGAACAAAAATTACTGTGTGGGGCACCCTAAGCAGTGTGCTCAGGTGACCAAGAAAGCCAATGGCATCCTGGCCTGTGTCAGCAATAGTGTGGTCAGCAGGACCAGGGCAGTGATTGTACCTCTGTGATCAGCGCTGGTTGAGGCCACACCTCCAATCCTGTGTCCAGTTCTGGGCCCCTCACTGCCAGAAAGACATTGAGGTGCTGGAGAGTGCCCAGAAAAGAGTAACAAAGCTGGGAAAGGGTTCAGCAGATAAGTCTTTTGGGGGACATCTGAGGGAGCTGAGGGTGTTTAGTCTGGAGAAAAGGAGGCTCAGGGGGGTCCTTATCCCTCTCTGCAACTACCATAAAGGAGGATGTAGCCAGGTGGGAGTCGGCCTCTTCTCCCAAGTAACAAGTGACAGAAGAGGAAATGGCCTCAAGTTGCACCAGGGGAGGTTTAGATTTGATTTTAGAAAATATTTCTCCACAGATTTCTCTTGTCAAGCAGTGGAAGACGCTGCCCAGGGAAGTACTTGAGTCATCATCTAGTATCTAGTATAAGCCATTTGGCCTAAGGTCCAGGAACTGGTCCTTGAAGCCTTGCATTCAACAGTCTGGAAATTACCGTGATAGCTTTATGAGACCATTCACACTACTTCTACAAAGTTTCTTAGAGCAAAAATTCATGGTGTATTTCTGTGAAAGGGGCAATGCAGATTATCTGTAATTTATTCTTTTCTTCAGAAATTTTCTGGAATTTTCTTACAAATTAAATAAAGGAGGCTTCCTTTTTCCTTTTTCTCTTCCAGAAAAGAGCAGATTTCTTCTGTATTCTTACTTCCTTTAAGGTGTTTTTTCCCCCACCCACAGGCCCCGGTGCATATAAGAGTAAATCCATCACACAGATATTCTGAAGCTGTTTATTCTCCATATTCTCACCCTCTGTAAAACTCCAGTAAAAGCCTGTGACAGATAAATCAAAAATACTGTCATTACCTGAACCCCACTCTACTTAAATCGTGTTGTGGGTTAACTTTGCAAGGCAACTAAGCCCCACATGCCTGCTTGCTCACTCCCTCACAGTGGGGTGGGGGAGGGAATCAGAAGGGTAAAAGTAAGAAAACTCATGAGTCAAGATGAAGAAAATTTAATAAGGAAAGCAAAAACTGCATGTAAGCATAACAAAATAAGAAATTAATTTGATACTTCTCATTGGCAGGCAGGTGTTCAGCCATTTTTCAGGAAAGCAGGATTTTATTACACATGAACAGTTACTTGCCATCACTTTGAATACGTCCCTCTTTCTTTTCTTCCTCCACCTTTATAAGCTGATCTTAACCCCATCTTGTGTGGGATATTCCTCTGGTCAGTTGGGGTCATCTGTCTCAGCAGTGTCCTCTCCCAAAATCTTGTGCACCCCCAGCCCCCTCACTGGTGGGGTGTGGTAAGAAGCATAAAAGGTCTTGATGCTGTGAGAACACTGCTCAGCAACAGATGAGACATCTTGGTGTTATCAACACTGTTTCCAGTGCAAATCCAGAACATAGCACCTTACAAGCTGATATGAAGAAAACTAGGTCTATTCCAGCCAAAACCAGCACAGATCACGTTTTGTTTGGTTTTTTTTTCTTTAGCGCTACATTTCCCATTCCCCATATACAATTTGTGGTCTGAAAAAAAAATGCACAAAATCAAGATAATTCTTATAGCTGTAGAAGGACAGCATATTGGATGATTTACAGGTGGGCAGTAAAGACATTTTATTAGACAATATATGTAGAGTTAGTGGGATAGCATTATGGAAACAAAGAATTAGTTAGAATACATGAAAAATGAAGCATTGTTCTGTAGAATTTAGGTAACATAAGAACAAGCAAAATAATAGAGGAAACACTGAGGTATGTAAACACTAACTTTATCCTCCCTGACCTGCAGCTGCCACCCCAGAAGAGCAGGGGTCTTCCTGCAGAACTTGTGTTGCACTCTCCAGCCTCTTTCAGAACTAAGCACCTGAAAGTTTCAGATGCATCAGTGACTGCTAAGGGCTTGTTCCTAGGTATTTACACAGCTAAATCTGCCTGGGAGACATAATTTAGAGTAAGACTGTATTGCCAGTAAAATAAGCAGCTTAAAGTGACTTTCTCAGCTGTGATTCATGGACCTGATGTTTCATTTAACCTTTTATTAAAAAAAAAAGTGATCACCAGCTGGTCTATAGCTATATAAGTTAAGAATCCATCCCTTAATGTACAGAAAATCTTATCTGCTTGAAGTATTTTTGTGTCTTGGTATCATATTTTCTATTGTTTTCCACCAATTTAGGCTCTACTGACTTCAATTAATTATGAGAGAGAGAGAGAGAGAATAATAGTTATTTATTGATCATCCTCATTCTCAGTAATTTCTCAGGATTTAGCATCTGAAAAGTCTAATTAAGTTGTCTAACTCAAGGGTTTTGTGCCATTAAACACACTAGAGTATCTTACTTAGACTTCAGTTGCAAAAGGTGGCATGCATTTTGTCATTCTGGATGAATATTTTGAATATCTTACGTCATATTTTCATGACAGCTACTAGCTCTGAGGTTTTTGGGAAGAGACAGCCAAGAACTTTTCCTTTTCAATTCATGTGAAGAAAACATCTCTAATTTCTATATCAATTTGAAAAAACCCTCCCAATTACACGCCTGTTTATAACTATGGTTGGGACAAGAGGATGTATGTTCATTTCAAAATACAAATCTCGATAGTAAAGTGAACAATATTTACATTACAGAAGAAATAATGCAGATATCATGTTTCAATGACTGGCTTATGTTTTACTTGTCTAGCAGTTTTATAGTCAAAAAAGCTGTCAAAATTAGGCTTAATGATAAGTTCTCATAGCAACATTATGGTGCTTTGTTTCCAAATTACAGATCAACTTTCCTCATCCATACCTGACAGCTAGTAGGTAACCCCAGTGAAGATTGTTGTTTGCAAGCCAACTAGTTGTATATTTTGCAAGCAATATTTTAAAGAAAGATAATAAAATATTGATTTTTTTTCACTAAAAATGGAACTGCAGGGTGTCCTTGAATGCAAATTGCTCTCAAGAATTAAATTACCAATTCACAAAATCCAAGAAATATTATTTCTGACCTCATTACAATAACAAAGCTATCTAATTCTTCTACAAGTCTATGTGCCAGAATCTAATTTAGCTGTCTTTAATCTTCAAAGATGAAAAGGTTTAATATTTTAGTAAACAGCTTACAAATTATATCAGACAAAGAATCTGCAAGGAATTTTACAATATTCTCTGTTGATGTGTCTTCCATGCTTTCCCCCTTAGGATGAAACACTTACAGTGCTTACCACAGTGATTTCTCACTTCAGCAAATTGTATTTACCCACATTTTGCTCTGCCAGGTTTGTAAAATATTAGAGCAAAACATATGATTTCCGTTGAATAAGATTACTCTATCAACTCACTTTCTTTTTCTCTTTCTTTCTCTTTCTTTTTCTTTTTCTTTCTTTCTTTCTTTCTTTCTTTCTTTCTTTCTTTCTTTCTTTCTTTCTTTCTCTTTCTTTCTTTCTTTTTCTTTCTTTCTTTCTTTTTCTTTCTTTCTTTCTTTTTCTTTCTTTCTTTTTCTTTCTCTTTCCTCTTTTCTCTTTTCTCTTTTCTCTTTTCTCTCTTTTCTCTTTTCTCTTTTCTTTTCTTTTCTTTTCTTTTCTTTTCTTTTCTTTTCTTTTCTTTTCTTTTCCTTTTTCTTTTCTCCTTCTTTTCTTTCTTTCTTCCATAGTTACTATGAAAATAATGTTATGTCAGGAATAAGAGATTATCTGACTGTATTAATTGTACAAAATTTTTTTTTATGCTCACAGTAGATAGACAATCAAGACATATCTACCTCAGAGATAACCCCTGAAAACTATAATTCCTTGGAATACACCAGCATCCTTTTGGAATATATTTGGAAAATTCTTTTATATAGTGCTTCATATTTCTTTAATATTTGTCTTTAATAGAGATGTTAGAAATGAACTAATGATATTCAGCCACCTGAGTGGTTATGTGAACAGTATCACAAAAGGCATTTCAAAGTTTGGGAACATAGATGCCTACAAGTCCCATTGCAAGGACCTCTCCTTTGAAATTGAGTTCTATTTATTTGCTTGCTCTGTAATTATTTATTATTCATATTATGGTAAAATTTGTGTTCTCCAATTAAGCTTTAAGTTAGACACTTACTGAATAAAATTTATTTCCAGTAAAACAATTTTTTACAATAAAATATAAAAATACAGCAACAGTGCTAACATTAAAGCAGAATGGGGATCACAAGAAAGCAGTTATGTATTATTGGTTTGCTTGCTCCTAATATCTAAGACATAATGATGCACTTTCAAGACAATTAGTAACTTGGGAAAAAGCATGACAGTTATGTATTGACAGGTCTTGGGAATTTACACAAATATCTGTCTGTCAAGATCAGTTTTAACACATCTTGAAAAATGCATCTACAATACCAAAAAACTCCTAATCTTTGAGTAAGTACCAARAACGAACAAGCCAGATGATCAGCTCTAATACAGCCCAGTATTATAGATAATAGTTTAAAACAAACAAATAAACAACAACAAACCCCAAAATACTGGGATTGTGTTGATGAGGAACCAGGCAACAGGCATTGTACTAAACTGAATCAACAGGGATTTGTAGGTAATAAATTTTGTCAAGAAGATCTGATGAATTAAAAAAAATGACCAGATATTATCAATATGTTTAGGAATTCTGTTAATGATAAACAAGTCAGTCACAGGTGTGGTTTTGTTTCTGTATTTGACCCTGAAGAGGCTTATTTTGGAGTATTGCATATATTCCTGGTATGCATTTGTGAGAGACTGAAGTGTTATGATTTATGGGTTGATCATTCTTTCTGAAGAGCTTTTGCCTATTATAGCAAAACTGTATAACAAAGCCGCACCAAAAAGAAAAACTGCGCTGGAGACCACTGCCATCCTGAATGGGCCCTCTGGGCTGAGGCCCTGGAGTGTAAGTTGATTAGAGATAAGATAAAAATTACACCATTCTAAGGTCTGGGCTGGGGGAAAAGAGTGCTTTCACGGGAGGATCCTGCCCAGCAGCTTCGGGGTGGAGACCTTAGCCCCAGGCTTATCTGCTGCCAGGCTTGCACAGAGTCCCCCAGCCCAGGGGGCACGAGGAGAGGTTTTGGGTGTGTGGTGAAAAAAAGCCTCTGGTCAGAGGAACGCCCATCCTCCTCTGTGCAGCTGCGGGAGGCCCCCCCACGCTCGGGAAAAGCCACAACTCCTGGACATGCACGGGAAGGGGCAGCAGAGGGGGTGTCACGGCCCATCGAAGGCCCCCCCGAAGGGGTCCCCGGACCCTGCACCAGAGCACTGCACGTGGTGCAAAATGATGCAGCAGACCCTCGATCTGGCAAGGGACGGTGTTAAGCTGCCCCTCAGGGGTGGTACCTGGGCGTTCCCACCTGGCCAAAGCGTATATGAATCCAATGGATTGTGTGCTTTGCGGCAGCGACGGGGACTCCCACCATCCTGAAGACCAGATGTAGGGATCAACGAGACATCGTTGGGACCCACGGAGGGGTGATATGTTTCCACCTAACCTCTGTCACTTTTCCTGTCCGCTCCCCCTCTGCACAGCTCTTTTTATATTTCTTTCTCTTTTCTCTCTCTCTCTCCCCCTCTCTCTCACTTACCGTTAAATAAAATACATCAATTTTTTTTAGTACCAACATTTAGCCTCGTTTGCCTTGAGTCTGCTTAAAGGAATATTCGAATGTTTAGGGGTCTTTCCACTTTATTCACACAGAATTCTCTCCTGTGATTAAAGCAGATCATAACAGCATTCTTGTTGCCTATCCAAGACAAAATTAATTGCAATGATCAGTATCTTTACCAGGATATAAGCAGACGTAGGTGCAAAATGACTCTTTTTTTTCTTTTTTTTGAGAAAGACATAGAACAATCTAGGAATGCTCACTAAAACAAAACGAGAATGTAGGTATGTTTTTGACAAAGGCCAGAAGTATGGAGAACTTTTCAAAGTGGTGCGTTGTGTCTCTATAAAAACGGAGGTTTCCAAGACATATACTTTAGCTAAACATGAGCTTTTCAACAGAAAAGCTGAAGCAATTCAATAACCTATAATATACACGAGCTAATAATAGTTCCTGGGGTATTAAACATAATCAAAGCATGAGAAGCAATGGTATCATCACAGTACTTAACTAGCTATAATAAAATATCTTGAAGAAATTGACTGATTTTTAAGTTAAGCATTTCAGTACAGTTGAATCAACAGTAGAATTCCTACTAAACACATTCTTAAAAGCACTAACAAACAAATAAGTAAATAAAAATATTTAAAATTTTATGGAAAATTACAAAGTAAACACACAAAAAAATAGGCTATTTTCTTTGACTAATGTATTAGCAACTGAATAAGGAGTGTATGATCATTTATGCATCTAGAACAAGTATTTTAATTTAAGGTTTTAAAATATTTTTTCTGTAGTAATTGATTTACAGATGAACTTGTCATGTGTACTTTTGTTCAGACACAAAGGCCCAAAGTGCAGTCAGTCCAACACGCATTGAAGGCTATTAGAAACCTTCCATTAGAACAATAGGCACTGTATCAAACATAGAAATTAAATAAAGTGACAAATAATAGGGTAGGAGGAAGCAGTGGAGGGGAAAATTTGGAATAGACACACAATGGATTATGGCAGTACAATAATATGGTACAATTACCATGGGTGTGAAAATTTCAATGTTACACAGAAAGGCTGTTTGTGAAAGACCTATTGTGAATATGACATGCATTTTAAACTTCTTTTAATACATCTCTAAAATTAGTTACTAAGGTTGCATAGCCTTTTACAATGGAATCACATGTAACATGGCATTACAGGTGTCAGGAAGGTGTCTGAACTTGCAATTACAACAATTTTGCAATGCATAAGAAATAATTCTTAAAAGTACCTATGAAATAAATTACAGCATTTATTGATTGAATAGTATTTGGTCAATTCAAATATTTAGGATTAAAATGTGAAATGTGTCAAAATTAACAGCAAGTATATGAATACCTGACAAGCATTCAATATTTTCATCAGGAAAAATTTGATCCCTTGCTAAATAGCAAATACAGACCCATCAATTTCCCATTACAAATATAAGGGATTGATTTACTATAATCCCTTTAACTTAATTTGAATGAAAACTCTCTCTTCTGCTTTTCATACTCCTTCCTTCTCTTTTTTGAAGTGACTAAGACATAAGGTAGAAAATAGCTGTGTAAATGGATTCTGTTAATTTCTTACTTGGAAAGAGAAAAAGAACATTTCAGTGTTTATTCTTTTTTTCCTTTTTTTTTTTCCCCTTTCATATTATTCTCTAAAACAAGCAGAAGGAAAAGTAGGGCAGTCTTTTGTAAAATGCTCGTGCCAAATTAAGCAGGCTCTAGGCCACTTTGATGACAATTTCCATTACTGGGCTGAATGAACAGATGAGAACAGAAAGCCAAAATCTACTGTCTAATTTTCTGGAAGCCCACTGACTTTCAGTATCTTAGTTCTGTTGCTCTTTCCACTTCTTGTAATTAGGAAGAGAGCTATCAACATCAGCCACACACACCTTGCCCCACCTTCTCTACAGTGCTTCCATCCAGCAGCTGGGTTCACTGTGGGACTAGAAATGTTCAATAGAGAAAAATGAAACCAACTTTCCTCAACCTATCCCTGCAAGAGTGGAGGACACTGTGAGCTCAAGTTATAGGAAACTGAGTAGGAGGAAATAATAACAAAACTCCTCCATTCCTTCAGAAGAATGTCTCCTACTGTGTAGGTATTCTTGGACTGTGCTTTTGCTTCTGCTATTGTGGCAGTTACAGGCCTGCATTATTGCAAGTACTAAGCACGGACACCAGGGGACATATATACACCTATGTCTATGAATGTGATGCTTGCAATTCCAGACCAACACTGGATGCCAGCAATAAAGTCAACATTTAGTAAGAAAATAATGGGAAGATAACACAGATGAAGGAAGACCAGGTCAACAGAAGAGTAAAACTGATTAGATTATAAAGAGCAAAATTCAAATGCCTGGTGCAGGGGAAATAATAACAACCCCCAATGTCCAACTAGTTATATCCAGCAGAGGTAGCAATTTCTCTAATTCATTCAGAGTAACAAGCATCATTCTCTGCAACATATTCCTTTACACACTGAAGTGCTATTCAAGTGTTGCTCAGTTATAACTTATTTTGCTAGCTGATTAAAATGTTGAGTATTAAAACTGGCACTGGTTCAACCATCACAGTTCATTAAATTACTCAGGAGATGTGGACTGCAGTAGGAAGGTCCATGAGGTAAAATGAAATGTTCTATTTATCAAATCATACCCTGCTGTGCTATTCATTTGGTAATAAAAACTTTATTTTCTCCACTTGTGTCCTCTCTCATTAATGAGATAGAAAGCATAGTCATTTTATTGGCTTGTACAAATACCTGAACAATCAATCAAAAGCCAACAAACTCTAGACAAAGCTCCTCTGGAACAAAAAATAGGAGTTTATTTTTTGAGAAATAACTATGTTCTTTTTTATAGTTGCATGGGCTTTTTGAATGAATCAGTCCTCACATACACCAAAGTGATAAACATCCATTATCCGACAAAATAATTCTAATGATATAAGGACAAATGTTTCAGTTGTGCAACTCTGATATGTTAGTTTTGCCTCTTTTCACATTATTTTGGTACTGAGAGGGCTATAGGGGTGGCTGCTGTGAGAAGCTGCTAGAAGCTTTCCCCATGTCCAGCAGAGCCAATGCCAGCCAGCTTCAAGATGGACCTGCTGCTGGCCAATGGCAAGCCCATCAGCGATAGTGGCAGCATTTCTCGGATAATGTAGTCAAGAAGGGGAAAAAAACGCCTGTCGCAACACCAGTGGAAGTCAGAGCAGAGGAGAGAGAATATGCAAAAGCAACAGCTCTGCAGACACCAAGGTCAGTGCAGAAGGAGGGCGAGGAAGTGCCAGAGCTGAGATTCCCCTGCGGCTGATAGTGCAGACCATGGTGAGGCAGCTGTGCCCCTGCAGCCCATGGAGGTCCATGGTGGAGCAGAGATCCACCTGCAGCCTGTGGAGGACCCCACACCAGAGCAGGTGGATGCCTGAAGGAGGCTGTGACCCTATGGGAAGCCCATGCTGGAGAAGGCTTGCTGGCAGGACTTGTGACCCCACGGGGATTCATGCTGGAGCAGTCTGTTGAATGCTTCAGCAGGATGCTGAAGAACTGCATCCCATGCAAGAGCAATCTGTGAAAAGCTGCAGTCTGTAGGAAGGAGTCATGTTGTAGAAGTTTCTGGAGGACTGTCTCCTGGGGGAGAGATCCCAGGCTGGAGCAGGGGAAGAGATTGATGAGTCATCTCCCTGCAAACGAAGGAGCAGCAGATATGTGTGATGAATACCACAAGCCCCATTCCCCGTCTCCCTGCGCTGCTGGGGGAGAGAAGTTAGAGAGTTTGCAAGTGAAGTTAAGCCACATGCTTACTCCTGACTTTGAAGACCTGAGGACTAAGGCTTTTGAGGGTCACTCTGAACTTGCCTTGACCTGTCTGGAGTTTTAATTTTACTTGGTTTTGCTGTAGCAGCAACTTCTTTTTTGATCAGGAGTCTATGTCTATGTCACGGTCTGGACAAACTTAGGAGGAAGACTCGAAGAGCTTCCTCTGCAAAAGACAGAGTTCGAAACTCCCTTCCCCTCCCCTTAA
Source organism: Amblyornis subalaris (assembly GCA_018881555.1). Lineage (NCBI taxonomy): Eukaryota > Metazoa > Chordata > Aves > Passeriformes > Ptilonorhynchidae > Amblyornis > Amblyornis subalaris. Next base: position 661,363 of record JACAXG010000002.1, on the reverse strand, counting down.
GAATTCCTCGGAGGAAAGTGAAAAAAACCTGTTTATTTAGCAAAACCCAGCTGCTTGGGGGGTGCACGCAGGCACCAGGGGAAGGGAAAATAAAAGAAAAATAAAAATGAATAATGTTAGATGATAAACTTCTCGTGAGGAGGATAACCTGAATGAATCAAAGTCCTGAGTCCTTGGCAGGTGTGGTCTTCTGCTCTGTCTCTAGCTAGCTGCTTGAGTACGGAGTAGGCCCTGTCCAGGCCCGGGGAGTGTAGGCCCCAGACAGACGGTATGTAGAACAGAGCCCAGTTGGCTGTTGTACAGTTCCAAAGGAAGAAGAAAAAGAAAATACAGTTCCAGGAAAAAACCTGTCTTCTTCCCTTGCCTCAGGTAGAGGAGGGAAAAAGCCAAAAGCAAGTTTTAACTCCGTCCGAATATCCCTCAGCTGAGTAAAAACCAGGCGAAAGCTCACAAGAAAAAGGTAAAGGTAAAAAAGGTGTCCCTTCACCTCCAACTATAGAAAGTGACTGCTGAGATGTTCTCTCCTCAGAACCATAACATAGTGAGCTGATAAAGGTGAAAGAATGTAAATATCCTTCCAAGAAAACCAAAACATAGCTCCTGGCTTCTTGAGCCAGCTTAAAGACACAGAGTTAATACTTTTCATTAAGCAGGCGATTGGGATATATAGCATCATAAAGTCACTCCAGGACAGTCTAAGTGGTTTTACTTTTGCTTATCTTTGTGTGGTACCACCATAGATATTATACAGATAACAGTAGCAAGCAGTTATTCTGTATAAACTGAAAAATTTATGACTGGAACTTGATAATGCAGTGTGGAGAACTATATGCCTCTTATAACAGCACAGGCCCAAAGAAGTGGAAAAACAGGATGCAGCTTAAGGGAGTACAGGCATAGGATGGTAATACATGGGGCACAGGCTTGGTACTGGTCATAACCCCATCCTTATAAACAGTTGACCAGTGGTCAGTTAAAGAAGTTCAGACTCGGAACTGGACAAAACCAGTTTGAGGAGTAATGAGGAGAACAAAGAGGAAATAGCTTGCACCATATCTTGCGAATTTGAGTGTAATGTGAACTTTCTGACCAATGAAGAAAGACCAAGGTGTAAAAGCAGATTAGCAAATGTTAAAATGAACTACATCTTGGAAAGGGAAGGAAAAACCCACAAGAATCATAGTCATCCTTGGTGAAGGGCAAGGGACACTGATGACTCACTGTTCCCTACCCCAACAGATGGAAAGCATCAATATTACCACCCCAGAGAGAAGTGAAGGGTAATTTGAAAAACTCCAAACAACCGGAGAGGTAAAATCCAGGAAATGTGTGTAAAAAAGTTAAATGTGTTGCTATTTAGAACTTTTCCGTACAAGAGAATTTTTTTTTTTATTATTTTTCTTTCTTATGGTGGGTTGACTTTGACTGATTGTCACATCCCCACCCAGCAACTCTTACTTTCCCTCCTCAACAGGACAGAAGAAGTAAGTAAGAAAAAATAGGATGAAGTAGATTGTGACTTGAGATAAAGACAAAATATCACCCTATCAAGTACCATTTTGGGCCAAAACATACTTAATTTGAGAAAACTGATCCTATTTATTGTCCATTAAAATAGAGTTGGATAGTGAGAAACAAAATCTAAGCCACCCTCCCCTTAGTACATGTTTTCCCTGGTTCAACTTCACTCTTTCATTGATGACTCTTCCATCTCCTCCCACCCCAAGCAGTGCAGAGGGAGGGGGAGCAGGGAATTGTAGACAGTCCACAACAGGTCATCTCCAATACTGCTTCTTTTCATGCTTTTCCCCCTTTCCAACATGGTCTCTCCACGGGCCACATTTCTTTCAGCAGATACCTACACAGACAGTTTCCAGCTCCAACCCATCCACCACAGGGCACTGCTGACCCCTGACACCAAGGCTGGGGTACCTTGGGGGAAATGTATTGATGAAAGGGGAGACAATATCACTGAGGGAGGAGTAGAGAACAAAAAGAGTGAGAAACAGTGGAGGGTACACCAAGGTGAGGGAAGGAGGGAAAGACGTGCTCCAAGTGTGAGAGAAGAGACTCCCCTTCAGCCCATGGAGAGGCCATGGTAAGCAGATAGCCACCCTGCAGCCTGTGGAGGACCCCACACCAGAGAATGGGAAAAGCATGAACAACTGCAGCATGTGTGTATCTGCTGAAAGGACTGTAGCCTGTGGAGACCCCACACCAGAGAATGGGAAAAGCATGAACAACAAAAGCGTTGGAGGGGAGCATTAATGGATTGACCACAATCTCCATCCCCCTGCACTCCCCATTCTTTCCTAAGTGGTACTTAGGTAATGCTGAAGCAGTACTTGTTCTAGAGATTTCATACATTTATAGGAAATAGAGAAAGTACTGTTAGAGGGTGTAAGGAAGAAAAGCATTTTCTATAATTAGAGATAATTATAGCTACAAATAACTAGTTCATCATTTTTTATATAAAGAGCAGTGACAGAAACAACAAGTGAATAACTTACTTGAAATCACACAAGTATTAGAGAAAAAAATTAAATCAAACACTTCAGACTTTTAGGCCAATAGCATAAACAGAACATACTCTGCACTTTGATAGTGTACCTGTACAGTATCTGTTACAGATGCATTGCCTCCCTAGGATTACACACTGCTCACTGGTTAACACAAAAAAAAAGATTATCCATCTTTCAGTAGGAACTAGGTTACTTAGCCTGGAGCTTTAGCTTAGGTACTGTTGGTGTGACATTGAATCATGTTATGCAGACTTACCCTGTGTTCTGGTGTACTGAGCTGCTCTAGGATCAGGTAGACTCTGAATGACTGTGAGAAGGAAAACTTTCCTGTATTTTCAAGCAATCTGGCATTTTGCGACATTATGGACAGCATAGCTATACGTATCTTAAATGTAGAAAGATTGTAATGTCATCGGATCACTATTATCTGGTACAGATTCTATAAATGGCAAATTTAAGCTTCCATTTCTTTGCTGAACATTGCTAATTGTTTTGCCATCTACTTCTCTTTTCTACATCATTTGTTTCACCTATATAATGTTCTGTCTGGCAACAAACCGAATGATAATAAATTAAAACCTCTTCTAAGCTATACTTACTACTGCAAATGTGAGCAGTTCTCAAGCGGGATTGGAGAAGAGTGCAGAGTCACAGAGGATATCCTGAGGGAAGTAGGTAAGAATTTAGATATGCCTGGCCAAGATTAGTTGCTGCCTAGGTAGAAACATATTGGAAAGCAGAAGGAGATTTAGTTGCTTAAATACGGATTTTAGGAACTTTTTTTTTATATATATATAAAATTCCCTCTAGGCTACCGTTGTTCAGAAGATGTCTCCTGCAAGTCACACTGCATATGCAGAAGTCCCTTGCAGATACCTCAAACACCCTAAGGGTTTTTGAAAGGGCCCCAGAGACTGAAGCTTGCATTTGGGTGCCTGAAATGTACCTAAGGTGGTTTCAGTTTCCTTTCAGTTTCTCTCACCTGACTATGTGCTGCAGTAAGATATCAGGACTATTCAGAGAGCGGGGATTAGTGTTTGCCCTGAGGTGTTTCTGGAGAAAATCTGATAGGTAAACTCTACCAAGTAGAGAGAGTGATGCTTCTTCTTGGTGGAAGTGTAGGCAGGAGATAAAAGGGAGAATCATGGTTGTCAGTGTTTTGGTGAGAGAGCTGGTGATGATGGAGAAAGGCTCTCAGGTGAGGGAAGAAAGCTGAGCACGGAAGGGATGAGAAGACAATGCTGAGACCTTTTCTTAGCAGAAAACAACAAGAAGATATGATTTTGTGCGTTTAGGATTGTAAATCTATTTTTCTCTTTGTGAGGAAAACAATAGTTTCCCCAAAACGATTGTTTTTTTTTATCTTGGCTCCATCAACCAGTCAACCAGTCTTTGATTATTGCAGGGGTGGCATGAAAACTCCAAATAAGTATTCACGAGATATATTTGGGAGGCATTCTTGCTATGAAGATGCATTTTAAATCTTCCAAATTAATTTAAGAATGGCGGAGTTACAAATTTAGCCAGAGACTAAATTAGACTACATTCATATGGATTCCTATTAATAATAGGAATAGCTAGCAAATTAAAGTGGGTCATTTCAGTAAGGCTCAATAATTTACAGATTTGCAGGCCTATTAATCAAAATTTCAGTATTATCTAGTTGTCACGTAGTTTGAGATTAGATATTTCTCTTAGAGAAATGGATTGCTGGAACATTCTTGCTATAGATGATGAAAAAACAAAAATTATAAAGGGAAAATTGAGTGAATGTACTTCATGTGAAAATGAAGAACTGGCAGAAGATACTTAGAAAAAACAAATCATACAAGCAATGAAGGGTTAACACTGCGCTGAAACATAAAATTGGAAGAAGAAATATCAGGAAGGATATATAGCACATGGCTTGATGAAGGATGCCTAAAATGTATATCATCTCATATTATGCAAACCATTCTGAGCATGAAACCTCAAAAGGCAAAAATGTCATACTGGCTGATAAGCCAACAGAGATTTTTTCAGTGCGAAATGAATGAGAAGAATAAGAAATAAAAGTGTTTGGATTTTGTGAGCAACCAAACCTTGCAAAAGAGCTAATGACTTCTTACATTTCCTGGCTAGTTACTAAATATAAACATGTACACACAATCAGATGAGTAAATGTTCATTCTTCCCAATGCATCGAGAAGATGTTTCATTATACATGGGGGCAAATTTGCAACTCTACTAAAATGCATTTCATTGTCCAGTACTGAAGTTGTGTTCAGTGATAAAGTTACTTGATGCATTTCTATGAACTGCCAATAACAGAACCTCTTCAAATGTGATCCCAAAAGACTTGTAATTCATTGAGTCTAGAAATGCATTTAATTCAGCTTGACCACTTGCCATTGAAAGATACTTTCTTGATAGGAAGCTATAGGATGCTATGTTACTTAGTACTTTTTTTAAGAGAAGATAATAAGAAAACATTGTATATGAAAAGGGCTATAGTGAACAAATCAATGTTGCAACAGAGCAGACACATGTTGGGAAGGAGTAGAATTTCAAAAAATCTAGAAGAGAAATCTTACGGCTTCCTAAGTGAAACTTATATCAAGCCTAGTGTTCTAAAAGTGATGTAGAAAGAATAAATTTAATAGTTTTTCTCTTGAACTTGAAACTGTTTATGTTTTGTTTGAGAAATGGGAATAAGCCATCTTGTGGAAAAATCCTAATGTTCTTTTTTGACACCAGAATTGCATTTATTTCGTATACTTGCTTGAGCTGTTCTTTATCCAAGTTACAGCTAGTAGGGCCTCAGTTCAGTTGGCTTAATATTGACACCTGAGATGACCAAAAGGATCACAGTATCTGCATGTGCTGGCAGTTAAGAAAATATGCCTACAAAATGTTATGGACAAGAGGTGTTACTGACATGACAGATGAATGCCAGGCAGCATAGCCCATTTTATCTCTAATTACAGTTGAGACCTGCCTTTACAGAATAAGTTAAGCCCGATATCTCAGTTGGCTATAGCAAGAGCTTGGACACAGTGTGCATGTAGTTACCTACATAACTGGGGTATTTAGGTATATTAACCTCAGACTGAATCCCAGTTTAACTTCATAAAAGAGCAAGCTATGACTGGAAAGAATCATGTAAGGATAATTCACTTTGTTGTAGAATTTAGGCAACTAAAGTAGGCTTGGACTTCAAACAATGAAGCCAGTTATGGTTTGCTATCTGTCTGGTCTCCTTAGGCACTTTAAAAACATTTTGATGACATAACTGTTGATCATTGTGACTAGACTCAATAACCCTTAGTATCTATCTCTTCATTGGGATAGAGGAAGCCCTCCCGGAGTTGTCATGAGATCAATCATTCAATAAAATATTTGTTTCTTATTTACTGAAGTAGTTTTGACTTTCAATCATTGGAGAGTATTACTTGTTAGAAGAGCTTGTAATTAATGTCTTAACCCATATCTACATAATGAACACTTCTTCCCTTTGACCAGGAAAATGGTGGAGTCACCATCCCTGGAGGTGTTAAAAACAAGTGTGGATAAAAAACTTGAGCACATGGTTTAGTGGTGAACACGGTGGTGGTGCCAGATTTATGGTTGGACTTGATGATCTTGGAGGTCTTTTCCAACCTTAACGATTCTGTACTATGATACTATAATTCTATGCATGTGCAAAGGTCTTTTCTTCCTCAGACTTCATGAATAGCATGTGGGAGAATTGCCTTCCAGAGAAACAACTCTGGGAGGCTGTTTCAATTTTCACTCTAGAACAAACAACCTCTGCACTGTTGTATGAATGAAGTCAATGCGAAGTATTTAAAATAATATATTAAACTGTAAACACTACTTCAAATTAGTCGTTTTAGTTTGACCTAATTTAAAGAAAAAAAAAATTTAAAAAGGCATACTTTAACAAATCTGTAAAAGAAACCATTATATAAAATTGTCTTGATAAATGAGTTCTGAAGGGTAAAAAGAATTAAGGAACAATAATATGCTCAAGTACTAACTATCCCAAAACAGAAGGCAAGGAAACACACATAGGAGAGCAATATGACTATATCATGAGTTCGTCATTAAACTCAAACCTAAGCAGAAATCTTATAGAAAGTAGAAACAAATTGCAAGTATCCATGAGGTTTATAAAAAAGTAGCACAAGCACGAAGGGATTTGGGTTAGAAAGGCTAAGACAGAAAACAAGATGCAAATATCAGTATGAGACATCAAAAATGATAGTCTTAACTTTTTAGGTGGATTAGTATGAAATTGTGGGTCTACTGTTCAGTGGGGAGGAGAATGAAATGTTTAATGCACCTTTTTTTGCATCTGTCTTCCCCAAAAGGTTGGCTTGAGCTACTGACTAGAGTAGTCATTTCTAGTGAAGGCAGAATAAGAGAATCAGTTCCATTACCCAAATTTAGAATGTAATATTTTTTTATTAGCTTTAGGATATCTGCAATATCTTTATGGACATAGCAGTTATGACACAAATCCTCCTGGAGAAAAAAATGGAGGTCAGTCAGCACACCTAGAAGTATCTTAGCAGCAGTAGGTAGTTAGTGCTTAGTCTGAGCAAAGACCATATGTTTGAACCGAATCTAGGTCAATCAGCTTACAGTAGGAAACTTATACTAGTGATGGTTTACATAACTCAGAAGTTTTGAAAACATCCCAGGGCAATTCATTGTCATCTCAAGGAGGATCTGTGACTGCATGTCAATTTGAAATTAGAACCCTTAAATTTAGATTTGTTATGTAGGTGCTTGAAGGTGTGCCAGGTACTGGAATAAAATGCCCACATGTACCCACACCAAACATCCTTTTGAAACAGCGAACTTGAATCAGGGTGAGAATACACTGCAACATCTCAAATAGCAACAGATGCTACTAATCCTAAATTCCCACTGCAGTCAATAGAATCTAAAATTCATTTCAGTTGCTCAGATTTAAGCCTCTAGTACCACTTGTGATCTTCAGGCTAGCTAGTGAGGACATGGGTCTCGCACTGATCTGGTATTATATCCCTAGTGGCTGTCTTGGAGACCCTACACGACCTCAAATGATACTACACACTTGTATGCATAATTTAATCAAACTGGGGGTCTATTGTCTCTGTATTAAGAGCTTAGACATCTTCAAAACTTCTGGAAACTTATGCGTAGATAAGAAGCTATGCTATTATACCCTTATAAACCTAGCAAATGTATATATATTTGACGTATATCCTGTCCTGAAGTACAAGGAAATACAGTGCTGTAGTGGTCATAGAACCTGTGGGGAAGACGAGTGCAGAGGAGAAGGATATAGATTTATACTGACAAAGAAAAAATTCTGAATTAATAAACTATGTCAAGCTTCTGAAGGATAATGGACAGATGAATTAATTTGAGTTTGAATAAAAATAAATCTGGTCCCACTCACCTAATTTTTTTACATTACGAGATCAGAGGCCCAGGGAATTTAGGATGCTTTTAACTGTTATAACTTCTTCTTTTCTTTTTTTAATAATTCAGGTAAAGAAATAGATTTTTGTTGACTCTTCTACAGAGGCCTTAAACAATGTTTGGAAAACTATGCCCAGAGAATTATTTGTGGTTCACTGCCAGAATGAAAAGATGTACAGAGTGAAGCTTCATTCGTTTTTTTCATTAATAACTGGGATGATGGAATCAAGAGCATATGATGGAATCAAGAGCATAGCATTTTCAGACAACACATAGCTGGGAGGGACTGTAGGCATACTGGAGGACAGGATGAGAATCAAAAATAATCTTGACAAATTGAAGAAATGGTTTGGAAAAAAAAACAGATGCAGTTCAACAGAGACGAGTGCAAGGAACTACATTTAGACAGATAGAGTTAACAGCATAAGTGGGAAGAAAAACAAATGGTTGCAAAGAAATTAATTCTCTGCCTTTCCAGGGATTATAGTGGATCATAAACTGAACTTGAATCTGTAAAATCATCATGTCATGAAAAAAAACAAATCTCATATTCAAAGTATAATCAAGAATGTAAGTGTGCAAGATGTGTTAAGCCTATTTACTTTACTCATTAATGGGGCAACAGGTAGAGTACTGTCTGGGCAGGTCACCTTCAAAAAGTATGTCTGCCAAAGAGAGTAATTTTAAATTCAAGCAATCCCAGATGTGAATCAGAGATCTAGAACACAGGATCTAAAAGGAAGCATTGAATAAAGTAAATGTAGTGAATAGGATACTATGGACAATATGCCAAAAAATTCTCTTTTTAATAAAGGTTATTGTTCAGAAAAATACATTATGCTGGGTCCAACAGACCAAGAGGCTGCTGAGGCTCTTACAGCTCCATGCCATAGGTGCAACCAATGAGCTTGTGTCCCCAGCAGGCGCACACACAGAGAGCAGATGTATACACCACACAGACACACACAGTTGTCCACACAGACCACAGACACACATAGCACTCCCACACACACAGACACTAGCAACAGCCTTTTCCTGCCCTCATCTCTAGCTGAGCAGGGTAGAGGTTTGCTAGTGAAAACATATATATGAACATGTAAATAAATATATATCTACATACGTATAACATGGACCTTCCTCAGAAGCTGGGCTCAGACACTCAGTTAGCCCACTAGCTGTGCCTGGACCCCAGCCTCCCTGGTTTCTAGCACTTGGGCATACAAGCCCCTGCCACTGCAGCCCCTCTCCAGTTGCTGGTGCAGACCATCTCACTCATACACACATGATCACACTACACCCAGAGCTGTCTGGGACTCCCCTGGTGCCCAGTAGTCAAGTTCCCCAGATTCTGACCCTTACAGACACACACATCAGCAGGTCTTGCCCCTAGAGACTCCAGATCCTATAGTCTCTCCTGAAACTGCTGGCACTCCCCTGGCTTCCCCAAGATCCCTGAACCATGTCACCTGCTCGCTTGCTTATCTGGCTGAATTTTCGCTAGTGATCACACACATTCCCACACCAAGAGTAACTCCAGGTGTTGCATTGTGGACACATGGGTCTCTGACTTAAGTCTCACACCAGGACTGGCACTTGGGTTTCACTCAATTTGGTCTCTCCAGTCCAGTTGCTGGCACCCAGGCAAATGCACCCTCTGACCTGTGGTCCCACACCTATTGCTGGCACTCAGACTCCCTCCCACGGATATGTACACAGAAGAGGGAGTCCTTCCCACAGAAAAAAATAGATAAAAATTATGCTGAGGAATTGCAGGGTACGGCCAGAAAAATTACTCTGAATAGCAAGCTATTTACATGCAAATAGCCATTTTTATCTCCTTATCATTATGTTTTCCCAAACTTGTTCCTACTCAGCTCACCTGGATTCCCTTCAACACTTTTGCTTCTTCCCTGAACAATCCATTATAAGTCTTGAACAATCCCCAAATGCTCTTGCCCTGCATCCCATAAAGTGTTCTATATACCTAGGCAGTCACCCCACTCAGTTCAAAAGGTGCTCCAGCATTGGCTCATTGTGATGAGTCCGTATATGACTCCCATCACAACAAGTCAATCCTGGAGCATGGGACACATTATGGGATGCAGAAGAAGTGATAAAAAGAGTTCCTGTGGGAAGGGGTCTGAGGGCCAGCAACAGGTGTGGGGACCATAGATTGGTGGGTGCCTGGGTGCCAGCCCCTGGACAGGAGAGATCAGAGTGTTTTCTTGGATTGAATAGTTTCTGAATGAGTAGCCAGGATTTTCTCCTCTTTTTTTTTTCTTTCTTTCTTTTTTTTTTTTTTTTTTTTTTTTTTTTTTTTTTTTTTTTTTTTTTTTTTTTTTTAAGTCTCAGGCTGAAAGCAAAGCCAAGAATACTCACTGGAGATACTAACTAAATTAAACAGTGAAATGCTTGGGATTCTTCCTGGATGTGAACAATTGACCAGCAATCAGCCGAAAGAAGAAAAAATACTAGTGGCACTCTTTTACATGTTCAATAATTTTGCACAGCCAGAGCTCTAATGGATTCCACAGAATTAATCTGTAGACTTCCAAGATTCTTTCAGGTTATGTACTACTAGGGAAACTTTCAAAGGCAAGTTTCTTGTAGTTACTGATGTTAGCACATAACTTTCTTCAATAGCTTAGTGCTAGTTTCCAGTTTGTTGAACAGACAGTTGTAAAATTTCTGTTTATGTAAACAATACTTACTCAGTTAATAGTCTGTTCATGGTAATAACAATTTGCCCAACTTCAACATTTTCCATCTCCATGGAAAGAAATCTAGTGAAATAATGCTGATTAGGTTATTCAGTCTTGTGGTAGTACATGCAAAGTATGCATTAAGTAGTCAACATTAACAGAAGACATCAGGATAACCTTTGAAAATGCTTAGAAAAAGATCCTTATCTGTGCTAGCCATTCATGGAATTATGGTTTTTTTCTAATTAAAGTGGAATAAATAATACAGTCTGGTTAAGTTTTGGGGGCTTTTTTTGCATTACACTTTTACATAATTAACATTATAAATAGTTATAAGAGCAGAATAAGCTTTCCTGTAACTTGTCTTTACTTTGGTTATATGTAATACTTGTTTAGAATTTTAATTGTTGCATAATTTTGATGCATACGAAACACATATTTATAGTTTGAGGATGACCTAATAGTTAGAGATGGAATCCTCTGAGATCCTTGATTTCATTTCTGAATTCTGCAGATGAATCACACTAGAGCTTCAGATTCCCTTCATGTGATACAAATTTATTAATATTTATCAGTGGTGGTGTGCAACAAAATTACTCAATTTTTATGTAGTACTTTGAGATAGTGCCATGTTGTGCACAGTTTAGTTAAAGTACTTTATTTTTTATTAGAGACAAATTACTTTTTATTGTATTTGTGAAATTCGATCCAACAGTTTGAGATTTTTACTGGTCCACAGTACCAACGTAGTTATGGATTTTTATGTACATACATTTGTAAACGACTGAATTTCATAAGGGTTACTATAATCAGCAACAGATCTCTCACATGTACTTGTGTTCTTAACACAGACCTTCATTTAATGTTCTCTCTAGAAACGTTAGTAGACTGCAGAGAACTGATTAATAAATTTTCAGTTCAAGTTCCTAGACATTATAATTTAATATTTTGTTATAATCTAAGCTACTACAAGTAATTTAAGAATACAGAGTATGTCATAAAGTGAATGTTCTCTCTTATTTTCACTCCTTTCTCCAGGAAAATCATTCAGCATCAAATTACATAAAGAACAGGATGTGAAATAAATAGTAAATCAGTCTATGAAAATTCAGGACAAATGCATCTTTTTAAGATATAATGCTTGAGTTTGAAAATATATAATCACTCAGTTTAAAAATACTTAAGTAGTCTCAACTAATACCATTGATGTTCTATGCTTAAAAACACTGCTGTCTAAAATCTAGGTGCTCTAAAGGCATCACACAGGACCAAAAGGCACCTAAGTACCTGAAAAAATCTGCCAAGATGTAATGCTTTGTTTTTCATAATAAACCATAATATGAAAAATTGGGGGAAAAAAAAAAAGAAGAGACAAGGAGATAAAGAAATTAGTTTAGCATTTACTGTGTGAGTTCATGGTAATATTGCCTATTATTAACAGAAAAAATTATTAAGGTTGAAAATAATGCTAAGCAACAGGCAAAAACATTTTACATATATCAGGACTATTTCATTATTCATGTTAATTAAGCATCTTGCTAAAGAACTTCACAGGACATGAAAGAGTTGATGCAAGACACACTGGAAAAACGACCCGTCATTTTTTTCAGCAACATAATAATTTTAATAATTACAAAATATCATTAACAAAAAGTTGTTTGATGCTGGTTCCTTTTTTGATCATTCTGCCAAAAAAATGAAAGGTAATAAATTATCTGTGTCTACTGGGGAAAAAAAAAAGACAGAAAACCATAAGCTAAAATGTCAGCTGATACTGACTTGGGGCAGAACTGTTTGACTAAATAACCCTATGAGATTCCTCCCAGTCATATTTTATATGAGTACCTAATTAGAAATTGGCAAATGTTTTTAAAAATGCTTAGCTGAAGTAAACAGAGCAGTCACATATCTTCCATTGTGGGTCCCTGGAGCTGTATGCATTTGCGATAGTTGTGTGACACAGAACAGTCTTGCACCTGCCCAGCTTTTTTTCTCTTACTGATGTCAAAGTGCATTATAAAGAGAGCCAAATATATTGTCCTGATTTCTCAGACTGTGTGACAGAGTCAATTAAAGGTTAATAGAGTTCTCCTAGGTCTGGCAGGAAGTTAGTAGCATAGGAATATAGCCAAAATTTGATGATTCCCAGCTTAAACACAAGCATATCATACCTAGCGGTGTTCATAGTACTTTGAAAAGAAACCTGTTGCATGTACCTCATGTATATAGTCAATCACTGGAAAAATGTAATTGACATATTGGTATGGCATAAGGGAATATTTAAGTTTGCCCAATTACAAAATGGTTTAGGTTGGACCTTAAATATCATCTACTTCCAAATTTATTCATTTTTCCAATGTCTTTGGAGCTATGCTGAATCTGAAAATTGTCTCGAAAAGGAAGGAAGATCACATCAGTTCCCTCCAATTTTTTTTTTCCATTCTATTATTCCACAAAAAGAAAGAAGTGGAGATTTCCCCGTGCTTAAACATAATATGCTTGTGTGTGTATGTGTTGTGGTTTTTTATTACTATGTTATTTCCATGCAGCATAAGTAACCCCATCTTTTACTGTGATTTCTTTATTTAAGTGGTACAGTCTTTCAAATCTTACAGAACTTTCACAGTAGCTGTTCCCCTCCATAAAGCAAGATTCACATCTTAAAGCTTTTCTTCCACAAATTAAATAGAAAGAGCATGTGAGGCATTTCTCTTATAGTTTAGATATTTATAGATGCATTTTGCCACCATCTATATACCTACACATCTAAAGAGAATCCTTAACAAAAGAAGAAAAACAAAGAAAATTCAAGATTTTTAGAAGTATTAACATACTGTCATGACTGGAAATTCTAGTGATTTTGGTGTCATAAAACTATGATGTGCTTTACCTCTTTGGACATTCATAATTTCAAAGTGTGTGCAATGAAAAACCTGAATACATTCAAAGTCACTTTTGGCAGGCTGCGCACCCTGCTGATGTAGGTGTAGCCTCTGTAGATGAAAGCCTCTGATTCCATTTTCTGCCTCACAATGAATATCTCTAGAGAAACATTTCTCTAGAAGGCCTGTTTAAAGAAATGTCCAGGCCATTTTGGAGATTACTTAAATTCTAACTCCTAGTTCTTCTGCTGAAATGAAAAAATGGAACTCCTAAATAATATTAGATTTACATTATTTGAGAGACATGGATGGCTTTTCATCTTTTGGTAGAGACTGAGCATCTGATTTATGTTTAGCCGCGCATATTAGCATTTGGGAAACCAACACAATTACAAAACCAACAGCAGTTTCCTAAACAACACAGCTTTTGAAATTTGAACACCCAGAATGACAGCCTAGAAGCCTTGCCAGCATCCTTGCCAGGTATACAGTGGCAGAGTTTAATTTTATTTGAATTCATGATAAAAAAGGTTTCACAGACTGTTTTGCTTTGTACAGGAAAGAGCAAGTGTAAGCTAATACAAGTAGGAGGTGGACCACAAACCCTTCATTTCGGACAAGGAAAAATGCCAATCAGGTAGGTAGACTTCAGTCAACAGCAACCACAAAACTGTAGTAAACAAGCTGTGGGATCTGACAGATGGTGCAAAATATTTTGTATGCCCTGGCATGAAATACTTTTTTTCCTCCTTGAATTAATTCTAATGCTTTTATTTCTGTGGGAGAAACCTAGTAATAACACAAAATATTCAATTCCTGGAATAATAGTTTAGAATATAAAAGATTCAAATTCATGTTCCTTGTCCATATCAAGCAAAAAAAGGATTTAACTGTTCCCTTCTGTTTTCCCTGTTCTTCATCAAACTACTGCTGAATCTTCAATACTCTGTCAGACTACTGGCTATTTTAACCCTCCTAATCTAGTTTTGTTCGGAAATTCTGCCTGCAGCTCTAGAATGTAACWTTCCCTAATTCCATTTCTGTTGAAATTAATACATTGTGTTTCAATACTATAATCATGAATTCTTTTGTGGGAAGAAACTTTCAATTTAAAATTTATGACCGACTCAGGTTATACATTTATCTAAAAATACTTATTTTAATATATTTCTCTCTTCCTCACATTCTTTTTTTTAGTCATACATTCTGGTTTTAGTAATACAAAAAAGAATTAACAAATATTACAAGCAGTACAGATGAACGAATAGCAGGAAAGTAGAGTTAAAACTGTTTTGTGCTGAAAACAGAAATAATTTTGAAACACTCATGAAACACTGTCAAAAAATCTTCAATATTTTAACAGGATAATCAAGTGGGGCACCTGTGTTAAGAAGAGTCTTGACAATGGCTGTTATGATACAAATAACATCACAAAATTACATGCCATTTGTACGTGTGTTGGCTTTTATGTGTGGGCTTGTGTGCATATTATGAAAAAAATAATATTACTTTGGAGACAAGAGCTGTTAAATGAAGGAAATATTGAATTAAACAATGGCCAGTCCTTGAATTTTTTTTTAAAGAGAAATTGTGCCAAGGGGCAAACAACACTGTTTGAAGGTCACAACTGTAGTGACATCTCAACAAAAAAACATAGTGTCTTAATTTTCCCTTCTAATAGTATTTCTAACAGCCAATGCTGTTGCAAAGTAATATTTATGTTGTCAAACTCTCTCTCTTCTATTCCATCATTCATTATTGCAGCTCAGTGTCGTTACTTTCTTTTTTCCTCCAGCAGCACTAACCTTGTCTCTGTCTGTAAAAGCACAGACTGCCTCAGCTTGTAGATAATGATAAGCAGTTTCAGTGAACCCTTAGAGTTTAGATCATTATCTAGTACATATTTCCCATGCCTCTGCTTTAATTTTTAAGATACTTTTGTACATTTTTCTCAGACATTTTACTTCCAGTACAGTAGCATCCCCCACTAGAGTCCTCCTTCCTGAGGGTATCAATGTAACTTTTTCTGAAAAATGTTTTTTAAAGAAATTTCAGCAAATCTAGGTTGCCAAGTCCAGGTGATTGATCACTTAGAGACTCAAACTGCATCAGTGCTGTTTTCTGACCATTTTTTCAGGTTTCTTATCCTTTTTAGCCTCTCAAGAAGGAGTATATAATTTCTTTCCAGAATTACTATCAATTTTTCTGATCTCACATAATAAACTTTGTCCCATAATCACTTACCTTGTTTATGCTCTCCTGGCATCTTACTCATTGGTATCACCTTTTCAGTTCTACTGTTTAATTTCTCTGAAATTCTTCCTTTTCTGCCACAACACATTGAAAAATTTTCTACTTTTTAAACCTTATCTTCAATCTTGCCTCCTCTGAGATTTTGTTGTGCTTTATCTGTAGAACTGTTTCATAAAAATTGTCTTTTTTTTTTTTTTCTTTTCCCTTTTTTCTTTTTCACTGTGACTGGAAGCATCTAACACAAATGGCTAAAACTGTGCCATCTATAATGGCAGCAAATATTAGGCAACTTTCTCACATAGCTATATCTGCATATATTTTAAATTGAGACTAAATCTCTGCTAATTTGTTCAGTATTCTGAGACACATTCTTTTTTGTCACAAAAAATGTGTTCATTTCTTCATGATGATCCTTCAAGATACCTGGATGTATTTACCTCAGTGTCAACTATTCACTTGTCAATATGAATATTTTTCATCAGGTGTGTACATTTCACTTTAAAAAGCATGTCAAAGCTTGTGAAATTTATTTTTGGATCATGAGCTTTGTCTTTCACTATGGCTAAAGCTTATTTAGTTATGCCAACAGAAAATCAAACAAATAAAATGAGAAAAAAAATCACTAATGTTCAATATAATTAGTTCTCACTGTGTTCATTTTTCCTCTGAATTTAATTTCTGTGGATGCTTACAGCTTAGAATTATTATTTAAATTTCGTATGTTGGGTATTCAACAGCAAGAAACAGGCTATACACATAAATTGATCCAATTTAAAATACTGAAAAAATGCTGACTGAAAGCACCTGTCAGTCTTGGGTCATTTAAAGGCCAATAGTTGCCTGGAGCCAGTGTTACAGGTAGATGTCAAAAGAGACCGTTGTAGTATAATGTCACCATCTTTGCTGGATAACCACCACTACTTGTACAAACATGTGAAATGTTAAGCTAATTGAAGATTACATGTGTTTGTTCCCTTCTTAGGGTTATGTTTATCACAGGTAAACCAATTTACCTCTTACTATATGCGGAGATCTGTCCTTGCTTACTACCACTCTTTGTCTCAATTTTATTTTTTTTACTAAAAATGTATGCCTTTCTGTAAGAAAACTGACTCAAGGTAACTACTATTTATAAAGTTTGCTTTTGTGATTATTTTTTTTCTCCCACTACTACTCTTTTTTTAAAAGAAAAAATCAACATTTAAAAAAATCTTTGTTCTTTGATATCTTCATGATCCCTGAACTTTATTTCCTCAGTGTTAACCAATTTAAAAGTAGATACTTTACTTCTGAGCTTATGATGTGCCTACTGAGATAAAAATAATCCCACTCTAGTTCTATGAATAAACATTTAGCTGATTTCTTCTACTTATCTTTTGCAATCTGTGAGAAAGATCATGAAAAAAACTAAATGACAGGTCTATGAAGAAAATCATCATAAAAAATTAGTCTCCTCAAAGATTTATGTAAATATTTTATTTGCATGGTGCTGAACTCAATTGAAATCTCACACAGATGAAGTGTGCAAAGCACCAGTGTCTTCAGCTGTGAAACAAAGCCCCAAAGCATTGCTAGGGAGGATTCATCAAAGTGGTGCTAGCAGAGATTGATTCAGTGTGGCTGAAAATGCCTCTGGAGGCTGAAACTTTGCAGATTTTTTTCTGTACACTAGTTTGCATTATGATTCCCTTAGAAATCTTATAATGCTAAGTTTTGGGAAACACATTGTCCCCCTGTTCAGAGCACTCAACTTCTTGGCCAGACACGTGTTTTCCTTTTTGCATCTTTGAATGATCTCTCTAGGATCCAGATGGGGCAAGCAAGGGACACAAAAATGGCTCGCCTCTGTTCTGTAGTTTGCAATATGGAAGACTCCTCCAAAACTGGAGTAGGCAATACCATTTAAATTCTCTCATTCATCTATTAAAAATAATTCTATATAACCTTCAGTGCTTTTGCCTCTGTGTAAAAACCATGCTATATGTTCTGTTTCAGTTGCATATGTTGCTTTATTTCATTATAGCACAGCATATGAGCAGAGTGTTTAATCACAGTTATGAACAGTTTTATTCTCCCAAATCTAGTCTTTCAAATGCATAAGAGAGAAAAGCATATCCCACTTCCACAAGGAACAGGGAGGAATATCCCTTCTCCACCTATTCCAAGCCTAATAGATCAAATATCTTTCCAGCAGGATTCAGGTATCTAATACATTTTTTGTTTCCCAGTGGTCTGTAGTGTTACCTCTTTTTTTTTTAAGTTTCTTCAGTACTGCATATAAGGAGTTTAATATTTGAGGTTTTAAGCTGTAGTGGGTTGACCCTGGCCGAATGCCAGGCACCCACCAAAGCTGCCCTATCACTCCCCTCCACAGGTGGACAGACAAGAGAAAATACAACAAATGGTTCATGGGTTGACAGAGAGTGATCACTCACCCAATACTGTCACAGGCAAAACAGACGCAACAACATGAGTCCAGCCCTTGGGCAACAGTTCTCCACAAACTGCTCCAGCATGAGTCACTCTTCCACGGAGTGGAAGATTGCCTGACTCTTCCAGACCTTCAGGTGCAGGTGCTCCAGTGCGGGTTCCCCACAGGGTCACAGGTCCTACCAGCAAACCTGCTCCAGTGTGGGCTCCTGTCTCCATGGGTCCACAGGTCCCTGCCAGGAGCTTGTTCCAGCACAGGCCTCCCACAATTTCACAGCCTCCTCCCAGCCGTGGGTCTCCTCCAGAGGCTGCAGGTGGATCTCTGCACCCCCGTGGTCCTCCTTGGGCTGCAGGGGCACAGCTGCCTCACCATGGTCTGCACCACGGGCTGCAGGGGAATCTCTGCTCTGGCGCCTGGAGTACCTCCTGCCCCTCCTTCTCCACTGATGTTGGTGTCTGCAGAGCTGTTCCTCTCACATACGCTCTTCTTTGGCCACAATTAAATCTGTGCAATGATTTTTTTTTTTTTCCTTCTGAAGTATGCTATTACAAAGGTGTTACCACAATTTCTGGTCAGCTCAGCCTTGACCAGAGACACATCTGTCCTGAGGCCAGCTGGCATTGGCTCTGCTGGACATGGAGAAAGCTTCCAGCAGCTTCTCACAGAAGTAACCCCTGTAGCCCCACTGCTACCAAAGACATGCAGAACCAATGCATAAGCCTATTTTCTCATATATCAATGCCCATATATAATTTTTTTTTACAAAGTAATTTCCATGTGATTTTTTTTTTTCTTTTCCTTCATGAAGGCCTTCATATTGTTTTTCATTCTCTTCTCTCTCTTGCATAGTTAGTACTTTCATGTTATTTTTTCTTAGTATTAAAGGGGATCTTATTTCAGGAAAGCTTATGTATAATTACATCTGTTTTCTATGTAAGGAAGGCATTAATTAAAAAGTGGGTAAATAAAGCTGCTCAGTGAATAATTATGTATATACTATGAGGTGGATGTGGTTTGTGGTGTGCTCCACAAGTGTCATGCTTTTATTGTCCACCACTGGGGACCTACTAGAGTGAACAGAAGCCTTTCTTCTTTTCTTAGGATTATTTCAAGGAAAGGCAAGGGTGCATCACTAAGTCTGACATAGACCAAGATGTAGCATGACTAGCTTATACATGTGATTTTGAGATAAAAATAGAAGGTTTGGATATGGAATGCTGTGCCATGAACAAAAGAACTTCAGAAACAGGAGGAGAACAGAACTTCCTGGTGCTCACTTTAATCATAGCATCTCATATCCAGTTCCTTTTGCCAGCTTTCACCAATGGAAACAGTTCCTCTATTAGGCTTGAAAAACTTGTTGAGTTTTCTACTGGTAAATTGTTGTTTGTTAACTGTTTAAACAGCCTCCTTAAAGAGGCTGTGTAATGCTTTCAAGGCATAGTTCAGCTTTTCACGTTATCACTGTAATGACTCATCCAATTTTCTAATATAAAAGCAATTCTGGCTTGCAACAGATCTCTACCAGATGAGGGGAAATTTAGGAGCTTGCAACTAAATGAAAGTACTATTTCAAAGTTAGTATTAATGCTGCCTGACCTTGTGCTACTTAATGATTAGTAAGACAAATACATTATTGTTCTATGTGTCAGCTCCTGAACTATATTGTACCAAGAAGACATAAGAGGTGATTTTTTAATTGCCTGTTTTCTGGTATTTACTCTGTAGAATAGATCTGTTCAGTCTGTGAACCTTTTATGTTTCTTCTAATGTTGCTGTGGTTAGGCGGCCAAGCACCACACAGCTGCTTCATCACTCCCCCTCAGTGCAGTATAGCAAGGAATGAGAACTAGTACAAATATTCAGTAAAAGAAGTTTCACACCTGAAGGCAGACATTTTTCTTTCCTCTTTCTCTCTTTCATCCCGAAATCTTAGTGATTCCCATTCTTTATTAAATAAATAATTTTTTTAATTAAATGAGCAATCGCCTTCTTTCATCATTCCCTCTGTAAGTCAGCTCAAAACAAGAGTGTTTTGCAAATGTTCTTGGAGAAATCAATAATAAACATTTTCTTAGTTTTTTTTATTTGAATTTTCAGAAAAATTCAATTGAATTTTTCAAAAGCTAGTTGCAGCAGTCAGTTCAAATATTTTATTATGTGATGAATCAAAGAGAGGAACACCTGTTACTATAACTGAAGCCAACTGGAGAAAGGTTGAGGTATCTAAAATTAGTGAATAATTTTGTAATCATGAGTAGAAAATAATTTCCTGTTCTCATAGAATTTCTTTTACAAGTTATTTTCTTCCCTTTCTCAGGTCCTCACCATATATCATAATGCTTAAGGATCCTAAGCCCTTAACGGACTGTTTGTGTTTTATTCAACATAACACCGGTCTGTGAGGGAGTAAGGATTTCCACTAAGCCTTCCGAGTCTGGGGCTTCTGCCCTCTAGACTTTATTTTTACTCAAAAATTGACAGAAAAGGCAAGAGGCCAGATTTACTGCAACTTTATTCAGAGCAGATGGAAGCAGATGAAACTATAAACAGCAAAGTAGCTGAGCACAGAAGATAACTAAAACACTAAGTGAAGCTGTTAAATCTGACACGGGGACTAAAGATACACTTCAGAAAACGTTGCTGAATTCAGCACTGACAGAAAGCAGAAGCTAATTTCATAGGACAATAAGAACCAAAAAAGTTTTTTAAAAAAGTTAAAAAAAGATATTGAGAAATAATCGGTGTTAACTTAATTTCGAAAAGCACCAGATTAGTTGGTCTAATGAGCCTTAGAAGCTGCCAGTATAATGTGTTCTTGACTTCCATCATAAAAGAAAATGTGTAAATTTTGCCCTTGGTGAGTAAACTGCTTTTGAACATGAAAAAATTGTTTCCTTTTAGGGCCCCTAAACCCGCCTCTAATTTTATCTGCATAAAACTATAAATCATAGAAAGACTAATTATGAGGGGGGATTTTTTGGAAGTATTTTCAATAATTACAGAATTATAGAATCACAGAATAGCTTGAGTTGGAAGGGACCTTAAAGATCATCTAGTTCCAAACCCTCTGCCATGGACAGGGATACTTTCCACTGGACCAGGTTGCTCAAAGCCCCATCCAACCTGACCTTAAACACTTTCAGGGGTGGGACAGTCACAACTTGTCTGGTCAACCTGTGCCAGTGTCTCACCACGCTTAGGAAGAATTTCTTCCTAATATCTAATCTAAATCTACTCTCTCTCAGTTTAAACCATTCCCCCTTGTCCTGTCACATGCCCTTGTGAAACTTTTGGTTTTCAGGGTTGTCCTTTTTTTCCCTTTTTAAAAATAGGGTTTATGTTTCCCCTTTTTCAATCACTTTCAGTTTAAACCATTCCCCCTTTTCACATGCCCTTGTGAAAAGTCCCTCCTCAGCTTTGCTGTAGTCATCCTTTAGGTACTGGAAGGGTGCAATAAGGTCTTCCTGGAGCCCTCTCTTTTCCTGGCTGAACAACCTTGTCTGTCTCTAGAGGTGATCCAGCCTTCTAATCATCTTTGTTGCCCTCCTCCAGACTCACTCCAACACGTCCATGTCCTTCCTAATTTGGGGGTCCCTGAAACTGAACACAGTACTCCAGGTCCATACTCACGAGATGGGAGTAGAGGGGCAGAATCACCTCCCTTGCCCTGTTGGCCACACTGCTTTTGACACAGCCCAGGATGTGTTTGGCTTTCTGGGCTGCAAGAGCACATTGCCAGCTCGTGTTGAGCTTCTCATCAACCGACACCCCCAAGTCTTTCTCCTGAGGGCTGCTCCCAATCCATTCTCCACACAGTCTGTACTTGCATTTCAGATTGCCTCAACCCATCTGCAGGACCTTGCACTTGACTTTGTTGAACTTCAGGAGGTTCACACAGAACCACATCTCAAAGCTGCCAAAGTCCCTCTGGATGGCATCCCATTCCTCCAGCATGACTGCACCACACAGCTTGGTGTCATCAGCAAACTTCACGAGGATGCGCTTGATCCCATGCTACATGTCACCAACAAAGATATCCAATACTGATCCCTGTGGAATGTCACTTATCACTGCTCTCCACTTGTAGACTGAGCCATTGACCACAAGTGTCTGAGTACAACCATCCAACCACTTCCTTATCCGCCAAGGGTTCCATCTGTCCAATCCATGTTTCTCCAGTTTAGAG
Organism: Amblyornis subalaris; assembly: GCA_018881555.1. Taxonomy (NCBI): domain Eukaryota; kingdom Metazoa; phylum Chordata; class Aves; order Passeriformes; family Ptilonorhynchidae; genus Amblyornis; species Amblyornis subalaris. Next base: position 638,930 of record JACAXG010000002.1, on the reverse strand, counting down.
ACAGAGATCTCATGTGGGAAAGTGTCAAATGCTTTGCACAAGTCCAAGTAGATTGTGTCACTCTTCCCTTATCTACCAAAGCTGTAACTCCATCGTAGAAGGCCACCAAATTTGTCAGACACAATTTGCCCTTATTGAAACTATCTTGGCTGTTACCAACCACCTCCTATTTTTAAATATTTTAGAATCATTTCCAGGAGGATCTGCTCCACAATCTTTCTAGGCACCAAGGTCAGACTGACTGACTTTTGGTTTTCAGGGTTGTCCTTTTTTTCCCTTTTTAAAAATAGGGTTTATGTTTCCCCTTTTTCAATCACTGGGAACTTCACCAGACTTCCATGACCTCTCAAATATGATGGATTTTGGCTGAGTCACTTATCCACCAGTTCCTCTGCACCCACAGATGCATTTCGTCAAGTTCCATGGGCTTATGCACTTTCAGATTTCCTTAGACGTTCTCGAAACTGATCTTCTCCTACAGCGGGCACTTTTTCATTTGCCGGGTCCCTGCCTTTGCCTTCAGTGACCTGGGTGGTGTGGTTGGAGCACATGCAAGTGAAGACTGAGGCTAAAAATTTGTTGAATACGTCAGCCTTCTTTGCATCCCAGCTAACCAGGTCTTCTGTTTCCCCCCAGAGAGGGCCTGTCTTTCCCTAGTCTTCCTTCTATTGCGAATGCTTCTATAGCGAAAGCTAGAGAAGCTTTTATTGTTGCCCTTGAATTCCCTGTCCAGATTTAATGATATCAATACTTTCCTTTCCTAACATGATTCCCGGGTGCTTGGACAATCATTCTGTATTCTTCGCAGGTTACCTGTCCTTGTTTCTACCCTCTTTAGGCTTCCTTTTTATGTTTGAATCTGTCCAGGAGCTTCTTTGTTCATCCATGCAGGCCTCCCGGCATTTTGTTCCTGACTTCCCCTTTGATGGGATGCATTGCTCCTGAGCTTGGAGGAGGTGATCCTTGAATATTAACCACCTTTCTAGGGTTTCTCTTCCCTCCAGGACTTTATCCTATGATGGTCTGCCAAGCTGATCCCTGCCTGAAGCCCGGGATAGCAAGCTTGCTGTGCACTCTCTTGACTACAACTTTCAAACCCCTTCCCTTTGACCAGCAGGATTGAGAAAAAAAACTACCTGTGCTCCAGATTCCCTTACTGACTGTCCAAGGACTCTCTAATCCTTCTTGATCCTCTTCAGACTGTTCCTGGCTGTATCACTGGTGCCCATATGGAGCAACAGTAGCAGGCAATAGTGCACTGTACAAGGCTTGGTATTCTCTCGGTGACATCCCTGACATGAGCCCCCGGTAAGCAGCACACCCCTCTAGAGAGTGTGTCAGGCCCACAGATGTGTGCCTTCATACCTCTCAGATGGGAGCTGCCTACTGCTACCACCATCATCTGTTGTGTTAGCTACCAGCTCCTGGAAAGTCTCTGCACTCCCCTGGGGCTTTCCGAACTCGGGACCCACCCCTATATGCTGCGATCCGCCACTTCACTGTGGAATGCTCCTGAAGACAAGCTTATCGCCTTGACAAGAGACCTCACCACTAAGATGCCTTTTATTTTAAGAAGTGTATGTACTTACTAATTGCTGTGGTAGTCACAACTGGCAACAGTTGCTGCCTTAAGTGTACTATAACACAAAATATGGTTCAGGTACAGTTCATTTTGCTCCTGGAATGCTAACTAAAATGGTGCAAGACTGGATACTTATTTACACATCTCTCCCCCTGCCTCTATCTATTTTTGATGACCAGGTTGATTTCCTGCCTGAATCAAGACTGGAGTAGGTGAAAGCTTCTATAATCTGTCGTTAACGTACGGATGCCTTGAATTAGTAATGATGCCTTTAACAGCAGCAAGACAGTGGTGTCCAATTTCTTTCAATTATTTCCCATTTCAAGCATAGCATGAAGAAAAGCTGCCATCTCAATTGCTGTTGTACGTATTTATTGTTAGTGGGTTGTTTTCTAAGATTTTTAAAGTGATGGGAGCTGTATTTCTGACATAATTAGTACTTGACTGTAATCTGTCTACAGTTGAGTGACTTCATAATTCCTTGAAGTGATCACATGCATTGGGTTAGCATGGCAATGTTTAGGTAGAGAGGGGGCTACAGGTGTGGCTGCTGTGAGAAGCTGCTAGAAGCTTCCCCTCTGCGCGACAGAGCCAATGCCAGCTGACTCCAAGACGGACCCATTACTGGCCAATGTTAACTCCATCAGTGATGGTGGTAACACTTCTGGGGTAACATAGTTAAGAAGGAGGAGAAAAACCCAACTGGGCAGCTGCAGGCAAAGAGGGGAGTGAGAATATATAAGGAAATCGCTCTGCAGAATTCCAGGTGAGTGAAGGAGGGGAAGGAGGTGTTTCAGGTGCAGGAAAAGAGATTCCCCTGCAGCCCGTGGTAAAGACCATGGTGGGGCAGCTGTGCCCCTGTGGCTCATGGAGGTCCATGGTGGAGCAATCTGCCTACAGCTCCTGGAGGAGCCCCCACCAGAGCATGGATGCCTGAAGGACACTGTGACTCCGCATGGAGCCCATACTGGAGCAGGTTCCTGGCAGAACCTGTGGACCTGTGGAAAGAGCAGCTCCCGCTGGTGAGAAGTTTTGGCCCATTGAGGATCACATGCTGGAGCAATCTGTTCCTGAAGGAATGCAGCCCATGGGAGGGATCCATGCTGGAGCATCTGTTGAAGAACTGTAGCTTGTGGAAGGATTCATGTTGGGGAAGTTTATGGAGGACTGTCTCCTGCAGCAGGGGAAGAGTGTGAGGAGTCCTTCCCTTGCAAAGGAAGGAGTAACAGAGACAATGTGTAATGAATCGACCATAACCCTCATTCCCCGTACCCCTGTGCCACTGGGGGAAAGGGATTCAGGAGTGAAGTTGAGCCTGGGAAGAAGGGGGTAGGGGGAAGGTGTTTTAAGATTTGGTTTTTATTTTTCATTACCCTACTTTGAGTGGATTGGCAATAAATTAAACTAATTTCCTCAAGCTGAGTCTGTGTTGTCCATAACGGTAGCTGGTAAGTGATCGCTCCCTGTCCTTGTCTTGAATCATCAGCCTTCTCTTATGTTTTCTCTCCCCTGTGCAGCTGAGGAGGGGAGTGATAGAGCCACTTCGGTGGGCACCTGGCATCCACCCAGGGTCAACCCAACACGTTATATAATTTTGATGAAAATAAAACCCAGGAAAAAGCTAAATAGATGTAAATTTTATGAGGACAAGAAGGACATTCTAAATTTCAATTGTTCTCTTTGAAATACTCTAAATATATTTACACAAAGATGAGATAATTTAGAAATAAAGCTTCTTGGCTTTGGAATAGGCATACAGAGGAGGAAGAAGTTAATTTGATGTATCCCTGCAGTTTCTGTTATGAAAATATGAGTGTGATGGGGTGACAGTAATTAACATCATCATGTGAAGAAATGACACCATCTATGTTCTCTTTTAGGGAATATAAAAATGGATTGTTGATTGTAAAGCTGAGAGGCAGATCAGAGTATGGAGGGAATGGCACTTCTGGTAGAGAAATTTTAAATCCCAGAGATCTCAAAAATAAAAGCCAGCTGAATAGAAACTGCAGATTGTTTAGTCACAGGAACATATGGCATCATGCAAAATACTGAAACTGAATGATTAAACAGACAGACTGAACATTTACATGCACGGTACAGAGCTTGTAGTCTATTTAAAGTCAAAGATGAGTACTAATTCTGAAAGCTAATGAAATCAGAAGATCATTTCTGGAGGCAATAGGCACAATTTTATGATGCTGAGTACCTTGATTACCTCAATTAGTTGCATAACATGGATTCACCAGAATTTGCTTGCAAGAGTCATTTTTGGCTGGCAGCATGTGCCAAGGTAGTTGTGTGCGTGTGTGTGTGTGTGTGTGTGTGTGTGCATGTGTGCTTTAAATTATGCCCAACAGTATACTTCTAAATATATATATATATATATTTATATATAAGAAAAAATAAATTCATTTTGTCTATTCTTGAAGACTAGTGTCTGCAATGCTGGTGTTACAACACGAAAAGTGCCTGATTCCAGCAGAGCTACTATGTACTCTACATAGAAATTGGAATTTATTTAACCCTATGGTATCTGAATAAATCATACAAGGACCAATATTTTCTGCAATAAAATAAGTCATTGAAATACAGTGCCTGGGAGAAAAGACGCTCTACTATTTAGCACAGACCTGTCAGAAAATTATGAATGCTTTCTAGCCCTTAACATAGTCATAATCTCTGATGGGATTATTTTTCCTGTATTTCCTCTATTTTTTCTGTCACTATGCATGTGAAGTCAAGAAAAATTATTAATGTCTGCTACAATATGTGTGAAATGTGTAAACATTATTATTAATAAAAATATAACTAATTTATTTGCTCTTAGATGAAGCTCTGACTGTCCTGAAGCCAAAGAAAATTGATTTTATCCTTTTGTTTTTTTCTTCAGGTGATATGTTTACTTAAGAATTTTTTAAGAATATTTTTACTTGTACTGCTTTTTGGATGGTTATAAACATTTTTAGGTGTATAGATGTAGCTATAGGCTATGAGTTGCAGTGTCTGCTTACATATATACCATATGTTCTTTATGACACACAGTCCTACGATTTTATGTCCTTTTTTTCATGTTTTCGTTTTGATTTGCTATTCTTTATTTAGTTTGATTACACTTACAGTTTGTATAAGTCCTGACTATTACAGAATGGCTTTTACATCAGCTCAAGCAGGGTAACTTCTTGGGAGGCTGCTAGATAAGTGCCAAAAATAAAATAAAATGGATTTTAAGATCTATTTGCTATAGTCAACAATTTGATGCCTTGTCTTCACTTTTTAGCAGTAACTGTAGGATGAGGACCTACTGAGCTGTTTATCCAGCTGTAAATTTTATCTAACTGTGCTTTTCAGTTTTCATAGCTTAAATTCCTATAAATTTTTCAATTAAAGCATACACAGAAGAATATTTATGGTGCACAAAGTGGCAGGTACACATTACTCTCTTGTTAATTTAATTCTTTTGCCACTGCCTGTTAATATTCTTAATTGTTGCTTTCAAACAGTAGTTACCTTAGATCCAGATGTTCCAGTCAAATATCCTGCATAAACCTATGAGGAAATCTATCAATGAATACACAGTTTTCAAGAAAGAATTGAAAATATTAAGGAAAAAAAGCGTCCTTTAGTTAATGAGACAATCCTATCTATACATGTAAATGTGCTGAAAAATAGCAGCAGTAGTAAAAACGCCCTGTTTGCATTTCTTTATTCCAGTGTCACTCCATTTTCCTTAAGGGTAGGTAGGTGGATGCATTGTATCTCTAGCAGTAGTATGACATGGATCTAAAAGACATAACACTTAAGGGAAGTTTCTTTCTCCACCAGCTGGGAAGGAATAGAGCAATTGGTTGGTTTAGTGCAGCTGATCTGTTTTAGTCTTCTCCTATTGATCTTCTTGTTTCCAACCTCTCTACTGTAATTAGTTGAGCTGAAAACTGAGGCTTGTGTAAGTGCTACTTTAGCAGCTGAAAAGACGATGTGTTAAACGCCTTTAATTCTGATCACTGTTTTCCTTAAGCACAGCTCTAAGTGGAATGCATACAAATAATCATTAATGAACCCATAATGTATCTATCCAGTAGATCACAATGATCAGATAATAACAATTTTTTGGCCTACAGTCGTGGTTGTTTTAGAGAAATTTAATCTTTTTTGTCAGAATCACAATGTGCTGGCCAGAACAACATACCTCATTTGCGTCCTTCTGCAATTTTGGGTCAAAATATTAGAAGAAAAGCTGTAATAATTTCCATACTATTGATTCTTTACCTCAAGTCTGAACCTTTCCGGTTCAGATTCAAACACTAAATCAAACCATAGCATAAGGAATCTTAACCTCTGCTCAAATACTTCTATCATTGTGATCAATATTTTCTGTGAAAAGTAAAATTTTCTTAGTACAACTTTCACTCTCAAATTTTAGTGATGGCAACACTAGAAATACAATTCATACGGCTAATAACGGTAAATCCTTTTACTGTTCCTATACTACTCTCAAAACACCTTTTCTTTTCTGCCAGCAACTAAACTATTATATAATACATGGATGACAAAAGAGAAATTAATATTCTTTGTTCGAAATGTATGATTCAATCTTCTAAGTACCTACATAGCGCCATGTGAAATTCAGCAGGGAATTGTTACTTCAAGTGATGAATTATATCCCTCTTTGAATGGATTTTTTGTGCCATTTAGTCCTTGAATGTGTAGCAATCTACTTGAAACACTGGGAAATTTACTCCTATTTTCCATCCCAATTTGCTACGTAGTGAAGTTCATTAAAAAATGTGTCACTGAATCCAGTGGTAACTGGATTGAGCCCATGACATCTGGTACTGCAACTATAGTAACAAGAAATGGGAATTTTTAAGTAAACAGTTATTCTCAATGTTCTTACTTGTTTATTCAACTGTCAATACTTATGGATAAATTTATGTCAACTAACAGTTAAATCGAGCAGCAATTAGGTTTTCCCAAAAATGAATAGACAAAGGTAGGTTTGTCCAAGAGGCACATCACTGGTTATCTTAGCAGGGGTGAGTTACTCTTTACAGATGTTGTTGGTCTTCGCTTAGAGTTGAAGTTCTTTTAAGACACGGATAGAAAAAGGAAAGACACAAGCTTGAGACCAAAAGAATTTTGGAAAGAGATTAAAATTATTCAAGTTATTATTAATCAAAGTATTAATACTTTGTATCACTTTCAGTTAGACCAAAGTATATCCAGGGGAAGAGACAGGATGGCTAATGGCAGTGACAGAATAGAAACGGAAATTACCACGTCTGAGAACGAAACAGAACTCAGAGTTTAATGTGCTCAGATCAAGACAGCTAATGATTATCATTGCCGAACAGTGAAAAACTGTCACGCTTTTAAATTTTGATGAGTAGCTGATTTATCAAATTTGGAATATAAGTATACCTGTAAAATAATAAATATTGTACTGTAATTAATAGAAAGGAGAAAAGAACACAGAGAAAAAGGAACCTCTATTTTAATTTCAATAGAGTAAAAACCTTTGGAAAAAATTAGGAAGAAGTTAGTTATGGAAACAGAAACTAATGGAAAATCAAACCCATCTTTAAAAAGATAGATAATACCAAGATAGCTTTGTATCTTTATTTGATAGAATAATTGATTCTCTGGATATGAGAGAAGTTGAAGATCTAACTTGTCTTTTTATGAAGTGCTGGAAGTGTTTAGCTATAGAAAAATATTAGTGTCGAAGATTTAGAATTAATTTTAAAAAATCAATGTTGATAAAAAGCTAACTAAGGGAACATTTTAAGTCTGCTATCATTTATGTTATATATTAATTTTATATTTTGTGACCGCTAAATTCTTTGCTTGCAAATATAAACCCATTTCTGTTAGAAAGGTCTTCAGTATAAATTCTTTCATGATAATATTAAGAGAATCAGGAGGAACTACTTCTTAGGTATAGTCAGCTACAAATAATAATCACAAAACTTCAGACAAAATACAATAGAAAGTGTAGTGCAAAAGAGAAGCATTTTAATCCTGTTAAACCATTTATGTTACAGGCATATCTTTTTTTTTTCCTCAAGCTCCTTACCAAATTCTCGGTCTAGGCTCAGTTCTATAATCATTAGGTCCTATTCATAACCACGGTAAACAGGCATATCTGCTCTGAAATCGGTGAACACGCACCAATTTACTGTAGCTAAAGTCTGTCCAATAATGATTCTGTTGCCTCATTGATAGATACATTTCATATGCACAATACCCTTCAAATATTAACAAGCTCCTGGCTTATTAGAAGGCACTCAGTCAGAAATACTTTGAAATTATGACAGTCTTGTTCTACAGAAGAGTTGCACAACTGATTTCATGACCGATCCAAGTGTTATTGAAATCAAAGACATCCATGAGAATTACAAGAATTTTTCTTTCATATACAGCAAAGAGAAGTTTTTCTTAGAGCTCACTCACTTGTTACCATGTAGGAGCACAACATGGACCAGCTTTCCTTCATTTCCCTACCAATACATCTTACTTTTAGGGATGAAACCATTTGTTGTATATGATTATGTGTACATATATGTGTCCACATACATACATGTACTATAAACAAAAAATTAAGAGCTAGGAATCAGATTTCACTGTAATGGGCATGTTTAAAAAAGTTATAAATTGTGCCTGTAATGGTGAAACAAAGCTTTTCTAGACTGATACTAATTAACAACACATTTCATGCAAATGGTTTGTTCTCATTATCAACCATTATCATTATCTACTCAAACCCATCACTCCTTAGCGATCATACTCAACATTAGCCATGAGTACTCAACCGCACAGAGTTGACCTGTGTAATTGGCAGTGGTGGCAACCATACTTCACGTCCTCAGTCACCACAGTGCAGATTACCAGATCCAAGAGCTCTTCAACAAAAAGAGTTGAAGTAAACATCTCCTCACTCATACCCATCTCTAAGTTCAGGATCTTGTCCTTTTATGAGGTGGTTCATTTTCAAGGCAATTCCCAGCCCTTGGCTCCCACCCTGAGATACACACTGCCTGAACCCGGAAAAAAATTATTTTCCAGTCTGCAGCACATGCCTCATCCTGTTGCTTGCCTGTTGCTCCCTTGCCTAAAGGAGAAGCAGTCTTCATGGATGTTTTTTTCTACGAGTAACAGCCCATCAGTGCATTGCTAGTTAAGCTGTTGGATGCACAAATGCTTTTACAGGTATGCTGACATGCTATTTCATACAGGTTCACACAATTTCTTTCTTCCTTCAATACTTGACTTGTCTGTCAGAATAATGAGTAAAACTCTATAAAGTGTCTTAAAGAGAGCGGTTTTAAAACATCATGAGGCTGAAAGCTTTTTATTACATAAATTTTATCTGGATATTTTTATTTTTACCAGAACTTAAGTCTTAAGGTAGGGATTTTGTAACTTTCAAAATAGCCATGGTATAGCACTCCCTGGTGCAGTGGGAATGGAATTTGTTTATCCAGTTCTAAATCAAATATGGTAAAATTGCTTCCTGGGACAGGAAATTGACTCTGAATCTGCCTTTATACAAAATATTTTCTTTTCCATTTTCATTATCATGGGCCATGTTTTATGAATACTGCTTTGTTACACAAATATATGAAGGAATAGGTTCCCTGATCTATTGAAAGAATGCTTCTATAAAATGTATATTTCTTAATTTTGGCCTTTGGATAAATAAAAGCTGTCAAATAACTAGACTCTTTTCTCTCTGCCCACAAAGGAATTGACTAGTGATTAAGTCTTTGTCTTCTTTCATTTTATTCATAGCTTCTAGTTATGTAGCTATTTCACTCAACCCTGATAGACTTCAAACACTTTACTTACTGCTGATTTAGCCATACACATATTTAATTGTATCTAAAGGTTGTGAAGTCCCAGTTGTTTTAAGTCTCTCACTGAAATGTGTGACTGTAATACTGCGGAGAAATGTCTATTTTTCATTAGTTAATACATTTTATGGATGAATAACAGATTGTCATTCAAATTGATTGTTTCACTTAAAATGTTTAACTGCTGAGGTGGATTGCTTTTGTACACCATTACTCAAAGCAGAGAATATACTTTTTAAAAAGGTTTTAAAATGGAGTAATTAAATTATATGGAAGTACAGTCACTGCCTTACTAAAAGGAAGGCCAAAGCCTGCTGACTATTTTTTTAAGTTATTGTATTTTTTTAATGAATATTTATAGAAATCAGTGTAACATGAGTGTTTTCCTTGCCACAAGGTACATCAGGTAAAGGAAAGACTATGCAGTTTTGTAGGACTTTATTTTAATTTTTGGTTTATTATTATGGGTAGATAATAATAATGTTATGAATTAAAAAAAAAAATTTGTTAGTTTTATATAAGGGGAAAGATTTCATCACCAAAAGCTCACATAAAAACTGAATATTTTTAATAGGTACGTTAATGGATACTATCCATTACAGGTAACTGTGGCAAATTAAAAATCATATTTGATTTAGCTTTTATGTCTGCCTGGAACCTGTCCCTTGGAGGCAAAGCAGTGATGCATTCTGTTGCCCCATCTCCTTGGGACTGAAGACAAAGAAAACAGAGGGAGGAATCATGATGTCAAAATTAGCAATAGTGGCAGTGATTTTTATTGAGAATTGAGTCTTGAAATACAAATACAGAGAAATCCATGACCAAAAATTGCAATAGGACAGAAGCTGATGAGCTCGTAATGATGGAGTTAGACCACTGAAACATTTTCATCTCCATATATTTCCTTTTCTTTTTTCATTTTTTTTTCTGAAAATAATAGATTTAGAAATGTTTCAGTGTGTTTAGATTAAAATAGTTTTATGTATATTTGAACTCTGGGACTTAGTAGTTGAATGGAACCCCTAGATAATATATAGATATATATATAGATAATATATTATAACTATATATGTAAAAGCTTTTATATTCAGTATATGTAATCTGCATTTTGAAATGTGGAATTTTCACCTGAAGCAAATAGTACGATGTCTAATGAATGGACTGTTGGCTTGGCATCCTAACTTGTAGCACCTTAGCTAAACAGACAGACTCCTTGTCCAATCAGTAGAGAAAATGGATGCCTCTGAAAAACAATTTTAGAGTCCTGGTGATAGGAACATCCATACAGTAATATAATACTTTCATAGACTGCACAGGGACTTGTCTAGACCAAGCAAATACAGAAGCACAAGGTATTGAGTGTATTAGAATTAGCACATGTGAGTGTGGAGTAAAACATTCCTCAGTCAGAATTTACAGATGACCTTGCTTTGCAGAGCAGATGCCTAGTAGTTTGCAGTAATTTTCTATGGGCCATTACATCAGCATAGAAAATCCAGAGCCTTGACTATCTATCTTTTACTCCCATGTCAAGGAAGGATGGAGGAGAGTTACACCAGTACTTCGTTAATGAGTACAGCCAACACAAGGACAGAATGAATCAACTTTTACTCTAGTGGCAGAACTATATGACTTCTGCTAGGAAGGAAAATGGGCAACACACTTGCAGAAACCTGAGGAAAACATTTTGTTCACTGAATAAACTAGTAAGAATTAGAATTTGGCTTGATAATATCTTTATTTTGATTCTGTGCAGTCATCTGTAGTGATTGCAGCAAGACCAACATATTTTCATGCCTTCTGAAGATTGGCCTAAGTAAATGTCTCCAAATTGTGCTAAAACCTTTCTGCAGTGGTATTTCAGAGGGCAGATACCATGTACTGAGATACCAAATCCTTCATGGGCTGGTCAATGATTTCCTTGGATCCCTTGATATAGAAAGAAAGAGAGGAAGAAGGAAAAAAAGAAAGACCCCTCCCCCTATGTATTTTGACTGTCTGTTTCACTCTCGTAGCAGAGGGGCAGAGAGCCAAAGCAGAACCATTATGCTGTTTTGTGTTGGCTAGAAAATCCTCTAGGGAGGGTGCAGATCAAGCAGGTGTAAAAGCTGCAAAATCAGGGTTGAACCACATTTAACACTGGCAGCACACAGTGACAAGATGCTAAAAAAGTGTTTTTATCTATGGTGTATCCAGATTCTTAACAATGAAGTAATATTCAGAGGTCATTCCGTGTCACTATTTCGTGTAGAGATAATGCTCAGCTTTCTGAATGCGCACCTTTAAATTTATTTTAAAGCCACTGATTCTACCTATTTATTTACCTACTTTTAGGCATTTCTCAGCAATTTGCTCTGTAGCATCTGCCACGTAGAAGGGCATCGTGATTTATCTGCAGCTCTGAATATATTACTTGTTAACCTTTACGAACACCTAGTGTGACTCATTCCATCTTATCACAGCAGACGTCAGTGGGAGTAAGCATCACTCAACAGGACAACCAGTTTGTACAAGATATAGGCGCATGTACAAAATGTACCCAGATAAAAAGAGTCAGTTAATTTTTAAACTGTTAAAAAGAAACATGAATACAATAGTACAGTCTGCCCTGGGATATGAGCCATGTGCATTGGTAGTCATAATAAGGAGATCAAGAACCTGACGATAGCCTAAATAATGCACAAGAGAAATGCATTGTAACTGTCACCTCTAAGTATCTCTAATTAAAAAAAAAAAAAGCAGATAGCTTTAGCTCTTTATGATTCTTTCCCTTTTTCCCAGGAATTCCAGCATTGTTAAACCAGACACTGCAGATCTCCTGAGCAATACCTTGTTTGCTGTATGTCTCTGCCTAATGCTAACTTCCAGAGACTTGGGAAGCACTGAACTTAAAAATTTTAACTTTCAATTAGTTTGTCCATGCTACAATTTCTAAACTTTTTGTGCTCATAGAGTTGAAATTTCCTAAGACATATACTTAAGTGTGTGTACTGTCCTTTGGATGGATTTATATTTTTGGATTCATACAGGTCTTCAGACGAACCAGTGCTCTCACAAAACTGAATTTCTGGCAACTTATACTAAAATGGGAAAAATAGCAAATAAAAAATAAATAATTCACATAATCTGTTGAACCAATTTAAACACAAGCAAGCAAGCAATCAAAGTTTAGGAACTTTCTTTCTCTCTCAAATCAAGATTATTCTATGAGGACACTTGTCTTCAAATTTCATTTCATAAAAGATACTTTGGGAAGGTTTCCCAGGAGTTTTCCTCTTGAAATGGATGGAACTGTAAGAATGGTCCAAGGCAAACTGTTAAACATCATGAGCAGATATGGTTGTGGGATCATCATAGAATCAGAATGGTTTGGGTTAGAAGGGACCTGGAAGATTACCCAGTTCTAACCCCCTGCCATGAGCAGGGACACCTTCTACTAGACCAGGTTGCTGACAACTCCATCCAAACCGACCTTGAACACTTTCGGGGATGGGGCACCCACAACTACTCTGAGCAACCTGTTCCAGTGTCTCACTACCCTCACAGTAAAGAATTTCTTCCTAATATTTCTTCTAAGCCTGCTCTCTTTCAGTTTGAAGCTTGGTGTCATCTGCACATTTGCTGAGGGTGCACTTGATTCTTTCATCTATGTCTAACATTAATATTAAATGTTCCAATATTAGTGAAGATATTAAATAACATTGTTTCCAATACGGATTCCCTGAGGGACACCACTCGTCCCGGGGGGGAACACTGGGACTCTGAACCATGAACCCTTATCCTTTGGATGTGACCATTCAACCAATTCCTTATCCATCTAACAGTCTACCCATCGAATCCATCTCTCTCTGATTTAGAGAGAAAGATGTTGTGGGGACCCATGTCAAAGCCTATACATAAGCCCAGACAAAGGGCATCTGTGTCCCTTCCCTTGTCCACTGATGGAGTCACTCCATCATAGAAGGCCACCAAGTTGGTCAGGCAGGGCTTTCCCTTGGTGAAGCTGTGCTGGCTGTCTTGAATCACCTCTCTGTCCTCCATGTGCCTTAGCACAACTTCTAGGAGGATCTGCTCCATGATCTTCCCAGGCACAGTTTTTTGGCTTTTTTTTTTTAAGTATATAGATTTTGACCTTGGTTGTCTATTAAATTTGCAATGTACTCAACACCCGCTGTCTCAAACTAAGGTCTTTAAAGTCATGCAGAAGGGTATTTTTATTGGAAGCATGCCAAATGCCATGTGTTTGAATAAGATTGTTCCTATATACTACAGAATTTCACCATAGTACAGTCTAGTAACTTTGCTATTAGAAAGACTTCCTCCATGACCAACAACTACAAGAGATACTAGGAAATCCTTAAACATCTATCTAGGTGGCTGAATTAAAGGCCTAAGAAAAACAGTAAGCTACTAAGATTTTAGATTTCTAAATGAATTTTGGATGCCTTAGAGACTCTTTAAATGGGCTGTAGGTACCTAAAATAGCCACCAAAGTTTAGTGCCCCAAAAAAGGCTGGGTGAATCTTTTTTTGGTTTATTAATGCAAGACTATATTTGATTATGCACAATTGTTCAGCTTGTTTTAAAATTTATCTTTCTCACTGTTGCATTGTTGATTGTGACAATTTTTCATATACGACAAACTTATGGTATCTCAATGTTATATCTTACTGTTTTGTTGTAGCTTGTTTGTGAAAAGAAAATTCTACTCCATCCATCCAAGGGTAGTTCTGTGCATGACGTGTAAATCACTTACAATATTGCCCTAGAGAAGCAGCAGCTTTCAGACTAGAAGAGACCTTTGCAATCCATAGCTAACACAGCTTTTCAGCATTGAAAATTTTAGATAATGAAGTTGTCATAGATTGGATTACCTTGGTGATGATGTATCTGCTTCTCACATAGAATGTCAGGTTGCAGCATTTACTTAAACTTACTTCGTGCTTTGTACTCTGACATGGTATGACTCACACAGCTTCACTTGATATGTCTTAAACTGACACCTTGCCATAGATATGCAAATGCTCCCATTTTCTGAAAAGAGCAATTAATATACTCTTGATAAACCAAGAGTTCTACAGAAAAATACTGATATTTTTCCACATCGCCAGGATATAAATAGTATGATACACAATTTGCCAGCACACTTTAGCATTTCTTTAAATGTACAGAAGTACTTCTGCAACAATTAAGTTATACTGTTCTAAAAACAATATTTTGCATGACTGTAAACATGCTGGTAAACACTAATGCTATGTGATCACACACTTTATACATATTTTTGTAGATATAACACACACACATATAAGCATAAATCTATGATAAATTAAGCATATTGTATTTTCTTCACAATATCCATTTTTCTCCTTTGCTCTTGATTTCTGTTGTACATACAGGAACACTTAGGCTCAGTTGTTGTTTGTCCTTATCAAGAAAAAACCCGTGTTATTAAATACTTTCTATACCTTGTTAGCATTATTTATTAACTTCTTTTATTTCTAGGGTTGTCCGAAGTCCTGATTTTTCAAACTCTTTGAACTTAGTGTCCTTTGCAATTTTCTCAAGATTTAAGTTTTGTTTTGAGAATGTTCCAGATAAACAATATGAAAGCCGGAGGTAAGCATTGTCAGTCAAAGGGATTTAGAGGCAAAAAATATTTCCACTGGAAATGTTTTTGCATAATTTAAGCTATAGTCTAAGACCCTGCTTATAGTTAGCAGGGTTAAGTCGATAATTCAATTTAAATTTATAAATTATGGATGTTGTATTTATTACTATGGATATAGGAAACTAACTACTATATATGTTGCTAGGTCTAACTTTTAGCTGGCTGGTCTTCTTTGGAATCATCAGAATGAGATCCAAAGTATTTGTCTCCTCACTAAAGAAAGTCACTTAAGGCTCATTTGCTCACATTTTCACATTTCAGTTAAAACAAGTAAATGCTGTTTGAGGTATATTAGGGCTTCTTAAGAATTCAGGTGTCGTTGTCAGACAGGACACCTGTGTGAAACCTGTGACCTTCTGGTGTAGTAGCTGGGGACCAGATGAGATACCCTGAAGTTTTTCTCATAGCATGAGTGAGTTCAGTCCTTAAATCAGGGTACACATGCAACTGCCAGTGACTATCCAGGAAATAAACAAGGAGAAGAGACGGTAAATTTAAGGGAAATATTTTTAAATCTGCTTTGCCCACAAACTCTGCAAAGTGCAGCACAGAACCAGTATCCAGACACATGTATGCTTGTGTTTACTAGGTCCTAACTATTTGATTTTTGAGTTCCTCTTGCATTTTCCTCTTCTCTTTCTGTTACCATATAAAGAGCATATGAGTCTATACAGGAGTGACTGTAAGTTTAATTTCAACGGCTGTGGGAAGAGGGGAGGGGTGGGGCAGGTGACCGAGATGGTCCAACAGGTGTTTGAGATGCATCCTCAGTGCATTGAGGACCCACAGCTCTGTAGTTTATGTAACAGCTCTTTTTTATATCACAGAAATCACAGTACTCCCAGGTCAGCTCTGCATGGCAAAAGAGTCATGGTGTCAATTCATATTCTAGAGTTTTGTAACTATATTGCTGTTGATTTATTTTCTATAGTACAACTACTGAACAAGGGATCCAGTGCTACTTGAAGAGTGTTTCACGTGCCTTTGTGCTCTTTCATTTCATCAGGACTATCACTGCTGCTTAGTTTACACCTGAGATATGTTTTTCTTCCTCATGCAAGATGCTAATATGTGTAAATTGATGAATCTTTAATTCACCCTCATTAAATTAAATATGTGCCATTAATATGGCACATATTCATCACATAACACTGTTATCAATGGGCAAGGTATTTATTCTTATCTGGGAAAATCCTTTAAACCATCTAGTTCACATACATTGATAAAATTAGGTTTACTACTACAGTAGTACTATATTTTTTACTAATAGAAGAATTGCTGCATGAATATGTATTTTTAGATTATGATCTGCTTGCTAAAACCTTTACTCAGAAGTTTGGACAGTTCTGTAATCCAAGAAATACTTTAGGACAGAGAAAGTAATGGCAGTGTTGAACCTGACACTAGTTCAGTGAGAGTTCCTATGTCCTGTCCTCTGACTTACTTAAAGACAAATTTTGCTGTGTAATGAGAAATCCTCTCAGACTATAGATTTATATTGTCAATTAAGTAATCTAACAACTAAGCAGGAGAGAGAGGAATGATGTCCCAATGGAGAAACAGAAAACATGGAATCATCCTGTCACTGAAAAATGCTCTTGCAAAGGTAAAAGCATGTATTTGAGTCTACTGAAGCTAGGTGTGCAAGGTCGGTGGTCTGCTCTCTTTGCATATGATGTTTATATAAAATACAGGCATTACTATGTGAGTTGTTCAGTGGAAGAAAACCCAGTTGTGGTGTTTTATGGATGATTTATGTTACATGTTCAATGTGGGGTTTGGGGGTTTTGTTTCGGTGTGTTCTTTTGGTGAAACATGGAAATGTGATTTTGCAACAACTGTATAGGAGGCTGGAATTTGCTTTCTGTAACTAGGTAAGGCAAAAGAGAAGAGCGCTTACAAAATCCATTATCTGGAAAAAGGATTAGGTCTCTGGGTTTAGGCAATATGCGATCTCTAAAGTAAGAAGACAGAAAGCTATGACTGAATACTTGTAGTGGATTTTATAAATATCTTAATTTTCTTTTCTTTTTTAAAGAATTAGCCTCAATAGAAAAATCTCTGCTACGTGGATCAAAGTTCAGTGGGTCAGAGTTACAATTTTAACTCTGATTGTGCTACTTCTCATTGTGACTATGTATATAAATCTCTGTTCCTTGGCACGACTAGATATTTTTGTGTCTTCTCATATATCCCAAATTTTATGGAATCCAAATATGTTATGGAAAACTAAAACTTTTGCATTTTCCTCACTTCAATATTTATTAACAGCAGAATTTCTGAGTCAAAACTAAGATATTTTGTTTATATAAAATCTATTTTGCTTTATGTCAATCTTTCTAGATAAAGTTTTTCTTGTATTTTGCCAATGCAAATTTGCAGCTGCTGACGTCGAGCATAATCCTGCTTTTACTAAGTTAATACAATTTTGTATTAAATACAGACATATCATGCTACGATTAAAAATTCTATGAAAATTAAATTATTATCCTCATTTTACTGGCATCATTCTGAATTTAAAACTGTATTACTGTACAGTTTACATGTCATTGGAGAAGGATTCTATGTGTTACCAGAAAGATTGTGTAAGGAGCACTACTTGAATGGATGATGCATGCAAGAGATGCTGAAGTGTCTTGGAGCTCTCAGCACAGCCTCAGCGGTTAACTCTGCAGTGAGTTGCAGCTCCTGTGATGGTGGAGATCCTCTTCTTTTGCAGAGGAAGAAATGAGGGCAGTTAGTCTTTATTTCCATCTCTGCTGTAGGTGCCCCAGGCAGCTCAGACACCAGAACAGGCAGGTAGGGAAACAATCTCTGCCCGGTGAATGCCCAGCCTCCATTATTCTCTAACCTGGAACAAGGTGAAATCAAGGATTACCTTGTTATTTCTTGAATTGAAGTTCAGTTCCTGGTCAGATAAAATTCAGAAAACAGATGTAACCTAGCCCTTTATCAAGGCAATTTATTAAATTGAAGTTTTTCAGAGAGTGTAAGAATTCAGAATTTTCAGCAGAGAATAGTTATATTTGTATCATTAAGAGCTCCTAACCTGCTGTTTCCCATATTTTGAAGTAAATAGCCAAGAGCAGAAAAGTGATAGACAGAGATAAATATTCCACAGGTCCAAAAGCTGTCTTCAAAAACTGGAACCAAATAAACAAAGAAATAAATAAAATGAAAGAAGTATAGAACACTCTTCAGTAAGAGCAGAAGGGCAAGATACCCAATAAAGGAAAAATGGTTTGAATCCCTACCTGCACAGAGAGCTATTTTATAGAATTAATTTTCAAACACGAAATGAGTGTTTGATCTAAATCTACTGAATAGTGATGCTTCTACTGGCCTCTAAAATATTTTCTGCTAATATTGAAAGAGGTATTCATGACAGACAGACTTCACTCTTTATTGAAGGGTCAGGACACTGAGGTGTGTTGAGTTAGCATGATGATGAAGATAATTTTGTAGTATGAGAAGTGTCCTAAAAAATAAATTGGGAAAGAGCCTAGGCAGTGGATGTCTTTCTGTGGATAAAGCTTTCTGTGGATAAAGCTTTCTGTGTACTGAAATTTTAAAACAGAAAAACGAAAGGAAAAGGAAAACAGAGTTTTCTGAGGTAAATATGTTGCAAATGCAAAAAACCCTGTCATGGTACATGTCCTCGTTTTTGTGTAACAAGATGAGGACTGAAAATTTTAATACTTCTTGGTTTAGTTTATCAATTAAACATGAAAATTAGACATATATCACAATACATATATTAGAAGATAAGTAAAAATAAAAATATATTAAAAAATTGAAAATAAATTCAATAGAAACCTAGTGAGTTTTAGCACCAAATTAAATATGTGCCTTTAAAATAATGAAAGTGAAATGTCCAACAACCTTTCATCTGCTCAGATTGACTAAAAAAAATTTAAAAAAAACTTCACAAAGAGTGTATTTCTGCAAAATATTCTCCAAAATATACATGTTTAGAAGAAATAAGCTCATATAAATCACTTTAAACAATATATTCATATCCATGTAGCTGCTATTTTGAATGGAATAGCAGAAGAGTCACAGCTGAACAATAGCTCTCTGAAAAATGTGCAATTTTTATATCAAATAATATACAAATACATTATTTAGCAGTATTTTTATTTTAAATTAACATAACTATATTACTTGAGCTATGTGTTATCTAGAATAAAATTAATGTTTATGAAGCCAGTGTAGTAAGTGGTGCATGAAAGCATCTCTGAAAAAATAGTTTTATTAAAGAAAAATCTCAATTTAAAAATAAAAAACTCTAGCTGAAGCTTCAAGTAAGAGAAACTGTCCTTAAATTAGGAATAATCCATAACAGATTGAACATTCTAAAAAAAAATCGCAAATGCACAACACTAATTATCTTTCATATATAATATAAGAAACTCTGAGATACGTATTAAAAAGGGGGAAAGATTGAAATAGTTTGGTTTCTATAAAATAAAAGCCAACTTATTCCAACAGGAAAAAGAAATAGATGTCCAGATTCTGAGTCATTCAAAAGAATTTGGAAATATATTTAATTATTTTCTCCAAGTGCATTCATAGCTGAGCTCAAAAGCTTAGAGTGTTCTTATGGAACAAAACCACTAAAGCTTAAAGTTGCAGATCTAGATGCTTTATGTATCTGCATTGCAAAACTATATCTGCACCCAAGAAATATAAACAGCTTCGAATAGACTTGAGGTTTGGTAAGACATTCGCAGATAACTGTCAGAATGATTAGTGCTCTTTAACGTGAAGATACCGTGCTTCATGTTGAAGGAGTGATATAACTGTGTGGAGTTGTGGGGATTTTTTTTCTGCTGAGGTTGAAAATAGAAATAAAATTATGCTTATTATGCAATAAAATCATGTTTTATTGAGAAAAGAAAGTTTCAAATAACAATCAATAAAATGATTGTGACTATCTGTATCTCTAGTAGGACACAAAGGAGTCTATTTCTAAGTTGGAAAAAGATAAACTACTATTGTCATTTTGATGAAGTTTGCAATGTCTTGTCTGTTCCTGGAAAGCTTGCCATACCTACTGAGTTTTTAACTTGGTGCTGATATAGGAATATCAAAAGACATTCTAACAGAGACTGGATGAGTGAAAGTGAATGCAAGAGATCACAGAAGTACTGTTTTGTAAATACTAGATTCAATAAGAAAGGCAGGTATCTTCCTTCAGCATTCAAATAACTAAAGTCAAAGAAAGCCTTTGACTGTGTAGAGAAGGAATCTCTGAAAATAGTTCTGTTAAATTTCACTGATAGTTTGAAAGGTATCACTGTGATCTTGGGGCCACAGTAAAGTCACGGTGAAATCCACCTATATTCACACTTCTGTAAAAATATGGTGATAGAATTGTAAAATAAAAGGGATATAATGGGTTAGCATAATTATAAATTACAACATAAACAGTAAAGATTCAATATGGTTTCTTTCATGGAAGAGGGCGTGATGATTTTATAGTCAAGGTTCCATTGGAATCTTCATTGAAAGCTTGCTTTTCATTCTTTCTTTCAAATTCCCTCCTAAATCCTCAAACCTGCTGGTACCGAAATGCTTCTGGGTACAAAACTTTGCAGGAGTTGATATTCTAAAATGTTTACAGTCGTTCCTTTTTTTTTTTTTTTTACTGTACATTCCAAAGTACAGAATCTGCTACTTAAGCATCTTTGTAAAGAAGGTAATATACCCTAAAAGGAATGGAACCGAACACATTTTAGTTCACTATGGTTATTCACCATACACGTGAATCAGGAGGCATAATGTCAACTAAATTCCCTGTATTGGCTATAGAAGGCAACTTAAGGACCTATCCTGGCTTCCTAAAATTTGAAGATATGAATAATATAAGATTTTCTTATGAGTTCTTACACTATATATGAGATCACTTTCAGAAAGTAGAACAATTAGCTGAAATGAAAGGCAGAACAGATTAAACTAGAATTTGAAGATAGTTTACCTGGAAGTGATCTAGAAGAAATACATCAGCAAATACTACAGATTAATGAAATAAAAAAGTTTCAGAAACTTGAAAACTTACCAAAGTGTGTTGACATGGAAGAAGGGTAATGAGAAACTAAATGGTACATTAGGACCTCTTAATGATCTGTAAATAAGGAGAAAGCAAGGATTAGTATGAAAGAATAATGCAGCTAGGGGTGAGGGGGGAAGACTAAAAAGACTTACAAAAGCCAAAGACATAAAAAGCAATGAAAGGGAAAAATGCACAATACGGTGGCAAAATAAAAGGGGAGGACTAACTAGGCAGACAGTATTATGGCAGAAAAGACTGTGTGTTTCAATGGACTGCAAACTTACTGTAAATTAGCAGCATTATTTATGCTCTGCACAAATAAATCAGGAATAATTCCTGTATAGAGGAAAATGCTGCAGTGCATTACAAAAGTGCATAATGGCATTATTGCAGCTGTGATAATCTAAATTACATTCATGGGGCTAATAAAACATCTTACCTTTCCCTACAACCTCTGCTTCATTAAGCGGAATAATGCTTGTAAGACACAGAAGGTAATTATGATGCTTTGTTTGGCATGGGAGACATCTGGCATAATGCCTCTAGGACTGGGCAGTGGACTTAAAAAGAAGGACTAATAGGAGAGACTTCAGAGGACAGGAATAAAAATTATTAGGGATGTGAAATAAAGACTTCAAGGGAAAGAAGAAACTGAGGCAACACCGTGACATTTGGTTTGAAATACTAAACGAAATGTAAAGAAAATAACAGGGCAATTAAGTATACTTCATGACTACTAAAGGTAGAACAAGAAATAATACACTTATTTTAGAAAAAAAATTATTTAATTATTATTTTGTTCAGTATTAGCATGAATTCATCAAGTATCTTGATGACTACCTAGGGAGGTTGTAGGGTGTCTAATGCTAAGAGACAAGAATCAGAAGTGAGATAGTGGATCTTCAAATCAAGTGGAGAAGTCACACATCAGAGAAAATGACAGCATTTTCCTTGAAGCATGACTATTCATTAGGCATCCTGTGGGTCTGTCATGCATCTCTGTCATCACAGTGTAATTCCAGAAAGTTACTGTGATTCCTATAGTACCACACAACTGACTTGGCATCTGCATCAACCATTCACAGCTTCTGGTATATGGGTAGTTTTGGTGGGTTAACTGTGGCTATCAGATGCCCACCCAGCTGCTTGCTCACTCCCTCTCCTCAAACAGGACAGGAGGAGAAAATGAGTTGGAAAAAGGTTCTTTGGTCAACCTAAGGGCAGACAGATTACTTATTAGTTACCATCATGGGCAAAGCATACTTGACTTGGGCAAAATTAATTTCATTTAATGTCCATTCAAACATATATCAATGATGAGAAAAAGACAAAAATTTAAACAGACAAAAATCTCAAAACCCGATCCTCATTCCCCTCTTCCCAGGCTCATTTCTGGCTTCTCCCTACACCACACAGCACAGGAGGATTTGGATTGGGCACTGTGGTGAGTTCATAATAGCACCTATCCACCATTTCTTCCTCTTCTTGCTTTTTCCCTGCTCCAGCATGGGCTCTCCACCCCTGCAACTGCCAGCACTTTGATACCTAAGCCCAAAATAGTAGACAAGGCAGCCCTGGACTGTAATAACTGGCAGTTTTGTAGTATCTTCAGAGCAGCGTAGCTACAGGTCATCAGTAATGTCTGTCAACCTGCAATAACAAAGGCAAGATTACATTGCCAGGCCCTCCTGGAGAGAAACAGGAGTTGATCAATTTGGTGTGCAAGATACGAACTCTAAATTACAACTGTACAGATATATCTCTGTAAGTTTTGTTTCTGTTTCTCTAAAAACTTAACTAATACACCATTAGAATCTTCCTTTTTGTTAGTCTATTAATTACATCTGTTCTCATTGCATATCTGTTCAGTTTTTCAAGGGCTCTTCAGCAAATCTATGTCCTCCAGCAGAAAAGCTTATCTCAATCAGATAAAATCAGATAATCACAAAAACATTTTAAATTATTGATCTATTTTAGATAATCAGAGATAATGAAAACAAAGGTTATTTTCTGTGGAACAGGTATGGAAATTTAAGAAGATATCTCAGATATCTTGGGAAACAAATTTTGGATATTTCGCCAGGACAGTTCAGTTCCTGATTGTGACACTCTGTGCCAGGTCTTCATGATAAGCATATTATTTTCTGAAGACAGGTATTGTAGATGTTTCAATAATTTCAATGGAATTATTATTGTCTATATTTTGTCTACTGTTCACATATGTTCATGTCCATATGAGCAGGTATATTATCCTTAGAGATGTGCCCATAAATCATGAATAACTCAATTTTTAGCTGACTTCCCATAAAATTATATGAAATTTAATTTTTCCCTGTAATACGCATGTTTGTATACTGGGTAACATATTCTGTATGAAGTATATAATTCCTGGAAAGAACAGAGAAAAATTAAGCTTGAAACTAAACTTTCATTTTGGCTCATTTGTTGTTTTTGTGAATAGACAGTCCTTAAAAAAGACCTTCTTCTATATTCTTTCCTTTTTTTTTTGGCAAGAGCTGTTATTCAAACAATACTTGAATATCCTTTATCTATTGTGTTTAGGGTACTCTGTAAACTTATATAGAGACTCTATGATGTGAAAATTTTAGCTATTTTAAACCCTGTTCTCATAAAACACTTTCTGTATATAGGCACAATAGAGAAAAGTAGCACTTTTGATCACAGCACCCAGCTATTAATTCTTACATTCTATTACACTGCAGATGATTTAAGGTGAAGGGCTCAACTCTCCGCTGCAATGAGTCACTTAGCAGGTTAAGCAATCAAAACTCTATAGTAAACAGCTTCACACTTCAGAAAGAACAAAAGCTTTTCTTTCATTTTCTCTGTATCAGTGTATCAATTTCTCATTCTAAATGCTCACCTAAAAAAAAACTTTACTTCATTAGTCAGTTATGTTCCCTGTATTGTTATTGCTTGATTTCACAAGTCCTTTACTGAAGAGGCATAAGCCGGGGAAGTTGCTAGGGAAGGAGTGAGAACAGCCTCTATATTTAGTCTCACAGTCTCTCAACACTTTTCTAAACAGCAGATTTCAGTGGCCATCATAACGGGCATTTTTCAATCCATATCTTTCCTATACTCTCTGTGTTCTCCCTTCTCAGGTATATCTGTTAAGTGTGGTAGAATCAAGAGCATTGCAGTGGTGATGAGCACATCTTTCACAACTGATCCAGCTTCTCAACAAAGGTTTGGAAAACACAATATTTCTCATTGATATGGCAGAGATAATGGGCTTGAAGCAGTCTCTGTTACAGAGCAGGCGATTGCCTTCATCTATACTTTGTAATTGGCACTCTTCAATCTGCATTGCATCTATATGAACAACTTTAACTCTGAAAATTATTTTGAAAGGTGAATTATGAAGCTAAAAACCAGTTATTGATAGTCCTCCTGTAGCCTGATACTCTTCCTACATGTAATTGTAGAAAGCAGTCAGTCAATTATGTGCTATATGTCAGACAGAAGTGTGGAAATGGAAAATGCCTGCAAAACTCAACATTTTTAACTAAACCTCAGAACTTTCTGAGATTTGTTACTATCTCCTTGTCCATAATGCAACTATACCTTTGTAATCTAAATTTTTAATATTGCACATAGATGCAGAATTATGACCCTATAAAACAAGAATTCAAACACTTCTCTCAAGGTCAGGGGAAATTGAATGACATTAATACGGCTGAAATAATACTTAGTATTTTTATAAACCTTTGGACTGTTTTTTGTGTAAAGGAACAACTCTTTCAAAGTACTTTGTGATGCCTTCTTGGATAACAGTGTATTTGAAATATAGAGTATATTAACAAGTTATATTTTTTCTTTTTTCCCCAGCTTTTTTCTTTTTAAAGCTGCTTGAGAGTTTAGACTGCCAGAAGAGTGTGTATTGCGAGCTAAGCTACAGCTCTTTGATTAACCAAATTTCACTAGCACAGTTCCTCAAGTATAGGACAATGTAATGAAACCACAAAATTTGCACTGATTTATACTACTTGCACTTCCTATTTTGAGAATCATTTTCTATTACTTCCAGGAGATATTGCAAGCAGTATCTTCAAAACAAGATATATGTCACTCAGGTTATCAAATCTGTCAGTCTTCCATCTTCATACCCTTTTTGGTTTTTGGGCCCTTTTCACTTTGATTTGGTAGCATAATTCATATTCCATTCCATTACGGATTTAATTTAATCGCAGTACATTACGAGTGAAAAATATTGTCATCTGAAATTTGTATTCAGGAAATATTTAATTTCCATTGAGCATAAGGAATCAAATTTATGCAAATTTGAACGACTACTAATGAAGGCTTAATATCAGTTGATCACTGCTGCTCTATTGCTCTCCCTCTCAGCTGGATAGGTGAGAGAAAATATAACAAAAGGCTCCTCTCCTCCCCTTCATTTTTTTAATAGAATTTTCCTCACCTCTTAACAGAAAACTGTTATGCTTTTAACATCTCTAACTCCTGTTGATATATTCAGGAAATGTAGAACCTATGACCTGGTGAACTAACTTTGTGAGCACATATGTGCATGTATCTGTGTAACAGAATGGACTTGGAGGGAAAAAACAAAAATAGCATCTCATAAAGAAATAATGTTTCTTTACTGGAAAATAACATCTAAAAATACTAGTGATTGCCAGGTTGGGCTTGTCTGTCTTCCTCTTTAAACTTAGAATCTACTCTAACATTTCTTAAGCAGCAATTGGAAGAAATTTAAGTCATTGTGAATCAATAGTTTTTACAGAATTAAAATATATTTATAGTATATATTTCTTATTTTGGTAGCACATCAGCAAACATGAATATGCATTGTTTGAGTTTATACTCCTTTCTTTTTTAATTTGTCATGAGGAAAAGCAAACTGAACACAAGATATTCCAGCTCCTTCATCTTTTCATGTTTACTTTCTTTTTGCTCGAAGGTTCCTTATAAATGTAAAGATCAAACCACTTCTGCAAGAATAATGTGGTAAGTACATGATTTGCTTTTTATACAATCAAAAAATCTGGAAACACTGAACATTTGAAAGCTTTTTTACAGAAGAAAAAGCAGAAACTTCAACTTATTTTAAGAAACACTGAGTTAAATGTACTGTATAACATATGTTCACTGGTATTTTGGCTTCTTCAGAAGCCAGAATGCCTGTAATTTAATATTTTTTGTTAAAAGGAAAAAAAATAAAATTGAGGGACGAAAATTACTATCTAGAAAATCTGAACAGAAGGATTTTTGTTTGAGAGTTCATCTTCTAGCAGAACTGAAAAGGAAGAAAAAAGGAATGAGTATAAAGAGGATCATATGGGGGACAGCCACTAAGCTATTGAGCAAAGAACTATAGTTCTCTCCCTTTTAAGTTTAATCCATGCATGAATTTGTCACTCTTGTTCAGTTTTCAGAATTATCTATTTTATTTACTGGAGATTCAGTCCCCTTCAGAGACCAGTACAAAATGTGCCATGCCAAAAGGCAACATTTTCAGAAGTCTCTGACAATCCCTTTGCTCTGTTATCTTTTCCATAAAACTGTTTCTTGGACCCAACCAATCTCCTAAGAAGCAGATTTAGGACCTGATTATATTCCCATTACATGTCAACAAAATTTTGACACTTGAGATGAGAGTAGGACTAGGTCTGCTATCCTGTGGTAATCATGACTAAGAGGTCTTAAAAACCAGCTTTCCATAGAGTATTATGGTCATCAGTGTTTGGAAGTTACCATTTCATAACTAGCTCTTTCATTTTTCAAAAGCCAACCTTTAAGATATAGTTTAGTATATCTTAGTAAGGAAACTGTTCCCATCATGTGTTGGTGAATTACCGACTGAAGCAGCAATTGGATTCCAAAGCATGAAATGTATAGAAGACTAAGGAGCCAAAACCCCACAGAGTTTTGAATTTTTGTGTATACTTATGCACTACCTTCTCAAAGCCTCTGCTTTTGCCCCTCAAATAGGGCATGTATTTTTGTAATCATAAATGTTGTTTACATATATTTTTTATTAACATCTTCCTAAAAAACCCCTGGAATTCACATTGGAAAATGGCATTGCCTTTGTCTACAAATATCTTGAAAATAATAGTGTTGGTGTTGGAATGTGAGGTTTTTAGGAGCACAAAATTGTGTAAAACATTTTACTAACATAAGACTTTATAGCAAAATTGCAAAGGATATGCTCTGCTGCCATACCATGGTACATAACATGTCCTTAAAATAAGCTGTTGGTGGAATCAGTTGCATTACAATCAGAGCATTGAGAAAACTATACTTCTTTTAGTGTCAACAGATTTTTACTGATAATACTCAGGCTAAACCTGGGCTTTGGCAGCTCTTTGAGCATAGCTTATTCATCTAAAGTCATATTTATTATTCCATTTTCTGCCATTGCATTCTCTTGGTACTAAAGCACATCTTCACAAACCAAATGACTGTGGCTTCTTGGGATTTAGAAGTGCATTTATAGTGAGAGCAAAGTAAACACTGTTCCAATTACTATCATTAGTGAAATATGTGGGGGGGTTTGCAGTGTTGTTATAATTAAAACTGTTTCTAAATTAACTTTGTTATTCCTTGTTATCAGAGGATTGTAACTCTACAGTGAAGACTGAGAAATTCCTGAACAAATTTTCTTTTGATTCATAAACAGTTTTCTTCTAAGTAAACAAATAAAATTTTACCCACTTGGTCGTTTGATGTACAAATGACTTGGAAAATTGTAGACTTTTTTCCCTGGAAACAACCCTTTTTGAAGAGAGTTAAGTGGGAGAGGCAATGTCCCCTTCTTATTAAAACTTTGGAAAACAGCTGGAAAAATCATTGTTGTAGTATACATGGTTTCTTTTTCGGGAGGGACAAAAACCATCATGTCCTGCCTACAGGACTGGGAGGTATACTTTAATGTTATCCATCTTATCTCCACTATTACCATGACTACTTCACTTTTTTTGAAGGTGGACCATGTGTGAGACAGGGTGCAATGGAAGTTTGTGCAGCTCATGACATCTCTGGATCATGGATGGGCAGACTCACAGCTCTTGAAGTAGCTCAGTCTTCCAGGCTGAGGGAGTGTTAATGCTTAAGTGCTTCAAGTGGCATACATTAAAGTATTGCTTGAATTTCTGGAAAAAGAAAATAAAGAGTGTAGTTATTAGTTCAATAGGGTTGTAGCACCCATAAAGCTGGCATAACTACTATGGCTTTATTCTAATATCACTGAATGCAGACCATGGCCCTTTGCTCTTTACATTGTTTCCTTTAAGTGATGAACTTTAAATTACTTCTTACAGGTGACTTTTTTTTTAACTTGACATATTTAGTCAGTTTCAGAAATATTTTGGTAACAAGTGTCTTGTCACCATGAATTTATCTTATATGCATAGCAAAGGAATTGATCTGACTGGACTAATTTTGTGTTAATGCTGTTTCCACCTGTACCTCTTTATATCTTCTGCTTTGTTCAAAGATTAGTTTGGAATTGGTAGACACTTGGGTTTTTTACATTGTTTTAGGATTTCAGACCACAGACATCCTTGGGGTCATTTTGGGCCAAATCTGTGTCTTTGTCCTCAGAGCTCTATCAGAGAGAAATGGAACTCTTACTGTCATTAGCTACTGTGGTAATATCTATCAATGTGAGGAAGATTCACTAAATGAGAAATTTTGCCTTTTAAATAGTTTAGACAGACAGAGGTGAAAGGGGAAAGAGAGGTGGATGGACCAATGTGGTACAGATTAGATTTCTAACTCCAAAATTTGGAACTTTGAAATCACCACTGCGGTGCTCTCTAGATCTAAACAGGTTATGTGCTAGTCTCTTTCCTGTAGGAAAGAGAGTTTTTATGGCCCTTAAATATATGCTCCTAAGCTTATGCCAAACTGAATAGCTAGATGCTAAATTTTGATCAGCAGGGTGTTTGCCTCTATCCTGTCCACAAAACAGCCTTCCCACTGCCTAGGCAGTCTATGTGGCAGGGACTGGGATCCATGCCTCTGTCTGTCAGCTGGCTGTTGTAAAGAAATGAGAAATAATTCACACTTGCTCTCTTTTTGTGGCTGAAAGATTATATAATTACTTCATGCAAAGTGGAACACATTCAGTGGGCAAAATTAAAAATATATTGATGGACTAGATGACCTTTAAAGGTCCCTTCCAACCCAAAGTATTCTATGATCGTGTCAAATTTGTGCTTGAATCTTGTGTCTGTATCGAGTCAGTTTTTTTAATTGGTCCATGTACTAGTTATAGTCTTGTCTAGTAGCAAAGAACTCATCATGAGATAGTAACCTAAAAATGAGTCCCACTAAAAGTCTGTCAAATTTGATTTTACTATGCTATATTTATACTAATTGATGCCTGGATTATCTGATAGAAAGTTAGCAATCATGTCTGCAAGGGCTTCCTCTTGCATATATACATACCTTTTTGTAGAGAATACTGAAAGAGAATTATTTGATCCATGGAAATCAGAACAAGTAGAGGCAAAACTTGACAAGAAACACTTTCTCATCCATACTTTCTTCACATTCACGACTCTATAGTCAGGACATTCATTTTTATGTATCACCGTTTCAGATGCCATCATAGTGTGCTTAGCTGTAAGCTTGTAACAACTCAGCTATAAGCTTCTAAGTAACTTTGGGTATGTTTTATATGTATACATGTATATATACACACACGCTTCAAGATTACTTTCAAAGTTATGCAACTGTACAGAAACCCCGTAAAATCCTTGTATATATGTTAATCTTTTTTCAGCACTTTAGGAAAAGGCAGAAACAGAGCCTAGAGTGAAAAGTTCCTATCTGATACCCAATGTAACTGGACACTTTGTTTATGCACCCCAATAACACACTCTGTGCCAGTCCACTATGAATTTTGTATATTAAATTCTGAAATATACTAGCAGTGCAATTTTTATTTGATTTTCCATTATTGAGCTCCTTTAGAAATGATAATTAGCTGCATCTCTAGAGGCAGAAGAGATAAAATATATTTGACTTAGTTTGTGAGATATAAACTCATTTCAAATATGGGAATGATATGCTATGATGTACATGAGGAAAAAAACTCCCTAATATGCTGGGGCTTTGTGCGTGGCTGCCTCACATAGCTTTTATTTAATGTCACTCATTTTCTTCAGTCTTCTGTACACAGACAGCAAAAGCTTAGCCACAGTTTACTAAAAAAAAAATTTATATATATATATATATATATACAAAATAATTTTTATAATACTGAAGGGCTGGTTCTGAGACATGCAGCTCAACCCTTTCCTTAACCTAGGCTAGACTCATTGAGACTCAGATTTCTCACCAGGGAAGTCATACTATTTGATTTCAGAAGTGGGATTGTCCTTCTTCACTACAGTCCTCATCCCACAATATATGGGTATCAATAATAAACAGAGACTGATCATGTGGTTGAGTTGAAGACCCAAGGGTTTGCCTAAACCCGAATGTCTAGTGTCATTAGAGATGCAGTTGGATATCTTCCTGGCTTCCAGGAAGAAGGCCCCCACAGCTCCTGTGTTACATCTTGCAACCCAGCCACAGCAGCAACATGTATATTTGAGGGTGCTTTAATGACCTGAAACATCTATCTTTAGGTGATCTTCCAAGGTGCAAGATACAATCTGAGATAAAGTACTGAATATGTAACTACCTTTGTGGTAGTGAGTAGTCATATGTTAGTTAACTAAGCTTTCATATCAGACAGTAAAGGCTTAGTCAACATAGTGTGGAGAGCAGTTTGGCTCACTGTAAAAGGAATCCTAAGGCAAACATCATATTACTAGTTAACTCTTGAATCCATCAACTGAGTTTACATTGTCCACGATGTAAGCCCTGACAGCTTATATGTCTTTAGACACTTTAACATAGAAATCTAAATATAAATGTTTTAATCTTGAACTGTATCATGCCCTAGATATTTACTCTTAGATGCTAACAGCTGAGCCAGTCACCCCAGGATCTTTTATAGTTAATGGAAATTTTAGATCCATTTCCGAGTTCTGCTTTTGATTAGTTGAAGTGCATGCCAGCGGTATCTATTTCTCTTCTTTTATTGTAAGGGGACCATTGGGTCACTAGCTCAGCCATTAATATCTACTAGTTCCTGAAATTTACCATGTTAGCGGTTCACCCAGTTTCTTTATGACTAGGATTGCTCACAATCTTAAATTTCATATCATTCTCAAATGAACCAGTATACTATAAAGTAAAATATTGTCATGGCTTAACTCCATCTGTCAACTAAGTACCAAGCAGGCTCACTCCCCTACCCTGATGGGATCGGGAGGATGATGGGAAAAAGTTAAAACCTGTGAGCTAAGCTAAGAGCAGTTAAAAAAAAAAAAAAAAAAAAGAGAGAGAAATAAACCTTAAGAAAAACAACTTATGCACAAGAGAATTGCTCACCACCCACCGACCAATGCCCAGCTTGTCCCTGAACAGTGACTGGCCTCTCCTGGCCAACTCGCCCCAGTTTATATACTAACCGTGATGTTCCGTGGTATGGAATAGTCCTTTGGCTTGTTCAGGTCCTGGCTGTTCTCTGTTCTGGCTTCATCCGCACTTCCTCACTGGCAGAGCATGAGACACTGAAAAGTCCTTGCTTTACGGCAAGCAGTACTCTGAAAAATCAAAACGCCAGGGTGTTATCAACATTATTCTCATACCGAATTCAAAATGCAGCACTGTACTAGCTACTAGAAGAAAAATTAACTCTATCTTAGGACAAGTATGAAAGGTTAAAATATTTCTTTCTTGCTGAACTTGTAAGACAAAAAGGAGCTTCTGGCTTCATTCATGCTTCTGCTCCCTGCTGGTTTTCTTACTTGAAAAATTATCTACCGAGATTTTTACCAGACTTTTACATTTTATATTAGCCAATTAAAAGAGCTTGTCAAAATAGTACCAGTAACTAATCTTTCCCACAAAAGCAATAAAATAAAAAATGCAGCATTAATAACTGAAGATTAGTTTTATTTTAAAAAATTCAAACCCCAGAAGTAATGTGTTAAAATTGTCAAAACATTTTTTAAAATCAATTCCCAGTTCTATAAAAAATACAACAACCATTTGCGCTGGTTTTGACTGGGATAGAGTTAATTTTCTTCACAGCAGCTAGAATGGGGCTAAGTTTTGGATTTGTGCTGGAAATAGTATTGATAACACAGGGATGTTATTGCAAGCACAGTGTCAAGGCCTTTTCGGCTCCTCACCCCACCAATGAGGAGTCTGAGGGTGCACAAGGACTTGGGAGGGGACACAGCCAGGACAGCTGACCCTAAATAGCAAAGGGACATCTCAGACCATATGGGGTCATGATCAGCATATAAAGCTGGGGGAAGAAGAAAGAATGAGAGGACATTCAGAGTGATGGCATTTGTCTTCCCAAGTCACTCTTATGTGTGATTGTGCTGGTTTTAAAAACCTGTTGAGAAATAAACTCCAAATAAGTTACTCCCTTTCCCCTGCCCCTTCCAGTAGTGGAGGTACATTAAGGAGAGATTATAAATTGAAAATAAAAATTTACTAAAACCATAATAACCACAGCAGTAAGTACAAAAACCACAGCAAAAAGTACACAAAAAGAAGGTGTCCTACCCACAAAAGGGCTTTCACCACTGGGAACAGAGCAAAATGATTCTTTGAGACAGTGCCCAGTGTGGTCTCCAAACAGAGGCAATATTGGTGGGGAGAGCTTCTGTGGCTTAACGTTTCCTCTCACCCACTCCACAGCCCAAAACTAACAGAAAGCAGGGACAAAACAAAACCTATAAGCTGGTTCATCCAAATAAAGGGGCTCTGCCACTGCTGGCTGAGCTCAGTCCTCGGCAGTTGCTTGAACTGACGCCTCCAACATCCTGTTGCTCAGAGCGGGTCTGCCTCAACTCTGTAACTCCGTAGTGTGCTCTGGAGGAAAAACAGAAGGAAGGAAAAAAGCTGGTGGGCAGCAGAAGGGACGAAGTTCTCTGCTGTTTAAGGGGACAGTCCATTCCACTTCGGTGACATAGGCAAGAATTACAAGCTTACTGTTTCTGGCCCCGGCATTTCCTGCCAAAACCAGACCCCACAGAGACAACATGGTGTGAGGAACCAATTTAATTTTTATTTATGCCTCAACATTGATTGATTTTATTTCTCGAACTATGGGTTAAAAGTCCATTTTCTTACACTGGGTGAAAAATTACTAGAGGAGCTGTACACGTGCCGTAGAGGGCAGCGTGAAGGGGGTGAAGACCGCTAACATTACAGTCTCCAAGAAGGCAACCCCTTCAGAAAATGGGGGAGAGCTCTGTCTCCAGGGAGACGTTGCCTGACAGCCAATCAGGCGAGAGGAAACTTCCACCACTGGGCTGGAAGCGACTCCCCCCGCAGGCAGGAAAACACCTGTGGCCGGGGGAAGATTTCCCTGACTAACCAATGGTTGTCCTCAAATGATGGGACTATAGGAGGAACCTTAGGATATAAAGCAGTTAACTGCATCACAACTGGGTTTGTCTTTTGGCTCACTCATTTGTTTGTTGCTCTTGTCCTGGTCCAGTTTGGCTGGCCCTGCCTGAGGTCCGTCTCCCTGCGGCCCACCCTGCTTCATCCCTGCCTGCCTTCCCTGGCCGCACCTGTTCCGCCTACCCTGCTCCGCCGCTCCACAATCCTGCCCATCACCGCCCGCAGCAGCCTGCCGCTTCCCCGCGGCAGATCCCGCTTGCTGCTCCGCCACCTTTCCTGCCACATCTCCCACCCGAGCGCCTGCTCACCTGGTGCTCTGTCGCTCGCTGACGCGGGAGACACACCGCTTGTCGCCGCTTGGAAGTCGCGCCTCGCGTGTCACCAGAGCCGCGCAGACTCACCGCGGCTCGCCGCACGCACGCTCCTCGTGCCCATCGGACACAGGCAGCGCACCCCAGCATTCTGGTGGTGACACCGTCCCTCTCTCTCTCTCTGTCTCTCTTCCTCTCTTCTCATGCTTCCTTAATTTCTGCTTAATTTTCTGTCCCTCTCTGGTAAGGACACATATCCTTCCTTATCAATAAACAATTCTCAAATGTAATATTTGCCTCATTTGTGCTTGATTTTGTCCGAGAAATCCATTAAAAATAATCCCTCGTGGTTCCCTTACAGCGGAACGTGACATATGTGTGGCATCGAATAAAAACAACGTTGAAAGCTTCATTCCCTTTTCTCTGTAACCAGGACAGCGATGGAGCCCTGTTTTCCCAGAGGTGGCTGAACACCTCCCTTTCCATGGGAAGCGGCGAATGAATTCCCTGTCTTGCTTTGCTTGCATGCATGGCTTTAGCTTTACTTGTTAAACTCTCTTTATCTCAACCCATGAATTTTCTCACTTTTACCCTTTTGATCTCTCACTCATCTCACCAGAGGGACATGAGCAAGCAGCTGTGTGGAGCTTAGTTGCCAGCTGGGGCTAAACTATGACAAAATTTAAGGTAACAATGTGCCTTCAATTAAGTCAGCAGCTTTCAGATCTTTGTATTAATGCTAGTCTGAAGATATATGGTA
The DNA here is from genome assembly GCA_018881555.1 of Amblyornis subalaris. Lineage (NCBI taxonomy): Eukaryota > Metazoa > Chordata > Aves > Passeriformes > Ptilonorhynchidae > Amblyornis > Amblyornis subalaris. Next base: position 604,227 of record JACAXG010000002.1, on the reverse strand, counting down.
CAATTTAGTTTCTTTCCTGCTTTATGTTAGATTGAAACACAATTTCCACTGTGGTACTTAGTATAGTAAAAAGTCTGAAAATAATGCTAATCAGGAAGAAAATTAATTAATAAGGAATTTTTACTAACGTTTACATGGCAAGATTTTGGTAGTGGAGGAGCTAAAGGATTGGCTTCTGTGAGAAGCTGCTAGAGGCTTTCTCTAGGTCTGATAGAGTCAATGCCAGCTGGCTCTAAGACAGACCCACTGCTGGCCAAGGCCGAGCTCACCCGCAACAGTGGTAGTGCCTCTGGGATTACATATTTAGGAAGTGGGGAAAAAAACCTGTACAACTGCAATGCAAGTGAGGAGTGAGAATATATGAGAAAAGCAGCTCTGCAGACACCAAGGTCAGTTAAGGAGGGGGAGGAGATGCTCCAGGCACCAGAGCAGACATTCCTCTGCAGCCTATGGTGAAGACCATAGTGAGGCAGCCCATGGAGGACCCCACACTGCAGCAGGTGGATGCCCAAAGGAGGTTGTGACCCTGTGGGAAGCCTGTGCTGAAGCAGATTCCTGTCAGGACTTGTGACTCCATGCGGGAAACATGCCTGAGCAGTCTGTTCTTGAAGGACCGCACCCTATGGAAGAGACCCATGCTGGGAGCAGTGGGAAGGATGCTTGTATTCAAAAGGGAAAAATGAAAGATAGAAGGTCTGCAAAAACTTACAAAATTTTATTAGTAAATTATACACTTGGCATGGAATGTTAACTTGGTTGGTTCCTTATCTTATATCATAAACACATGGTGGTGTATTTTGAATAAGGGGTAGGGTGAAAGACAAGGGAGAGAGAGAGAGAGAGAGATGAAAGAAGGAGAGAAGGAGGGAAGGAAGGAAGGAAGGAAGGAAGGGATGGACATGAGTCCTGGCTCCAGCATTGATCCAACTGATGGGGTGTCCAGGGTCCTGGGGGTGCTTCCTGGGCTTTGTGGGAGTACCTTTATATAGAGAAGTTCCTCCACCTTGAATCTAATTTTCTCATTTGCTATACAAATTAGTTATCATGCACTGTTTGTTCTAGACCTTTATGGAAATGGGTTGGAGGGCTTTGGGGATCTTTGGTGGTCTTGATTTTCCCCCTACTGGGTCAGTCTTTGCTCCAAAGTCCATGCCTGCTTCTCAACTTCCTTCCTGTGCTTGAACTGTACTGTGTTGTGCTGTTCTCCAGGAGCCAGAACAAGGACATTTGTTCCAGAACAGTGCTGCCCTACCTCCGTATGGCCCTCTTCTCCAGCCACATCCAGTCCTTTCTCACAGCGTGTTCTCACTAACAGTCCCTGGTTGGCTCCACAGCTATCCAGCTATTGGTGTTTGGGACATACATGTTAACCCCTTATCTTCTGGGCTTCTACACTGTCCCCTTGTGCTGTTGAAGAGAGGAGGAGGTAGTGTAAATCAGGACAGGTGGGGGGAAGGCGTCTTTAAGATTTGATTTTATTTCTCATTGCCTTACTCTGATTTTATTGGTAGTAAGTAATTTTCCCCAAGTTGCATCTGTTTTACCTTTGAGGGGAATCGATGAGTGCTCTCTTTTCCTTCTCTTGACTCATTGGGCTTTTGCTATATTTTCTCTCCTCTGTCCTGCTGAGGAGAAGAGTGATAGAGCACCTTTGGTGAGCATGTGGTATCCAGCCAGAGCCAAACCACCACATATTCTGTATCTGAAATAAATTGTATATTTGTGATCCATGAGAACTATTAAAATAATAAAATTTGAAATTATAAGTAGGCAGAGAGAGAGGATAAAATTAGGGATGCTGCTGAAAGTGAAGGCTTAATACTGAAATGAGAGATATGAAGAGGCTGCTGAAGGAGTCATGTAGTTTATCAAGATGCAAAACTATAATTCATGTCACTAGATAGTCTTAGGATTTCTGTTATTCCATGTCTACTGGTAAAAACTTCCTGTCAATATTAATAAAAAAAAAATGTAAAAACAGGTTAGGAAAAATGTAAAATAGTGCCTACTTTGTTTTTCATACACAGAAAAAAGGCTTTCTTTCTGTATTTTTTTCACTCGGAGAATCTCTCTTTGCATGCACCATTTATGTAACTTTTCAGAATCTTAATGATTCAGGTGTCCCCATAATTTTTCAGTTGTGTGTCTGGAAATGAAGGCACCTAAAATCATTCATTCACTCAAAAATTTAGGTTGTCATATGTATATATTATTTTATATTCTTATAGTGTTTGAGAATGATCACTATAATATTATATTAATAAGGAAGTTCTCGGTGACTATGATTTGACAAAAGCATTTCCATAAAATTTGCAAAACATACAGCTTCAATTTTATTGCATTTCCCTGCAGAGTTAGCAGTGAAAACCTTTCAAAATTATAGTATTATATCAGAGGCAGAACTGAAAGGCTTTTAGAAATAAACCAGCCTGATTTACCTGTCTAAGTAAGATGAAATGGAAAAAATAAACTCTATATAGTGACAAGCAATGTAGATTAAAAGGAATTATTTGGCATCTAAAATGTCATTTAAAACATAGATGAGGAGAGATTTTTACAAACTGTGGTAGGACAGAACTAGTGTGAATTGGCAGACCTCCATTGATTGCATTGGAACTTTGCCGATTACATTAGCTGAGGATCTGAGTTTATATGAGTTTTAACTTCACAGCATCCCTTAAATCATTGGGAATAAGATGCCTTAGTGACTCAGTAAATCAAGGCAAGATCAAATAATTATTAAAAAATAAATGAGAACTGTTCTTTAGTGCAATGCAGTTTTATTTTGAATAGGACTTTATACAAATGCATCCCAAGATACTTTACAAGAAAAGCTATAAATAATGAAATTATGTGGTTTAATAATAAATAATAGATTAAAAGCTGTTAGAGGGGTTGGAGAAACAGTTTCATCTTACGTTCAGAATACAGCAAAAATTTTGTGGGAAGAAACAGGGTAAGGATGCTAGTTTAATCAGAGAGGAAGAAATACTCAACCCATAATCTGAATGAAAGGACTGGCTGAATTTTGGCTGAAGTCTTATATGCATATCTATATTTCTTTACTCTCTGGAGAGCAGTTCAATCACCAGATAACAGCCTACTCAGGAATTGGGAACATTTTCAGGCCTCCTGAAAATGGAGTTGTTTTGCCTTGCAGAAAGAGAGCATAGCCTGAGCAAATTTTATCATACTGAACCTTGTGCAGAGCTTTATGTAAAGATGAGAGTTAATGTCTCAACCCTCCAGGCCCCTCCTCAGGTGAGAGGCTCTTTAAAAGAATGACCCAGACAATGTATTTGTTTGGTTCTCTGTTAAAAATGTAGGGTGAAGGAGAAAGAAGTGCCGGTGGGGGAAGAGGGGAGTCTGTCGTTGAAAGAATATTCTCCTGTGGCACAGAAAGGAAAGGATTTTCCTTTACACTTTTCCTTACTCTTGACTTCCAGCATAGCATTGGTTTTTTTTCTAGGTGCTTTACAGGCTTCATGTCCCCACACCTGACTCAGGGCTGGTGATTCAGATGCTGAGGGAAGATACTAGTTGTTAGACATTACAACAGCATTGCAGTGACCAAGTCACTAATGTATATAGCTTTAAGCTGAAAATTATGTCCTTTAATGCTCATATATTTATCCTTTCTAACGTGTATGTGTCTGTCTTTTAACAAATTATTTTATATTAATATTCCAGGAGGAAAGTTTTCTGACATACACCTCAAAAATTGGAGGAGGTAAGAAATTAATAGTGCAAGGGTGATGTGCTGCCGCATAGCTCCTAGAAATCGACTGGAGAGGCAATGATGGAAATACGTGTAGGACAGGACAAAGAGAAAGCATTGAAGGGGTATTCAGAAGGAAAAAGGAGTCAGAGGGTCAAAGGGAAATTGGGAGACAGTCACAGCAGTGGGAGACACTCAACAGTCCCTGAATGAGATGTAAAATTGGCAGAGCCTCCTGCTGTTCCTACTCTACCCAAGAGTCTCTTAGTTTTATATTCTGACCCCACAGTAACTGGCAGCATATCTAACATATCTGCTAATCCATTTTGAAGAATATTTTGGTAATAAGTTCTTTCTTTTCTCCTAATTTGCAAACCTAATATGTGTAGCTATGGTGCAGCCCGGGCTCTGTGAAGGTGGCTCAGAATGGGTAGACTTTCCCTTGAAAGATTCTGTCCCTGAAGGTGGAGCAAAGGAGGAATCAGCAACATAGCTACATACACTTACTTTATGTTTTCTCCTCCGTCACAGAGCCTTAAGCTCTGCAACAGGGTGGCGTGATTTGAAATTCCCTCCAGCTATATTGTTATTAGTCAGTTTAAATTTGTTCCTCCCCTGAGACGGTTTTATTGGTTTTCTTTCGTGTATCCCTACTCCTTGATTGGTTAAGCTCTGTTATCCCTACCCCTTAAAGCGGCAGAGACAGAGCGAGAAAGTGTCTCTCTGCTAGCTCCCCTTCAAGATTTGTTCACCCTGCCCTCCCAGGGCAGAGAAATAAAACTTGGAATATAGCTACAGGAGTCCATCTCTTTCCTCTTTTGCCTTCGCTGCTGCCTTATAATCTGCCTGTTGTGAAAGGCTGGTCCACCAGACTGAGGCCCGCAAACCTCAGTTAATCCATCCGTCGCAGCTTCTGCGGGCTCAGAACCCAGGAAGCCGCAGGCCCGGCTGGACCCAGGCAGGGGCAGGGCGGCAAATTGGCGCCARCGTTGGGCAGTCTGCAAGAAGCGACTCCTCCGCAAGCCGTGCCAGCCGCCAGCGTGGATCTCACCGCTTTTTGCGCGGTGAAGAAAGTGTGAGAAGAGCCGAGAGAACACCGGACCCGAAGAAACACCGGCTCACACAGCGAGGGACTGGCCAAAGGCTTTTGTTTCTTGGAGCCAGCACGTTGTTCCTGCTTGAAAGGGTAAAAGTATCTCTTTTTTTTCTTCTCTCTACATTTTTTTTTAAGGGGATACTCTGGCTTCCAAGACTCTTTTTTTTCTTTTGTTTTCTTTACGTTTTTCCTTTGGTCAGGAAGGGATCAGAGTCACGGATACATTTTTTTCGCATTTTTGCAAAACATGGGGTCCCAGCTATCCGTGCCTCAGAAAGAGTTTCATTCCCAAATTATGGGACATTTACTAATAGCAAACAAGGATTTTTCTAAAGGGGACGTCAAAGCCTTTATTCACTGGCTTTTTGTTACTTTTCCCAAAGCAACACCCGACAAAGCCTTAGATATAACATTCTGGAATGAAGTCGGAGCCTTTATTACTCCCCTAAAAAACGCCGGACATAAAAAAGCAAAAAGATTCTATCTGCTTTTAATATCTATTTGTGAAGCAATATCTTCAAAGGGAAAAGCTGACAAAAACCCGTTTGTTTCGTCCTCATCCCAATACCATTCTCACAATACTAACAACTTTATCCCAAATTCCCCTGTTCCTATACTGAGAAGAGAGACAGAAATACCATGTGGACTCACACAAGACAGCTACCAGCTTCTTGATTTTCTTTCATCTTCTCAAAACCTCGACCACGGCAAGAGTCGCGAACTTGCTGTGGAATCTTCCTCAGAACTTTTCCCGCCCCCTGCCGAACAAAAACCCCTTTCCCCATTCGGATCGCAAGACCCCGGGCGCGTTCCTATTGTTAAAAATGGCGACGGGCACGCGGTACCTCCCCTCCACCCTCCCCACACCCTAACCCCTCCGTGCAGTCCCCGCATCCCAACCCCCGACCTGCCACACATTCCCCGCATTCCAATGTCCCTCCCTTCCCTCATTCTTCAATCCCCCCAGATCCTAACCCTCCCCTCTCCGTTTCTCTCCCCGCACCCACCGCCATCAACGCCGCCCGCCAGGACTACAATTCCCATAATCCCTTCCTTTCCGCTCCTACCCCGGAAGCTACCGCCAGCAACGCTGCTCAGTGGGACTACAATTCCCATAATCCCTTCCGTCTTGCTTCCAGTCACACTCCACAGCCTGTTGCAGAGGAACAATACAGCTTGCCTCCTTTTGCAGCTCCTGTATCATACAATAGAAATGGTAACAACCCCAGCTGGAAACCGTTTGAATCACAGGCATTAAAGGAACTATGCAAAGCGCAAAAAGATTATGGGAGAGAGACCCCCTATTTTAAAACTATTTTAAAAGCAACTTTTTCAACTACTGTCATAGTTCCACACGATATATGGAATGTCTTTTCTTGTCCACTTTCCCCTTCTGAATTCCAACTCTGGCTAGCAGACTGGACAAAGCATTTGAGAGAACTACTCCCTATTCTTCACAATGACCCTGTAAATGTCAATTTAACTATGGATCATCTTTTGGGCCAGGGATTATTCCTAAAACCCCAAGACCAGGCACAAGCTATCCCAGAAGCAGCTTTAAATACAATACGAGATGCTGCACTGACAGCGTTTCTTGTTATGCCACCTAAATTAGCTCCTGCCTTAAATTTCACACAAATTAGGCAAGCAAATAATGAGCCATTTATTGATTTTGTAGATAAAATTCGAGTAGCAGTAGAAAAGCAAATCGAAGATCTTAATGGCAGAGAACTTATGATAACGGCTATCGCTAAAGCTAATGCAAATGAGGCATGTCATGAAGTTATCATAGCTCTCCCATTGGATCCACCTCCAACCTTAACACAAATGATACAGTGTTGTACCTGTTCGGTGCAGTCTCACAACCAATCCTTAATTCAGCTCAAAAAAACCCAGGAGGCATAGTTAATGGAGTCCAACATGAAGCAATGGCTACAGGAAATTTCTCCCCTGCTAATCTGTTATGTCGCAGATGCGGAAAGAAAGGACACACATCTGTGACATGCAGAGCTCCAGCAAGTATGATATGCAGACCCCGTAATGCTTCAAATGGGGGTGCTCCCGTACCTGTTACTAATCCAAAATTGAAGCCTCTTTCTACAGAACAACATCAATCCCAGCAAAAAAACTAACACCTGACCGCACGTCAACTCTGTGGACAGACAGAAATAGAGTTGAACAATCGTCTTTATCGTCTAACTCGGACTCTTATCGGACTGGACAACGGATGCAAGTGATCTGCCGAGAGAACACGCACATCACAGACTCCAAATGGAAACTCATAGCAGTATCCCTTTCACCATCCTGCAATGCACCACAAGTAAGATGGGTCTTTGTCAGTGGGCACACACAACATACACCTGCAGGAGTTCAGGTCTCCCCTCAGCTTACATCTGTGAGCCCAGAAGGACACTTTGTCCTCATGGCACAGTGTGTCCACCCTCCATACTTCCTACCTAAGGGCCAAGTTATTGCCCAAGCCATCCTTTTACCAGAGCTTCAACCAGACCACRATGTAACATCTGCTCTCGTGGGCTGGWCKGARGCTGTGGGAAGCAATAAGCCCCTGGTGCAGTGTCAAATGCRCCAAGGAGCTGATAAATTTGAGGTTACTGGAATGATGGACACAGGGGCAGATGTGATGGTCATTCCAACTGATAAGTGGCCATCACAGTGGGACCTGCAGCCTCAGGGAATTCTCTCCGGGATTGGAGGAACACAAATTGCAGGTCAATCCAGAAATGTCATCCAATTAGAAGGTCCAGACGGACAGGTCGCCTCCATCTGACCATTCGTCTTAGACTCCAAATTCACACTGTGGGGAAGAGATGCCATGTCCCAMTGGGGCACCACAATTAACATCGGGTCCCAACCTCAAAATTTTTAGAAGTGGCCACTGGAGTGGAGCGCACAACCCAAAAATTACACTGGAAAACTGATACCTCCGTTTGGGTAGACCAGTGGCCACTGAAAGCAGACAAATTAAAGGCGCTCCATGCACTTGTGCAAGAGCAATTGGCAAAAGGCAACATAGTTCCTACTACTAGCCCTTGGAATTCCCCCGTTTTTGTTATTAAAAAGCCGGGGAAAGACAAATATCGTCTTTTGCATGATCTGAGGCAGATTAATGCAGTCATACATGACATGGGATCGCTTCGGCCAGGTCTGCCATCACCAGCTATGTTACCACAGCAGTGGAAAATTGCAGTCCTAGACATTAAAGACTGCTTCTTCCAGATTCCTCTCCATCCCGCAGATGCCCCCAGGTTCGCCTTCTCAGTTCCCTCTATCAACCGAGAGGCTCCCATGCAGCGTTATCATTGGCGAGTCCTCCCCCACGGAATGAAAAATTCTCCCACAATTTGCCAGTGGTACGTTGCCAAGTTCTGTCACCTGTCCGAGCCATGGCAGACAAAGCCATCATCCTACATTACATGGATGACGTGCTCATTTGTTGCCCCAATGACAAATACCTAGATTGCACACTGCAAAAGGTAGTGCAAGCTCTCGAAAACCAGGGGTTTGAACTCCAACCTGACAAAGTCCAGAAAACCAGCCCTGGAAATACCTCGGTTTTAAGATCACAGAAACCACAATTGCACCACAGCCACTTGCCATCAAAGACAACCCACGAAACCTGCAGGAACTCCATCAACTCTTCAGAAGCCTGAACTGGGTGAGACCATGGCTTGGCCTAACCACAGAGGACCTTGCGCCTCTTTTTAATCTTTTAACAGGAGGGGGGGAGTTATCATCCCCTCGAACATTGATGGCAGAAGCAAAGCAAGCAATTCGGAAAGCAGAGGAAGCTATTTCAAAGCGACAGGCTCACAGATACCAGCCTAGCCTACCCTTTGAACTCATAATTCTAGGTAAGGCACCTCACCTACATGCTTTGATCTTTCAGTGGGACGAGGTGCAAAAGGATGCCCTGATTATCATCGAGTGGGTATTCCTGCCACACCAGCCATCCAAAACCATCACCACACCACAGCAGGTCATGGCAAGTCTCATCATCAAAGGTAGAGCGCGTCTCCGCAC